>CM039680.1:124079306-124439306 GCA_022537955.1 Schmidtea mediterranea
TTTCAGAAAAAACATACATACTCGTCGTAAAATTTTTCTAGAAAGAAGCCGACTGAATGGAAAACTGGCACCACGAGAGAGAATTGCTAGGTACATGCACACCAACACTAAGTGCGAGTGAGATATAAATAGTCAGGTCATCGACTAGAGATTAGTATTTTTGATTAAATGAATTCGAGCAACCAACGTCAAGGAGATTACAAGACCGGAGGAGGCTGTTCCTCTCGCATGGCTGACCCAGAGGGAGTAACCATGGAACGAAGAATCAACACTCAGGACAGTAAGGAGTTAAATTTTGTTACTTTGTTACGATGTGGGATTCTCGATTTCTCCTGTAAAAGAATCGAGATCGGGTCGGCAAGGAGAAACTGAGGACATAGAGCTGCCATACGTGGCGATCAAACGTGAACCAGGACGAAATCTGGCCCGAGAGCTCCAAGGCCAGGCTAAAGATATTTTAGCACGCTTGGAAGCCCACCAAAGAAAAATCGATAAGCAAGTGGAGCGAGCCCGCCGCCAATTAGCCCAGATCAACGAGGACATCGCAGCTGGCCTGATCCCGAGCACGGATGGGTATGCTCCTTCCTAACCAACGTTGCTTGGCAACGGGTAACCATTGGGGGCAAAGATGATTATATTTAGGGTCAAGGTTCTCCAGACCATGAACCCCACACTCCTATCGATCAACCTGTTCTACTTTGATCGATTTATAGACACTTTTACTATTGGAGATTTTTTCACATCACTTTACTAGTTCTCTCATCGTATCTAAAATGAAGCTGTATAGTAAAAATTTTAAATAATAAATAAAAAGAAATTTATTTTTGTTTTATATTATTAAGTAATTTTGTGCTAAAAACCAAGAAAAATTACAGCAACCTTTTTGCATATTTGATTATCTATTCTTTATCATATCTGAGACACATTGGTCATGATGATTTCGCTTTTCATGGTTTTGATTTTCCAAACACTAGTTAGTAGAATTATTTTCTTCTTTTATCAATGTTATTTCTTTGTGGACTGTTGTCAACACTTTTATACTTTTTATCACCTTCTTTGCTCTTCCTTACTCTTTTGTCTATTTATTCTTCAGTCATTACATATACATAATTGAACCTTTCTCGTGACCAGTCGCTCTCGACCAAGGGTTTGGCGTTGAGATTCTTGGAGTAAAGAGCTGACCCGGCAAACTGCCATTCACTTCGGGTGCCTCCACACCGAAGTACTAGTCCGAGACTAGTTCAGTGAAAAATCATTTCTTATATGCATGTCATCATAATTATTTTTTTCATAATATTAAATGACAAAATCAAAATAATAAAAACAATCAAAATTATGAATAATATAGAAGGTGGGTTAGTGGTTCACGACCTTGTAACCTAGACATACAACCTTACTGTCCTCAAATGGTTACTCGTTGGTAGACAACATTGGTACTGTAACCAATAGTTATGAGACTGCCAAAGGTGAGCTATATTTCTAGAACTGCTAAGGCCATGCCTCATGTTGGATTCAGAATGCTGTTGATGGAAGGCCTATGCTCAACTTCTAGCATTCGGTCCCTTCAATTATTGACTTGCTTCTTTCACTATTCGTTCGCATACAATCCTCAAATGATTAGTTAAATAAGAATTCACTTAAAGAAAATAACATATATTTATTTAACTTCATTACCACAATTAGACAATTACTACATTTCATGATTTCATTAATGTTATTCCAAGTTTTTGGTTTGTCTGCGAGCATCATCTCATACGCTCAGACATTCCGGGGCGCGAGTGCAGGTGCGTAGCTTTTTTTGCTGGCCTAGTTCCATTTTGCTCTTGATAGCTCAACTGGGCTGGAGCGAACACCAGAGAATAAGTAACCGCATTACCCTCCTGGCTGGCTGAGAGTGCCGGTTTCCAATTCATGAATCTGAGCTTGTGTTATTTGTCTCTCTCCCTGCCATCCTCGTTGGGCCTCGTTCAGCTTCTGCTAGATCTTCTTGGACTGCTTCGGTTATACCCAGGTCAACCTTATCTCCTGGCATTCCATACTCATATGGAGTAGCTGAGTGTGTAAATCCATATTGGCTCGTCGTAACTAAGTCAATTCTTGGCTGATTGAATTAATGACTTCCATATCTAAAGATATGTGAGAGTTATATCAAATAGACAATCCTAACTAAATAAAAGAGTACTTAAATAACAAATATCCAAGTCATTCCCTTTCAACTACTACGGGTATGGGCATCACTAGTGGGTTGGTCGCTTATCATATCTCAAATGTGATAAAATACGGTTATTATTTATGCAATTACTAATCAACAACCCGATCTATGTCTCTCTAGAGAACCTTCACTCACTCATACTTTGTACTAATTCTATTAAAACATTTTTAACCAGAAAATAAAATAATTCAACATAAAAATAAATTCTATTCTAAAATTATTGACATTAATTGTGCCGTTAAATCATTTGAGAACGTTAATAGCGTTTTGATTCGGGCCTTGGTTTGAGTGGCTACATTGTTTTACCAGCTTGTGGGCGTCGATCGCAATATAGGTGTTCGCATCTTTTTCTTTTGACTCCTATCCGATTGAATATTGGTTCTCGAAATACATTAACCGGTAGATCCAGTCGAGTTGAAGACTTAATCTGGAACAATGCTGGATCATCCAGCTCGTAGAAGGTAGCATATTCTGGCGCGTATCCGTTGCTACTGGAAATTGCCTCCGGCGCAATAGCTGCGTTGACTCGTTTCAAGTGTCTCCTCGCTAAATTCGCTATCCAGCGGAATTTGCGTTTCAGCACCTCAAACTTAAAGAGAGAGAATTCCACTCGTTGTCATGCTTCCCGGGAGGGATTTCGCCCATGTTTGCGCTTTATCGCAATGCTCGGTCATTCGATGTTGTCCACCCGGGAGCTAGATGAGACCGGAAACTTCGAATTTTGATTGATTGAGAAGCTATACCCTGAGTCCAAAAGGGCCTGTCTATACTGAGCTGTCATCCGTGCAGGGAATTCCATCATCACTTGATCTTCGTTATTCCACACTTCTGCGTCTCTATAGCTCGAATTTACTGAAAAAATGCATAAAAAGGCATAAATCGGTGATAATATTCCATAATGATTTATTTAGTTCGGGTTTGGACTCATTCGGTGAGATTATCTATCTTATCCATCTCTGTCGTTAAAATTAGCACCCTCGATTCTATCTCCTGTTGGTGTCTGAGATCGTACCGTATATCATCATTACATCAAATCGAAAACCATTGATGCATGTGTCCGTATATTCATAAAATAACCGTATCAGTTTATATCACAAAATCATATTACAGTGTCATATTATATCCTATTACGATATCAGATTACAACATCATATTATGTCACCGTACTATAATTATATTACAAGATAAATCGCCTAATTTATTCGCTTACTTTGCAGGTATTCATCGCGATGGCCATAATCTATGCGGCGTTTCCGATCCTGTGGACTATTTCTGCCGCTTCGTACTTCGGTTATCTCCCTTGATTTCGACATATTCAACGAGATAATCTTGTCTGTGGTCTTCATTTTGCATAATGATCGAATGTACGGGGTATTTGTATATGCTAGTTTAAATCTAGTGAGTTAGAGCCGTTCGAGTGACGGTTTTATTCCAGTTAACTGTGGTTATTAATGAGTGATAATTTATTTTATTAATTAAATATGCCAAATCATTATTTTAAATCAGTTATTTTCGGGTTTCTCGCTCACCAGTTCAGTGTGATCTATAAATAATTTAGATATCAAATTGTCCTCGTGAAATGTCTACAGATTTTTCCGTGTGTTATTTTAGTAGCAGATAAATTCATCTGAGATTATTCATTTCATATTCCATAACTGTCATCATGGTGTTTCACTGAAATTTCGTCATTATACTGACAACTGGTAATTTTATTCTATAAATGCTGACTTTTCTGCACTATGCCTTACTATTGAATGGAAATTGGCGAATGCTCTCAATTGGCTCGAACTACTATCTCTGGCTAACCCAATGTGATTTTTTATTATTGTTTTAACAATCTTAACGTATCAATAAATTTATGTTGTTATGACAAATTATATTTATGGACTCGGTTCCTATCATTTGGTTTGGATTTATTTACATATCTCTGATTATAGACTTAAAACAGATTTCAGTTGTGGATACTCTGATTATCATCCCATTATTTATTGAGTCAAGTCTTGTGGCGTTTAATCGAATATTTGATGATGATTGTTACGGTTTTCTACTTTTGGTATCTATATTAATGGTTAATGATGATGGACACGAATCGAAATGTTATTTTAAATCAGTGGGCTTATTGACAATCAGTTTTGGGTTCTTAAAGGTGTTGAGGATACCTAAATAATGAAATAAAATAATTAATAAACATGTAAAATGATTGGGGGAAACAATGAGAAGTGAGTAAGGTGTGGTTCTGGAGCCTCATAAAAAGAGAATGAAAAATAAATGTTGAACGAGAAAGGAATAAGAGAAAATCAATAAAAACAGACAATTAAATCAAAGAAGGTCATTTATAATTAACAAGTGCAAATTTTGGAAAACAAAAACAAAAGCAAAATTCGCAAATTATCTCGAAAGCCCTTTCAAGATAAGGGAAGAAATATTGTCTGAAAATCCGGGAAAGGGCATCTCCAAAAAAATGATTTATCTGGACAGCTGTCATCGATCATGGTGGCCCAAAATGAATTAGCGTTAAAAGATATCAGAAATTCTATTCGACACCAGTAAGTATTATTGAATGATGGAGTATAAAAAGGAAGCGCAATTGAAATTGAGACACACAAAAAAAGAGAAAACTTGCGAAAGGCCAAAACTACGAAAGACAAAAAAATTGTGAGAGACAAGAAATTTGCAGGAGACAAAGAATTGCAGAAGATAAAGAAATTCAAAAAGAAATTAAAGAGAAATTTGAAACAGAAATTAAGCAAGGTCAAAGCAAAGCGAAGCAACTAAATCAGAGTTGCCGATCTCAGAAACCCACCGCAGTAGTCAGTTGATTGAAAAGCCAATTGATCCGAAAAGTGCTATTCTTCCCGAAGGGTCGCAATAAGCACTAAGTGTGATCTATTGATAATTCGTTGTGTCATTTTAAAGTGGAGATAAAGTGTATTAATCAATAAAGTTTATATCGTTTGGAGTTCGTTACTGTTGTTTAAAGCACGCTTGGAGTCAGATCGACAATAATTTCTATTCGAATTCACCGACAACCCCAACAAAGGATTATTGTTGATTTCATTGTTAAGTATTTGGTCGATATACCATTAGTCGTTTTAAATATCTGTGATGCCGTTTGATACATCAATATTAACCTCTCTCTTGTGTGCCATCATGACATCTCCTAAGTGACTAATCAACTATGTCTCCCAAAGAATTCTATGTTGTGAATTAGTCTTATTACTAATTATTTGTTTAGTCTGGGTCATTGATAAATTTTACCCTTACAACTACTCATTAACTGTCGTTGCTTGTTTATCTAATTTGTCACTACCTCGCAGAAGTTTGATACACTAGTTTCCGGTGATTTTGAGATTAATAGTAGTTATATTAAAGTTAAATCTAGCACAGTCGGCTTACTGATGATATTGGTTGTTAGTTGTTATCCTAGTGTAAATTTAGTAATTTTTGTAAGAATTCGGTTTTTACTCAATTATTAATTTTATTTAGTCTTTAGCGTTACATCGATTTCGCAAGATTCCCCCTCCATTTTCTTGAATTTGATTTTAGGATTAACTTGTGTTAATATAATAAGTTAAGAGTTCACACTGTGCTACTCGATGTGATAAATTTTTGCCGATATGTAAGTATTGATTTTAGTCAATTTTTCGGACGAAAGGAGAAAGGGGTCAACCAAAAGATTACCCCTTAATCAACCCGACGCCCCTATAGGTTTTCACAATTTACGTTTGGATCCGTCATTACTCATGACCAGATTTTCATGAGCACAGATTATAGACGGAGAAACCGCAGTTACACAACCTGATGGTATATAGGATTTTACTATCTTGTGGTATGTTTGGCTGTGTGCCGGAAAAATTTTCGACATTAGAAAAACTATTTCTTTTATAATATATAATTGAAGTTCATAACATCGGATACATTCTCCTTCATACGCATATATAACATTCCCAGAGGAATTGGTCAAGTAGTGACTTTTCGCTAGAAAAAAGATTTTCACAAGGAAAAAGTCTGACAAGCTGGAGGCCTTACACTGACTCAATTCTTGGTCGTCTTTTGATAGAGCATTTTACCTGATACTCTTATCTCACCGCCGTTTGGATTTTCGATACACGGTGTGGGTATCCGGGCTTTGTACCGAACTCCTGATGGACTACATGACATAAAAAACATTGGGTACTCAGTATTCAGTGTGGTATTCGGGTTGCGTACTGCGGAGAATACAAAAGTATGGAAGTGCCTAAACGTTTAGCCAAGCTCCAAAAGCAATTTACTTGATCTCCCGAATAGTGAAAAAAGAAAAGTTTAGCTCTTCTTGACAACCCAATCTGATCCTTAGTAGGACCTATTGAATATGAATCATTACTGGTTAGTTCACCTCTCAACTGCCGATTCATTTGTGCCCTAGATACTCAGTGTGGGTATCCGGGTTGTGAATCGAGTGGTCCAGCGCTATCAGTTCCTTGGCTGTTAACATTCTGGACACGAGACACCGTTGTCCTCTGGTGTCTCGCAACTAGCTAGGGAAAATATTCCTATAGGTACCTTTGCGAAATCTTTAGCTCCCTCATCTTAATTCCCAGGACTTATAGTTCATGTACTTTAATAATGCGTATTTTCCTTTCGTAAGAGTTTTCCAATTCTTTATCCACATTTTGGTTCATACATTCACTTTCCCATCAAATATTGTGGTAATCGCGTTGGATAGCCTCCCAAAGAGGTGATCAGTCACCCGCCGGCTGCTTGCGACTTGGCCTACCATTTCTTCTCTCAGTAGGGTCTCTCGACAGGAGCCTCTGACCATTATATCTGTAAGAAAAGAAAAAATTAAACGTACTTATACGTGACATTATGATGTAGATTATTTATAAGTCCATTACTCTCTCTTTTTTATCAATACAGTACTGTAGTTTCTCTATTTTAATGCATTCGACCGAATAATTTCGGTTCACGAGAGTATTTATCACATATTTAATCGCTTAAGTCCATGTCATACCGACTGATGTGAAAGTTCCTCTGTTCCTCTGTTCCTAATTTCCTCCTTGCACTTGACATTTATGAATTGCCGTGTTTACTCATTGTGATTCGAATTAAGTTTTAACGACAAAAGCAAACTGCCATCATATAGATATAATTCTTACAACTCAGCTTCCCGATGTGTTGGGGTCACCAGAGCCGATGCTCTCGGACGGTTACTTCCACCTCCTGCGCTGCTGTCGTAATACGCACAGTATGTGCTCTTCGGAACAAATTTACTGGCCGCATGAATATTTTCTGAATGGTATTCCACTTAGTGCAGTTTTATATATTACTTTCATGTGATCATTATTTGGAACCAATTTCTGTGATAGTCACATATACAATTCTAGTTTTGTGTTCATCGCGCTTCAATACGATTATTTAATAATTATAAAATTTTCATTCTTATTTTCTGTTTTGTATACTGGTGTAACTCATAGGTTAGTGACTCACCTTCATCCACGTGGTTTATTTGTATCATTTATTATTTTATAATTTTATCAGTAATTTTATAGGTATATGTTCGCATATCGCACTTTCAGTTGTGAGGGTACTGTCTCTTACGAAAAATTGGTCGAGATTAAATCCCAATCGTCAGGTAAGTGTATATTGTAAATCGAATCCCTTGATTCATAATGTCAGTTGCAAATTTTCCGGTAACTGTAATGGGTTTTCGGAATCATGGAGTTATATCTACCGCATTCTCTCCAAATTATTCTTCGACTAAAGCATGTTTGTAGAAGTTTATCACAGTTGGTGGGTTACGGGGTTACAAAATTTGCTTATCTTTATTGTTGCCCCAGTAACGCCATACAAAATGATTCTAGCTGCCACTTGGCACCCGTTGCTCGGCAACGTTGGAAATGTGTTCAAGTGGGTGGATTGTCCGCAAAAAGTAAGCATTATTACTAATACTGTAATTGCTCGGACAACCCTCGGGTCCACGAGCTGTCCATAGAAGACCTTTGCTCGCTTTGCTCTGACCCTTGTGTAAAGAGTTCAAGATCAGATTTTTATTGACTGTGGGAGATGGGACGAAGATTCGATGACGTGATACGAGTATTCATGATAATGCTTGTATATAAATGTATCGAGGAGATAAATTAACTATAGATCCAACTATTCTATTCAAATCAACGAAAACACATAGCATTCGTGAGTTAATGGGATAGGCTTGGGGGTTGTATTGCTCGACGTCGGGCACGCTCCTTGCGTCCCGGCCGACTATTATTGGATGGAGTGGCGGACTGTTTTGTAGCTTGAGGACTTTTGTGCGGCATCTGGGACGGGGCGAAGACGAGCGGGTATGTTACTGCTTCCCCCTCCCGACAGACTGCTAGGGCGACTTCCAATCCTCTGATTTGGGAACGTAAGCTCTGATTAAGCTGTTGCTCTTCCGCCCAACCTTTTTGTGCCGCCGTGAGTCTGTGGTAAATAGCTCTCGTTTTTGTCGGATCCGACCAGGTTGCCTTTATTTGTTGTACTTCCCGGGTCATTTGGATTATTTGGGTGAGTAGATCCGCATTCGTCCGCCTAGCGTGATCCAATTCGGCTTGTATTAACTGCAGGGTCGACATCGCTATAATAAAAGAAAACTTTCAAATTTCTTTATGGGCTTAATTACATCAAAATTTAATCATGATAAACATAGTTACAAAATGAATCTGATTACAAAGAGAAACAAGCCAAATGACATTGGAATTTTTAAATTTTTACGACATTAATACTACAAACTAGGGTCTTTGTTCCTTGCCCGAGGAATCAGGACTCTTCGGTGAAATGTCGTTTTCGGCTTTTCCTCGAAGTAGCTACCGGATATGGCCGTCGGGTATCGCGGGCAGGTCGAGGTGGGTAAGCCTCCGCAATACGTCCGACGCAGATGTCCTCTTCCACGTTCGCGAGGTACATCCTTGCCTTAACCACATTTAAGTCCACTTGTTCCTGCACCCTTTCCCATTGGGTGAGGAGGTTTCGTGCGTGCTCGTATGTTTCTTCAGCAGGATACTGCTGTCCGGTGAGTCCACAAGGGTCCTTTTCGAAGCCTAACAGTCGCCAAGTGGTGGGATATGACCACTGTGGTCGAAGTTCATTGAAAATCTCTGTGGTTGACTGTGCCTTCTTCTGACAGTGTTCATCAGTTACTTGAGTGGAGGTCCAATCGAGCGGCATGATTTCTTCTAAAATGATATTGTGAATGAACCATTAAGTACGAAAAATTAGAAATGAAATTTATCCAAACCGGCTGCACGGTTTGATGTTCGTAAAATGAAGGGTTGACTTGTTATGTGGGCAACGTTAGTTATTCTCGGAAGTGTCATGGTGAAATAATGTTTAATGGAAGGTCGGTGAAAGAAAAGCACCTATCGGAATTCGTAATGGTTGTTGGTCGTTCCGAAATTGTTAACACTCGCGGATTAAATTCTTTATCAATCGACCCTAAAAATCTTTCTTATGACAATCAATACGCTGGAATCTACGGGATATTTCAGGCTAACTTTTGGTTCATAGACTAATTAACACATCTCATAATTAAGATATCGAATTTATTGTGTACCTAATTACTGGGTGATCAGTACAGTGTTTGAGGGACGAAATATGACGGTGTATTTAGGGATCATTCAATGTAAGTGCGTTCAAACCATTATTCTAGTTCATGAGGATAGAATCTAGCAGTGTGAAGGGATAACATAATTTTCGAATTTGAATATTCACGAGTATTCTTATTTAGAAGGTTCGAAGAAGGCAGAATGAATTGGTAATTTGGCGTAATTCTTTGGGAGTTAATATCCGATTTGGGTACTATGCTAATATGGGTGATTATAGTTAATTAAATGATGAAATCTTGCTTATAACTAGGTTATGGGAGATTATTATTTATTAACGATTTGTAGTTTTAAACTCGAAATGAATTATTTACATAAAAGGGATCTTGTAAATCCATAATTCGATGCGGTAAAAATTGATGATGGTCTATCGTGACAGTGGGTGCGTTTCCGTTAGACGAATTTGTGTATTCAGAAGTCGTCGTCTACGATTAACCGGATTTACGGTTAAATGGAACTTTGATTGATTGTCGGTTAGGTTTAACTTTATATTTGGTGGTAATTTATATTTCTAATTTAGTCATGATTCTATTTTACTGGTCGGTATTATTCGAGTTTATTTTAGTAGATTGGGTTGGCATGATCTCGTTGTGAAATTTTCGACGGAATCCATGATTCAATATCCGGTATATTACGCTGACTGGGCAATTCGTTGCATCTCTATGTCATGGAATTTTTACCCAAGATTCGTTTTTAGCGGGTTGGAATTTTGATCATATCGCCTGATTTATTTCGAAATTTTGGAAATGTTTACCACTTCTACTACCGGCTTATTGAAGTCTAATTTCCTCGAAGTGCTCGTAGTCCTTTTATTCCTGCTATTGGATTTCTTATAATAATTGAATTATTACTTCGACGTTAACATTTGAAAATACATTTATTTTATGAAGATGAACTGGTTCAGATTCTACACTATTAGTAAGCCGATTTCTTATGATTTTTAGTTGGTTTATTTAATAAATTTATGGTCGTTTGTTTTAGTTTTACAGGGAAATAGTCGTGAAGATCCTTGGTTCTCAGACGGGTTTGGGGTTCTTATCAGTAGTTAAACAAACCTTTTTTAAGTTAAACGTTATCGTCAAGTTAATTTTATTTTGTTTCACAACGAATTAATCTACTCACATCCCTGATTCCTATCAATATCGATTTGATTTCTCCTTTTTAACAATGATGTTAATTTTAACCTCTATAACAGTAACCTAGTGGTAATAAATTGTCCTTTTCTTTCTAAGCAACGGATATTTACTGTCCATTTACAGATTAGCTTATTTATTTATATCTTTAAATTTTAATCAATAAATTACCCATTTTTAATCAACAATTACTTTATTTTTAACCAATGACTTTAATCAAACATTACTTTAAATTATTTTAATTTTTTAATCCATGAATTACTTATTTATAATCAATGGTTACACTAATTTTAAGCAATAAGATGCTTTATTTTTAATCAAAGGGTTACTTTATTTTTAATCAATAGTTACTTTAATTTTAATCAATGAATTACTTATTGTTACTCAATAATTTCTTTAATTTTAATCAATGAATTATATTAATTTAATCAATGAATTACTTATTGCTACTCAATAATTACTTTAATGTTAATCAATAAATTACCTTTAATAAGTCTTAGGCGCATATTGTGTTTATATTATATTTATTGAGTGCCCACTGGACTACTCGGTGTGATGATTTTGAGCCGTGTGTAATATAATTTTAGGTCGATTTTACAGAAATGAGAAACGAGGAAGCAGCCAAAAGACCTCTTCCTTATTTCTCGTTTCTTCTATATGGAGAATATTGACGTTACGACCCCTGCGTTCCGCACGCTGGGTCTTCACGGGTACATATCATTGGCGATTTTCCACGCACTTACACAAATCTGTACTATGTATATTTTACTAACTTGCGATAGGTGTTGGCTGTGGGCCGGAAAAATTTCGACAGTTTAGTTTATTAAATATATAAAACAATTTTTAAATATTATAAATATTTATTAACATGGTGGGTTACGGGGTTTCATTGTTTGTTTGAATTGACCGGTGGTTGCCCCAGTAACGCCATACAAAATGACGCTAATCGCCACTTGGCACCCGTTGCTAGGCAACGTTGGTAATGTGTTCAAGTGGTGGATTGTCCGCAAAAATTGAGTATTATCGCTAGTACTGTAATTGCTCGGACAACCCTCGGGTTCACGAGCGGTCGATAGAAGACTTATGCTCGCTTAGCTCTGTCCCTGTGGGAGTAAATTCATGATCGAATGGGGAGAGATGATCTAAAGTTGCGATGTGAGTACTCATAATAACGTCTGCGTGTAAGTGCCCTTAGGAAATACTCTAACTGTAAGTACAACTACTTTATTGAAATAAACAGAAATATGAAATTATCAAAAGTTAATGGGACGGTTTTGATTGTCGTGCAGCTCGGCGTTTGGCACGCTCCTTGCGTCCCGGCCGATGATTAATTGGTTGAGTAGTGGACTGGTCTACTGGTTGAGGATTCTTCTGCACCATCTGGGACGGGGCGAATACGAGCGGGTAGGTGACCGCTTCCCCCTCCCGACAAACTGCTAGGGCTACTTCTAGTCCTCGTATTTGGGTGCGCAGGCTCTGATTGAGCTGTCGCTCTTCCGTCCACCCTTTCTGTGCTGCAGATAGTCGGTGATATAACGTTTTGACTCTTTTTGGATCCGACCAAGTCGCTTTGATCTGTTGGACCTCTCTTGTTATCTGGAGTATTTGGTGAAGGAGGTCCGCATTTGTGTTCCTTACACGGTCTAGTTCCGCTTGCAAAATTTGACTGGTGGTCATAGCTATAATGGATAAGTTCGTTCAATTTGACTCTAGTAATTTATATAATTTATTTTTATAATTATCGTAAACATATCAATTGAAACGAAAATACTCAGGCAAATGATCAAACGCAAAAACAAGGTAACAAACATTTCTTTTTCAATAACAAAGAATAAAACCAAAACTAATTCGTATTTATCGTCAATGTCCTTGGGATTTCTATTTTCTATGAAACAACTTCTTTCGGTTCTTTCTCGGAGGAACCACGGGGTATGGGCTTCGGATATCGCGGACTGGGCGAGGGGGGTAGGCTTCTGCGATCCGCCCGGCGAGGATGTCATCTACGTTGGCGAGATACATCCTCGCCTTGACCACCTGCAGATCCACCTGTTCCTGCACCCGTTCCCATTGGGTGAGGAGATCTCGCGCGTGGATATACGATTCCGCTGCCGGGTATTGTTGTCCGGCGAGTCCGCATTGGTCGCTATTTAGGCCCAGTATCCTCCAAGTTGTGGGATACGGCCACTGTTGTCTAATCTCATTGAATATTTCTGCCTTTGGGTGTGGTTCCTTCCGGCATTGTTCGTCGGGCATTCGGTTATCAGTCCATTCGATCGGCATTGTCTAAAAACACACAAAAATCAGTTACTGGCGTATGGGATGAAAAACAGGGTATCTAAATAATTCGCTCGGATTGGGTATTGGACTCGCTATCGACCAAGTTATTATTATCATTGGGTCTATCACAAGTTAAACTTATCGAATGCTAATTATTATTACAGTCTTCTGTAGATTTAATGGGTTGTGCTTTTCTGAATCCTTGGAAGTTATGCTCCTATTTCCTCTCCTTTAATGATGGTACTGATTATAAGAGATTAAGTATTGTGTTACGACCGACCGGCACTCTACGATCTATTGGGTGTCACCGTTTATCCATTTTGTAGGTTTAATTGCTTAGCCTCGACGTTTATCAATAGTAAGTTATCAGTTAATATCAATATTCACTTAAAGGTACAACCTAAAAGATAAATCTATTGGGTATTAAGTGTGATTATTTGTTTTGCGAGTAGTTTGGATCCGTGGTATATAATGTGGTTAGGTGCTGTATAGGTGAGGATCGCTGTCTATATGAAGTTAAGATCGATTCAAGGGAGAAAGTTCTTAACTGTATCAGTATGCCATTTTAATTAATTTGATTTGGATGTTTGCGATTCCTTATGATCGATTATAATTTAATAAATTTCACATATTACAAGCCGGGTGTCTACGAACACTTTCAATCAACGCGGAGCGTCCGTTTCCTCTATAATGGTAGCGATTGGCGTCATTTACACTGTCGACGGAAATCTATGATCGAGCGGCTCGCGTTTTCCGGTCTAACGCTGCATGTGTAAGTCATCTTAAGTTATTAATGTCACATCCTGTTTACTTTATTCATAGATCATTTCGATTCGCAATATTTCAAGATAACTGATTTCGTCGCCTCACCATGGATCGGTTTGGGTAAATCATCGTTTTCTTTACTTTTAGAATTTTTATCTCTCAAATTTTTTAGCGTCATTGACTTGCAATCGTTAGAAATTATGACGGATTATTCCCCCTGCATCTATTCTATGGAAGTTATCGCTTTGGTTTTATTTGGAATTATTGTGATTTATATCCATGACAATCGGCGGTAGGACCTATCTATGTTTCGTAAAATGTTGTAATTAACTTTTGTAATGTATAAAGTTTTGATTTGTTCATTTATTCTCAACGCTAAATTTGCTACATTTTAGGGAATTGTGAATTTATTCCTATCTTTATATTTTTACCTTTAACTGTCTGATCAATGAATTCATATCATCTCACTTCCAATTTATGCATTATTTCTACTCTTAGCCACTGGGTCATGGTACTTTAACATTTGGTTATTTCGTTCTATTATTCGAAACCGCTGAATTTAATTAATATTTACTGGGCTTTTCATTATCGAATTAATTTAACTTATTTGATTGTTCTAGTTTTATACCAATGATTTAATCCAATCTTATCAATGGGTTGCTTGCTAGGAAATTTTAATAATTAATGAACCAACTGATGAATTTAGTCAATAGGTTAATAAATCACGCTATCTTTGATTGCATATTCTTGATCAATTGCTTAGAAAATTTAACACTTCATTTCATTCTATTATTTTATCTTATTCGTTGTTCATTTCTTGAGGAATTATTTGCAGATTTTTCTGAATGACTTTAAACTTTCTAGCCATGAAACATTTCACTTTTCGATGCTTACAATTGATAGTTATTTACTTAATCCGGGAATTCATGAATTTATTAATGCCTGATGATTTATTAATGATAAGTTTCATCCAATTTTATTTAAACCTGACTTTAAATTACTTTTTAGCAATAAATTTTTTCCGTTTTATTTAAAATATGCCTTTAAATTACTTTCAAATAAGTTCTACCTAATTTTATTTCGAACCGTTAATTTAATTTACTTTCAGAAATAAGTTTTAGCAAATTTATTTAACACATAATTTTAATTTATTTTGGAAATAAGTTATGTCTAGTTTATTTTAAATCATTAACACGGAATTATTTATAACAACGATTTCAGTTTAATTTATCCCCGTACCTTTTCCCTTTAATAGACCTTAGGCGCACATTGTGTTTATATTATATTTACTGAGTGCCCACTGGACTACTCGATGTGATGATTTTTAGCCGTATGTAATATAAATTTAGGTCGATTTTACAGAAATGAGAAACGAGGAAGCAGCCGGAGACTCCTTCCTTATTTCTCGTTTCAGCTATAAGGATAATATTGACGTTACGACCGCTGCGTTCCGCACGCTGAGTCTTCACGGGTACATATCATTGGCGATTTTCCACGCTCTTACATGCATCTGTACTATGTAGATTTTGCTTTCTTGCGTTATGTGTTGGCTGTGGGCCGGAAAAATTTCGACAAAATTTAAGTTTAGTTTATTTAAACATATAAAACAATGTATTAATATTAATAATATTTATTAATTATAAACAAATAAACATAATTACCATCCAATGTCAATCCATAAAAAATAAAACGGCATAATATTGCATAAAATAAAAATACCTCTCCCCCCACGCCGACATCCAAGCAGAGCTCTACCGAGGTTGCAAGGATATGACGTGGAGAGAGGGCTCCAAAAATAAACGTTTCGCACCTAAAAGTAAACTCTGAAAAATGGTTTTAAAACGATTTCACAAATAGTTTTAAGATTTGAAAATATGGTTCTAAACACAACTTCAAAATTGGTTTCAAAATGGTTAAATTTAATGTGAAAATGGATCAGTATTTATACCTATTTTCCTCGCATGTTAAATTTGATGCAGTAAAACAAAATTCGACCTTGTTATTTTCTAGTAAATTCTATTCTTTATTTTTATTATTTTTTGATTTATTTTTATAATTTTTCATTTAGGATTTTTATTGAATTATTACTAATTCAAATCTTTTGATTTAAGTTTCATTTTCATGAACTTTTATTAATTTTTCAATTTTGTCGAATTTTTGTGTTTTCTTGTTATGTTTGTATTGGTATCGTGCGGATCTTGGTGCGTTTTGTTATTATTTTAATTTATTTTTATGTTTATTATTTTATATTTAATTCTCTTTTTTCTCATATTTGATAGGGTTTAATTGATGTTTCAATAGGTTTATTTAAATTGCATGTTATATTTGCGTGTATGTTACTGATCCATTTAAACATTCCTCAAGGCCGTTTACGTTCTGGCCCAACAAACATATAACAAATAAACATAAATTACCCTACGGTCCATTCCATAAAAAATAAAAATTCATAACATTGCATCTCCCTCCACGCCGACTTCCAAGCAGAGCTCCATCGAGGTTGCGAGGAAGTGACGCGGAGAGAGAGCTCCAAAAATCAAACTATTTCTCACCTAAAAATTCAAGGAATTGACTTTAAAATGCTAAGATTCTAAAATAGTTTTTGGTTAAAAATGGTTTTATGGTTAAATTTAATGTGAAAATGAATCGGTATTTATACCTATTTTCTGTCCTTAACCTTGCGTGTTAAATTTGATGTAGTAAAACAAAATTCGACCTTGTTATTTTCTAGTGTATTCTAATCTTTAATTTTATTATTTTTCAATTTATTTTAATAATTTTTTATTTAGAATTTTTATTGAATTATTTCTAATTCAAATTTTCTGATTTAAGTTTCATTTTCATGAACTTTTATTAATTTATCAATTTTTGTCGAATTTGTTGGGTTTTCGTGTTATATTTGTGTTTGTATCGTGCGAATCTTGTTGCATTTTGTTATTATTTTAATTTATTTTTATGTTTATCATTTTATATTTAATTCTCTTTTTCTCATATTTGGTAGGGTTTAATTGGTGTTTTAATAGGTTTTATTTTAAATTTGCTTGTTATGTTTGCATGTATGTTACCGATCCATTTAAACATTTTCCAAGGCCATATGTGTTCTGGCCCAACACAGTAAACGGCTATGATGTTGATTTCACAGACAAAAATGAATGTAGTTAATGTTAATGTTCGTACTAGTGCCATATTATTGAGTTGCTGGTTATTATGTTTATCTTTTGGTGTTCATACTATTTATGAGATTAAATTGGGTATGGTATCTTTAATTTTATCCTCAATAATTAGATGTTGTCTTCCCAGTAAGTTGCTTACTATTGGTGGGTTACAAGGTTTCGCATCTTGCTTAACTGTATGGTTGCCCTAGTAACGCCATACAAAATGATGCTGATCGCCACTTGGCACCCGTTGCTAGGCAACGTTGGTAATGTGTTCAAGTGGTGGACTGCCCGCAAAAAGTGAGTGTTATTGCTAATACTATAATTGCTCGGACAATCCTCGGGTTCACGAGCTGTCGATAGAAGACTTGTGCTCGCTTAGCTCTGTCCCATGCGTAGTAGTGTTCATGATTGAAGGTGGAGAGATGGTTGTAAGTGTTCCGATTAACACCTGTGCATACTTATGATGAGAAATGATCTAACTACCACGAATTTATTGAAATCAACACATGTAGGGATTCAATGTGAGATAATGAGGTGGGTTGGCTGCTCGGCGTCGAGCACGCTCGTTACGTCCTGGTCGACGATTTATGGGCTGATTGGTAGGCTGATCTGTTAGCTGAGGGTTTTTTGGTATCATCTGGGACGGGGCGAATACGAGCAGGTACGTTACCGCTTCCCCCTCCCGACAAACTGCTAGCGCGACTTCTAGCCCTCGTATTTGCGTACGCAGGCTCTGGTTGAGCTGCCGCTCCTCTGCCCAGCCCCTTCTGTGCTGCGGGCAGGCGGTGGTACAAGGTCTTTACTTCCCCCGGTTCCTTCCAGGTTGCTTTAATCTGTTGGATTTCGCGGTTCAATTGAATAACTTGGGCAAGTAATTCCTCATTTGCTTGTCTTGCGCGGTCCAATTCGGTCTGTAGGATTCTTAAAGAGGACATCACTGTAATTAAATAGATCATTTCAATTTATGATTGGTCAGGTTAAGTAATCATTGGTTTTCATTAAACAAATCACGAATTAATTCCAGTTACGTGAGAAGAAAACACAAATTTCTAATTATTTTAATCAGTTACTACATTAAGCAGTCTCTGTTATTTCATTTGTCTGGGCAATACCTCTCTAGGCTTCGCTTGAGGGCTTCCACGGTATATGGTCGCCTGGTGTCTCGGACTGGGCGAGGTGGATAGGCGACTGCGATCCGCCCGGCAAGGATGCCATCCATCACGTTGGCGAGGTATATCCTTGCCTTGACTACTTGCAAGTCCACCAGCTCCTGCACCCGCTCCCATTGGGTGAGGAGGTCCTGTGCGTTGGAATATATCTCGGCAGCTGGGTACTGTTGTCTATTGAGTCCGTCAGAGTCGTTATTTGGACCTAGCGCCCTCCCAGTGGCAGGATACGGCCACTGGCGCTGAATTTTTCCGAATATTCTTGTCCGTGTGGGTGACTCCTTTCGGCATGGGGCATCGATCGATTGGGTGTCCGTCCATTCTAGAGACATGGTTGGCTGAAAATAATGCATTATGATCAACTACTGGCGTACGATGAACGAAGGAATAAAACGAATTATCTCAATTGTTCGCGCGATTTTAATATCCGACACGCTAATGACTAGGTTATTGCTGTTGGGCTTACGTATTGCTCAATGTTAGGTTGCTGAGACGAGTCGAAACTTGCGATCGGTCGCGTACTGTTATTCGTCAAATTTGCGATCAAGGTTGGACAGAACTCATACCGATGTCGTTAGTTACTTAACGTTAGATTTTGTCCATGTTCAAATTATCGTCAGTATTAGGCCTGGGACTAGTTACTAGTTCAACCAAATTTCATAGTTACGAACGGGTTTCCATTTATTTACGCATATTTCACACTCCTAAAGTAGTCAATCTCAATTCATGATTCCTACCTGGATGGGCTTGACATGGGTCCTTACATCCCACCCCTATTGGTTAATTTTTAATTCAAATTTTTCGACTTCATGATTTATTCATTCGGCTTTTGGAAATTACTAATTAGCATATTTATGTTGATTTAAGTGAACATTTAAGATGACGGTAATACGCATTAGTCACAAAATGGTCAATATTTACATTTTCGACGTTGATTATGTCTACGGAAATTCAGGATTATGCAAATCTGTTTAATTTGGCGGTAAGACTTCCTGTCGGCTGTTATTATCCGCAGATCAATCAGCTAGATCGATACACTTCCGTTTTATAACCGTGATTATTTAATCTACTTCCTTTCTTAGAACTTCACAATTACGAATCCGGCGAAGCTTGACCAGACCAACTATGGTAAGTTACCATTTCAATCGATTTTAATACCCTTATCTATTGGATTTTTAGAGTCGCCTACGCACTTTTGCTATGAATTATGATGGACAACTTCTCCTACCGTTTGGATATCCTATCTACCATTTGTTGGAAATTATTACATTTCGCATCTACATCGATTGGTCACGAGACTTATTTGTGTAAGAATTTATATTTTCCTAATCGACTTGTCATATTATAAAACTTTGTTCTTGGATTTTATTGGTGTATTGATTGACTTCAAATATTTTAACCTATGTATTACGAAAATCCTCGTGGTTTCAATCGCCTAGTTAATTCGATTTACCTAATTCCCTCACTAGTTACTCGTCATTAAAAAGTGATCTTTAGAAAACTGACTTATGGGTTCTTTGCCTTTAATTGATGAATTTATTCAATAGGTTTAAATCATGAATTGGTTTTATCTAACATTCACTTTGGTTTTCTGTCGAAAGATATTGACGATTGATGGTTACCTTAACCTAAATTCTCTGATTTTACTTGCCATAAGTCGATGATTCAAATGATTCCTATTTATTTAACTCGAAAAGTAGGGTTATGTTGACGGTAGTAGTAACCTTTATCTTATTTCGAACTATTAATTCTATTAAAATTAAGTTTCACCTAACTTTATCCATGACATTGAATTAATTTATTTGTCGAAACTGGCTTCAACTAACATATCCAACCTATGAAGTCAATTCATTTCTGGCTATGAAGTTTACTTAGTTTTATTACCTAGCTTTGCTCCTAGAAGGAGACCTCTGAGTCGGTTTGTCCCTCGAAAAATAAGTTCATCTACCATAATTGAGCTATAAATTTAAATTACTGCTCGCAATTAACCTCCGCTAACGCAAATTTACCGTAAGTTTAATTAACGAGTTGATTTACCTTTTTCGTCTAAATTATTTAAAACTTAACATGAAATTTGGGATACTCCGTGAATTTAATTTATTATTATCACTAAAGTTACTTAATTTTCTTGGAACCATTAACTTTTATCGTAGCATTTTATTTAAACCAGGAGTTTAAATTGACCATTGACACAGAAATTGGTTACATCAACGATCTCGATTTTTATTTTATTCCCGTACCCTTTCCCTTTACTAGACCTTAGGCGCATATTGTGTTTATATTATATTTATTGAGTGCCCACTGGACTACTCGGTGTGATGATTTTAAGCCGTATGTAATATAAATTTAGGTCGATTTTACAGAATTGAGAAACGAGGAAGCAGCCAGAGACTCCTTCCTTATTTCTCGGTTCAGCTATAGGGATAAATATTGACGTTACGACCGCTGCGTTGCGCACGCTGAGTCTTCACGGGTACATATCATTGGTGATTTTCCACGCACTTACATGCATCTGTACTATGTAGATTTTACTATCTTGCGTTGTGTGTCGGCTGTGGGCCGGAAAAATTTCGACATTTTAATTTATAACAACATATAAAATAACTCATGTAAATAATATTTATTAAGTATAAATGACAATAACATAATTACCCCTTTCACCATTCCAAAATTTGTAAAAATTAGCATAAAATAGCATAAATACCACTCCCCCCACGCCGACGCCGAGCAGAGCTCCATCGAGATGCAGGGAATGTGGCGTGGAAAGAGGGTTCCACCATAAATATTTCTCACCTAAATAATAATTGAAAATAGCTTCGAATTCGAAATTAGTTTTAAAAACAACGATTAAGATTTACAAAAATGTTCAAAACAATTTTCAAAAATGGTTTTGTTTTTCAATAATGGTTAAGTTTAATGTGAAAATGGATCAGTATATATACCTAATTTTTTGATGTGTGAAATTTGATGCAGTAAAACAAAATTCGACCTTGCTATTTTCTAGCAAATTCTATTCTTTAATTTTTATATTTTTTGATTTATTTTTATAATTTTTTTATTTAAGATTTTTATTGAATTATTACTAATTCAAATTTTTCGATTTAAATTTCACTTTAATGAACTTTAATTGATTTTTTCAATTTCGTCGAATTTGTTGTGTTTTCTTGTTGTATTTGTGTAGGTATCGTGCGAATCTTGGTGCATTTTGTTATTATTTTAATTTTATTTTTATGTTTTTGATTTTATATTTAATTCTCCTTTTTTTCTCGTATTTTATAGGGTTTAATTGGTGTTTCCAGGTTTATTTAAATTGCATGTTATTTTTGCGTGTGTGTTTCTGATCCATTTAAACATTCTTCAAGGCCGTTTACGTTCTGGCCCAACACTATCACTTCTGAGTAGTATAAATCGTATTATAAATTGTAAATAATTTGGATGAATTTCTACTAGTTTTTAATAAAACTTCTAATAAATATTGTGCATGGATGTCTTTAATTTTTCTATTTACTATAGTTTATATTTGCAGTCATTTTTGCTCTAGTTAGTTCAGGCATAAGCTGTTACAAAGCCCTGAGTATTCAACTTTTATCACTAGCCATTTCCTTCCCGTTCATTTACAGGTTTGACTATTAAATGTTTTGTCAATTGCTGTGTTAGATATTTGCCTTTAACAATGCATGGAGTTATTCGTTATCCTGTATTAATTTACGAAATTAAACTTTTAGTCTGACAGATTTCAGAGTAAACATTTTATTTACATTGCATAGTGAAGCATTTTAAATTTACCGAGTTAAATCTTTAGATGTGGTTAATTTTTATAGTTAAATTCTCCAAAATTTGTCGAGTTAAACATCTAATTTTTACAAGTTTAAACCTTTAATTTATGGGAATAACTCTTTAAAGTTTCTTTGTTTGCAGATTTGTATATTTAATTTTCCCTGAGTTACAAAGTTACTTTCACTTTGGATAGTTTAAGAAGTAATTGATGGCTGATATTTGATTTTTATTAATTCTGAATTTACAGATTTTTGTCATATAGAAGTTGCATCGCCTTTATTTCCCGCGCCCTTCCCTTTACTTAGTCCTATGATGAAGATGTGTTTACATTATAATTAATGGGTACCCACTGGACTACCCATGTAGTGATTTTGAGCCGATATGTACAAAGTTTATGTCGATTTTATCGAGAACAAGAGCAAGAGCATGAGCCAAAAAAACTCACCTCCGAGCAACTCGTACTCGCTATGTAATTCAGAATGATTTGATGTTCAAACCATCGATTCTTCACCGGTTGGTTCTCACAGGCGCGGTGCTGTTGCAGGTGAACTGGTGTTACACGGTCCGTATGTATCATTGTGTTGGGCCAGAACAGAGTTTTGTTTAAATGAATAAGTAATAGCACGCAAACATAACACGCAGATTAAATATCAGACCCATAAAACACCAACTAACCACGTTAAAATACAAGAAAGAAACAATTAAAATATAAAATCGAAAAACATAAAAATAAATTAAAAATAATAACAAGACGCAACAAGATCCGCAAGAAATAAACACAGAAATAACATGAAAACACGAAAATTTGACCAAAAATTGACAATTTACTTAAAGAAACAAGAGTTCATGAAAGCTGGAACAAAAATTAAAAAATTTGAATATACAAAAATCACAAGGTCAAATTTTGTTTTATCACATCAAATTTAACACGCAAGGTTAGGGTCACATAATAGGTATATATACCGATTCATTTTTACAGATCTTTAACCACATTCGAACATAGTCGTAAAACAACTTTGAAGCAACAGTTATTTTCACTTTGTAAGTGGACGATTTTTCGGAGAACCTTCTCCACGCAACGCACAAATAATCTCAAGAGAGCTCTGTTTGTGTGTCTGCGTGGGGAAGGATTATTATGTAATGTATGCCCAGAATGATGAAGCCAATTACGAAACTATTTGTACTATAACAATAAACGTTTAAGCAGTTATATGTAGCGTCAAAATTTTTCCGTCCCACAGCCGATACATCATCGCAAGTCATTAAAATCGACACACCCCAATCGAACTGTGTAAGTGCGGTGTAAGTCCCCCAAGAGTTCGTGCCCGTGAAGGCTACGGCGTGAGAACGCAGGAGCCCAAACGTCAATATTATCCGTTTATAGGGGAAATTGGAAGGTAAAGGGGTAGTCTTTTGGCTGCTCCTTCGCCATCCATTTCCTGAAAAATCGACATAAAATTTTGAATAACAATCGACTTAAAATCTCAACACCGAGTAGTCCAGTGGGCACTCCTAATCTCCTAATATCAACACAATTAATCCTAAAGTCAACTAGGGGAGGGTGACGGGAGAAATAACGTCGTAAATCGTTGCTATGTAAAAAACTCAATCGATAAGTTGTGATAATTGAAACCTTAAAATAAGTATTACAAATCCTCATAATACTAATCCTAGTTAAAACGTCAATAAAAGTTGTAATAACTTGACCTCAAAGGCTAAAAATGTGAATAATAAATTAAAATTTAGCATACGTTCCTATACCACCAATCTGAATAATTTTCTACAGTCAAAATATATTAAAAAGACACTGGGGAGTCGGCTTATCAATTAAAAACCATTGGAAACTCAAGAGTAATATAATATTTTTAGCCATGACTATACAACATTCTTAGAGAACAATTTCCATGGCCGAAACCTCATAAATTGTTACTTCATAAGCGTAGTCATTAATGTCCTTGTGTATTAAATTGTCATTACTAAGAGAATTGCGAATTTCCGACTTTAATAACTAAAACCGACGCACCTGGTGTTGATAGCAATGGAGAAATTTAATAGACAAATTAATAAAAACCACTGCACGGATAATAAGAGCGATTAGGTCTAAGAATTATCGTAAATAAAGGCAAGTCCGTTACTCCTGATAAAATTCGGGTGTAACCATGCATGATCCTAATAATAATTAAATGGTTAATAAAACTCAAACCAATGGCAACACAAACACCAAAACAAGTGATAACATAATGGATATTTTACGTCAAAATACATCACATGGTTAATAGAAATGTCACGATGAAACTAGGACCATCATACGATAGAACATTCACATGACCGTAAAACCACCGCGTGAGAGATTACTCAATATTGAACAATTCTGGCCGCCATTGATAATACTAGCTGTGGAAGTGGAGTAGAATATATACAGGGTATAGCTACCGATGGTCGGAAAAGTCGAGTTCTAAAATGTTAATGGTTTTATAATGAGGACAAAGGAAATAAAAATACTCACTAAGTTAATCGATAAAACCCGACCCAACTACATGACCAACAAGCTGAGTGATGAATTAATACCATAATTTGGTTAAGATGAGAAAATGAACAACTAAAGTAAATAAATCGAGATACTGAATTCAAATAGAATTACTGGAATAAAATTTTGAACAAGCTTAGCCAAGAAAAAATTATAGCCCAGCGAATAAATCAGATCGGTGTGTCCAGTCATTAAATCACCATCAATTGACCTTTAAACTGAAATATCGAAGCACCAACCGGGTTGCGGCGCTAATGTCGACATTCCCGTGAAGTGAATCGATGACTCAGGCGACCACAAGCAGAATAATGAACTTCTGCACACACCAACGAGTACAGTATTACAGTGTTTCGCGGACATTTCATGCCAAAGGAAGAAAGCGAATTTTAGCCTGCCAACATCTGACGTGGCCTAGCGTGGTTCGTATATATAATCACATAACCAGCTGGATTTTTTCATTTCCTAAAAATAACGACGTAAGACATGTCATATAATCGGAAACATTTGAGGGACGAAGGAACCAATAAATCTCGAGAAGAAGAGGCCAGCGAGATAATCATGGAAGAGAAAGCTGAATCCGGCGAGGGCAACTCTATCGTCTGATAATATTATAACTTTTACCATTATTGTAAGAGTCAGGCCTCTAGAGGACGGAGTTTCCGGCATAGGACTCCTTTTTCGCCCAGATACAACCGCCCCAAAGAAACCTATAATGAATCGAGATGAGGAACACGTCTTGTATCGTTTAACTTGATCATGAATATAATGTTTTGTTCTCCATAGATTTATCTGATGTCTTACTATATCGCCAATGAATAGAGCCGATGAGGACCATGAAACCTCACTCGGAAGCATCAAAACGAAGAATAACAATAAATTTGACTCGCCAACGATACTCACGTCCCTGGGAAACAGGATAACATAAATGCAATGTGTTGGGCTATAAGCCATAATTTAAACAAAAATGAGAAAATTGGGTAAATTAAAGCAAAATAATTAATGTGGTTTGGAAATTATCAATATGGCTGCTATAACATAAGCACGTACCGCAAGCAGAAATCAAAAATAAAATTAAACATATTAAATAAAACAAAATAAAAACATAACAAAATTAAATAAAACAAATATTAATTAAATTCGATTAATTCGATTGTGCAAATAAAAATTTAAAGAGAATGCTCATATTAAAAAATTGATTAATTTGAGAAAAATATTTGGGATTTTTAATTTAGTGTGGAGAATACTGTGATAAATTTGAGTAAAATAGTGTTGAATGATGATGAAGAGCGTGTTTTAAAATTTGGTCCAAATCACTGTATTAAGAATCGCTTGGATGAAACAAAATTGTGTGCAAAAATTGAAAGTTTATATTTTAATATAGCACGATCGATGAAAGGCATTAATGGTAATTATGTGAAGAGCTCGTTAAGTGCAAGTACGATGGAGTATATCGATAAAAACAAAAAGCAGAATATTAGGGATTTTATGACTTTAAAAAACTTAGCTAAAAAAATATAAATATCTGTAAGTTTGACAAAGGAAATGGGATAGTTATTCTTGACCATGATGTGTATGTAAATAAGTTGAATGATTTGTTAAATTCTCCTCAGTTTGTGAAATTGCCAAAGGGTCGGAAGAATGGAAAATTACCTCCTCTTAAGGATGAAGAGTTTGTGCAAAAAATGTTAAATGGTTTTATTGAGAAGAAGCTTATTGATGAAGAGGTAGGTAAGTCTATTCGTCCAATAGGATCGCAGCCAGCTAAACTATATGGGCTACCAAAAATCCATAAAGATGGTGTACCTATGAGACCAGTTTTGTCGATGGTTGGTACTGCCCAGTATAAAATAGCAAAGTTTTTAGATGGATTATTAAAACCGTTAATGCGATCAGAGTTTGAATGTAAGGATAGCTTTGAGTTTGTTTCTTGTATTGCAAAGCTACAAAAACGAAGTATGAATGATGTTATGGTTTCGTTTGATGTTTGTAGTTTGTTTACGAATGTGCAACACTGGTTGAGACAATTGACTTATGCTGTGCGTTGTGGAATGAAAATGATTCGGAACATCACATTTTGGATAGAAGGGCATTTCGAAAACTTCTTGAATTTGCTACTTCAAATGTCAATTTTCTTTTCAATGATGAATGGTATCAACAAATAGATGGAGTCGCTATGGGTTCCCCTTTAGCACCAACGATGGCATCAATATTTTTGGCTAGTTTGGAAAAGAAAATTGCTTCTTTCCAATTTGAAAAACCTTTTGTTTATAAAAGGTATGTGGATGATATTTTTCTTATATTTGAAAACCAGAAACATGTAGAACCGTTTTTGCATTTTATGAACAGTTTACATAAAAACATTGTATTCACATGTGAAACGGAGAGAAAGTCATCAATTGCGTTTTTGGATTTGTTAATTCAACGCAAAGATAAACAGTATGAGACAGAGATTTATAGAAAACCAACTGATACTGGTCTTTATACTTCTCCAGAAAGCTTTTGTGAATTTAAGTATAAGAGAAATATGGTGAAAGGATTGATTTATCGTTCATGGGCTTTATCTTCTACTTTTGCTAATTCGGTAAAAAGTGTTGATAAATTGGTTGAGTTGTTGATAAAGAATGGATATTCTAAATCATTTTTATTGTTGATGATAAAAGAGACTGTTGATAAATTGATTAAAAATCCTAAGGATCCATGTTGTGGAAAGTCTGAATGTAATTTGTCGGATGGGTGTGAATTGAGTGTTGGTCTGGATGATGGTAAAAATGGATATAAAAAAATTGAGCCTAAATATGTGTTAGTATTGCCGTACTCTGAAGGCTCTACAAATTATAAGATTAAGTTGGGTAAACTGATAGGAAATTTAGAGTATAAGATCGTCTCTAATTCGTGTAAGGTACGCAATATGTTTATTAATAAATCAAAAACTCCGGTTGGATTGTGTTCTGATCTCGTTTATCAATTTACATGTAATGGGTGTAATGCCACATACATTGGAGAGACTTCCCGTCATCTCTGTACTCGAGTTCTAGAGCATTGTCAATTGAAGGGTTTGACCAATATTAGTGAACACAATAGAGGCTGTAAAAGTGATATAGGAATGCCTGATTTTAGAATTTTGTTGAGAAGTTTTAATAGTTATTGGGAACGAGTGATATGTGAAGCATTGCTGATAAGGTCATTGGATCCAAAGATTAATGTGCAGAGTGCTGTGACTACGAATGTTTTGAATGTTTTTAAATAGTTTACGTATGTTAAATCATGTTTGTTTTTTTAATATTATTAAAATAATTGAAAATTTTAAATTACATTAATTTTTAAAAATTAGAATATAAGCATATATATTTATTAAAAAATTAAATTAATAAAAAATAATTTGTTTAAATTAAATGTTAATTCATAATATTCTTTAGTTGGTTTTGAGTACCTGAAGATGATAGCTGTGCTATCGAAATATATCGTACGAAAGGTTTTTTATTGGCGTTATCGTTTAATTAAATCGTTGCCAAATTTATTTAATTATTTATTTATTAATTAAAATCATTGAAAAGCCTACAGATGCAGAAATAAACACAAAACTAAAATATAAAACCGCCAAAACCTTGCAAAAGAAGGTTTAAAAAATACATAGGCGGAAGTGGCGACCAAAAATTTAAATATCAAAGGGTAAAAAGAGAAACAATCAAAAAGAATGATTAAACAATAAAAAATAAAAATTTACGAAATATTGAGAAAATAATATCAAAAAATAGAGAAAAATAAGGAGAAAAATAAAATATTTAAAATAAAATTAAAGCAATGAAACCTCCCGAAAAATAGCCGAAAAAGGCTCAAAATACTCTCATTGGTCGCACCCAGGCATGAAAACAGTATATATACAGCAGTCATTTTCATAATTTTTAGACATTTTGTTGTGAGACAATTTTTGTTAGACTTTTAGAAAATTTGGTAGACACAAAATTTTTAGTCAGTTGTTGAGACAATTTGTTTTAGACAATTGTTTAGTCAATTTTTATGTCAACGTATGACAATTTTTCAAATATGGATGCTTGACTGATTGTAAGTATTGTTTTTTGTAGAAATATATTTTTCTAAGTTAATGTTTTATTTAATTTAACTTATTCTGGATGGCCGCGATGTCTTTTGGCATCGCTCGGCAGGTTCCCCCTAACTTATTTATATTCATTTTATATACATATTAGTTGTGGAAAATGCCAGGTCAACATTCAATTCCGGCCGTTAAATTGACAGGACGTTGACGTGTTGCTTTGTCACAATCCACAAGTCACAATACATATGGAGTTAGTGAAATGAACCCAATTATGAGAATAAATAACCTGATCACGAAATTTATGGAATGAATCCATTGAAGACGTTAAATGAAGCAGTTATAATTGAGGAAGGGGATAGATTATCACTCATGAAACGGAGGAACCCGTCACGACAATAAACGACGTACAAATATCCGACGAACAACTCAATTCGCTAGCCGGTGACAGACCAAGTATTCCCATCAACGACACAGATAAAAGCTCCACGAATTATAACGTAGTAGGATGACGTACTTACATAGCCTCCTAGGATTCCAGAAAGTAGGGCATCGACGACGGACTAATTTATATTACTTATTCCAATATTTTCTTGTTGACCCTACCTCTCCCTACTCAACAAATGCATAAAAATCATTTAGACGATTCAGGTCTTATAAGATCATTAGGATAAAGTTATTAATGGACCAATTAATCATTTGTATTTTTTCTAGACAACTCTTGCATCGATGCGTCCTGAATCACGGTGCGATTCCCCGCACATTCGGCTGCTAGATGTAAGCATGCAATGTGGAACGCGGGATTCTCGATTTCCACAGTGAGAGAATCCAGGACGGGTAGTCAAAGAGATCTCGGGGATGCGGATCTCCCCTTCATAGCCATAAAAAGAGAACAAGAGATATAACCATTGGATACCCATCAAAATGACGTTGGAAATGTATTCCAATGGGCGGTTTCTATTAAAAGGTGAGCCATAATACCATGACTGCGAATATCCTAGAAAACCTTTGGGTTCAAGAGCTACCATAGAAAGTATTCGTTCTCATTTTATTTGTGTCTTTATATCATCAATTTTAGGTTAAAACAATATTGAAGAAGTTAAACGAGATCCTGCAACGATTTAATTTAATAATTGTTCTAAAAGGTTTGAACAAAATTTGTTCACTATAAAGTAACTTTTTCATGCAGATTCCCTGTTGGTACTGTTAGTAATTTGATGTTAATTTTGCTAGTTTTTATTGTTTTTTATTTGTTTTTAAATGTTTTATTTATTTTTTACATATTTTTGGTTTTTATGCTACCCTTTTTTATAATTTTTGTCTCATTTAACGCCAAAAACGCGCTATTTGATAATTTTTCGTTCATTTAAATTTCGAGTTTCCGAATTTTATCGGATGTCGTGCTAGATAAACACAATTTTAGTTTTTGCCCAACATTTGGGTTACTATGTTTGTTATGCAAAAACTGACTCGAGTCCTCAATTGGTTTGGCCAGCACAATAAAGTCTGTGTATTTTTTAGCGGCAAAACTAAACATTAAATCTAGAAAGAAAAATGGAAAATTTAAAGAAAAATTAAATTAAGTTTCGACACATAAAACTTGGGAAATTAAGAATAAAATCAAAAAATTAGAAAATTATATTTTAAAAATATAAATTAAAAATTCCTTGTTTTACCGCATCAAAATACACACGGAAAATCGTGGTATATAAGTGCTGGGCAAACAAAATTCAGTACATTTTTATTTTTTGTTTTAAAGTACTCTAGTTATATATCAATCTTAGAAAGAATCATATTTGTTAGAAGAACCTTTGAACTGTTGGGCCAGAACACAAACGGCCTTGAAAATTGTTTAAATGCATCAGTAATACAGCACGAAAACCCAGCACCAAGATAACTTAAAATACAAATTACAACATCAACTAAACACTCTAAAATCTGAGAGAATATAAATAAATATAAAATCAAAAAACATAAAAGTAAAATAAAATAAATACAAAATGCATCAAGAACTGCACGAAATCTACATAAAACATAACATAATAACAAGAAAAATTTGACCGTAAAATGAACATTTATATAAAAGTAAAAATTAATGAATTAAATGAGTTAAAATAAAAAAATTTTGGCTGAATAAATTTAATTAAAAATGTTAAAAATAATTTGCCAATTTAAATTACGAAAATAATAAAAATTTAATTTAGATAACACAAATAATTTCAAGGTCAAATTTGTTTAATCGCAATAAAAATAACACGCAAGGTTAAGGCCAAATTATAGGTATATATACTGATGTGTTTTGACAAATTTTCAATATTATTTTTCGGAGAAAAAATTTCATTCTTACTTTGCAGTCTTAGTTTTTCAGAAAATTAGTTGGTGTGTATAACTAGCTGAGAGCCGTGCATTCAGGCAATTAACACTGGTAAGTGTTTTGCCTGAATACGACCACTCTCGGCTAGTGTATGATTATTGATTCGATTTTACGACTTGAATTTATGGAATGTGCGCAATGATTTTACGATTTGAATTTATGGAATGTGCACAATGATTTTACGATTTGAATTTATGGAATGTGCACAATGATTTTACGAATGGTATTTATGAAATACTCACAATGCTTTTATGAATTGCCAATTGTCGTATTTGGCCGAACGAATTTAACGTGGACGATGTAATAAAGATTTTCAACCAACAACCTTTGTGCATCGAAGCTTTTATTTCAACTACTATGGTAAAATTTATTTATTTATTTTTCTGCCCACAGCCAAAACATATTGCAAGTTAGTAAAATTACACATAACTATCGACTGTGTAAGTGCGGTGTAAGTCCGCCAACAGTCGTGCCCGTGAAGGTTCCGGCGTGAGAACGCAGGAACCCAAACGTCAAATCATTGAATTAAATAGCGAAAGAGAGTAGCTTGAGTGTGGGTTTTTTGGCTCAACTTTCTTGCACTTAATTTCGATAAAATCGACATAAACATTTTAACAACATTCGGCTCAAAGTCATTAACACCGAGTAGTCCAGTGGGCACTTATAAAAGATAATATGAACATAAATAGATCATAAGGACAAAGAGAGGGAAAAGGTAGCGGGGAAAATAGCGAAATCGTTGCAACAGTTAAAATGAAAAGCCATCGGAAAAAGATTAATCCGAACGACTAAAATCATGAAAAATAATGTTTTAAATAATATATAAGAATTAAATAAAATATGTTGAATTGAGACGGAAAATATTGGCAGAACGCTGCGCAAATTTTCAGAAATAGTTAAAACATTTATCATAAAACTGTAAAAATCAGGGCGGAACACTGCTCAAATTTTCCGAATCAATTAGAATACTTATCAAAAATAGCAAAGTAAAAGTAGAATACGGCTCAATAATTGATAGAATATCCGGATAAGACCGTAAAATAAGGGCGGAACGCTGCTCAAATTTTCCGAATCAATGAAAATACTTCATCGAAAACTGTAGTATAATGATAAAACCTTAAAGTAAGGGTGGAACGTTGCTAAAGTTTTTCGAATTAACAAAAATACTTTATCGAAAACTGAAAAATCCAGATGGATTACGACTAAATTTTTATATGAGAAAAATATTTTATAAAGCTGAGGAATAAGGAGGGATCCCTACTAAAACTTAATAATAATAATGATAATAGTAAGGATAATGGTAATTATAATAATAATAATAATAATAATAATAATAATAATAATAATAATAATAATAATAATAATAATGGTGGGTTACTGGGTACTATTGTTTGTTTTAATCTTACCATGGTTACCCAGGTAACGCATATAAATATTTCCTTACTACCACTCGGCACCCGTTGCTAAGCAACGTTGGAACTGCGTTCGAGTGGGTAGATCGTCCGCAAAAAGTGAGCGTTATTACTAATGCTGTAATTGCCCGAACGATCTCTGGGTTCAATTTGCTGTCGTTAGAAGACTTGTGCTCGCTTTAGATTATTAAGTCCCTTTTGTGTCGCAGATTTTATCATTTGAGTTCATCATAAAACAAAAACAAATTTGAAAATTATATATTAAAAATAAAGCAAGCGACTACATATCGTACTGGTGCATTTTAGTGTGTTGGTTGCGGGTTTTTCAATATTCGAGCGGCTCGGTGTTTTGCCCGCTCCTTTCGTCCAGGACGATAACTGTTCGTTGTTGGTGTCGTTTTTGGAGTTGCTTCCGTCTCTCGATAGGCTAATTGGCAGGAGCAAAGACGAGGGGATAAGTTACAGCTGTCCCTTCTTGACAGGCAGATAGTGCAACCTCCAATCCCTTTATTTGTGTCCTTAGGCTTTGGGTCAGTTGTTTTTCTTCTGCCCATCCCTTTTGGGCTGCTGTAAGCCTTTGATACAGTGACTTGGCCTTCTTTGGGTCCACCCATGTGGCTTTCGCCTGTTGCACTTTTCTGGATAGTTGGATAATCTGTTCATATAAGTTTTTGCTAGTTTTCTGTACGTGCGCTAGTTCCGTCTGTAATGTTTGCAGGGGTTCCATTTCTATAATAACGAAAATTAATTTTTTGGACTATAAGTCTTAAACTGTCAGATTTTTTATAAATCTCGAGTTATTAATTTATCACACAATTCTACAATCAAGCGGGAACTGGGTAAGAATCCGGCGCGAGAGGTACGCCAACAGGCTGAGTTTGTATTAATGCAAATAAAAAATCTAGTGAAGAAATACCACTGATATGCGAACATGGCTAGACGGCGTTTGGCCCGTGTAAACGATGACATCGCAAATGGCCTAATTCCGCGCACCGACGAATTCGCTCCAGAATATGGGGTTTTGTTCGAGTTGGACGATCCTAGACTGATAAATATGGCCGTGGCAACCAGACTGATTTTGCATGAGCAACTAATACAACCAACACTTCGGAGCCGGCTCGGATCAAGGCAATTGGGAGACCACGTGTATGCCAGACAACATCCTCAATAGAAATCCACAGATCGTTTTTGTCAAAATATTCAGCCCAAGGGTCGTTGACGGACACGGAAAATGATCGAAATTGTAGTGTATAAAAAACGTTTTAAGGGTTAATCTTTGGCTGTTTGATTTACTTTGCTGAACGAAATAAAATTATTATGATAAGGAAATTCGAAATGAGTTTAAGTTGTTTTATTCGGGAAATAGGACCGTATTCTATAATACATAAATAGGAAAGTGGAAAGAGTTATAGAAGTTCGGGAAAGTTGATAGCGAGTTCCGACGATAACGAATAAACCTAAGGAACTAATTAACCATTTGATATGTAGTAAAGAATTTAATAGAATTAAGATCACTTGTGAAACATACCTAAGTCAGTGGTGGTTGAAGTTAATTAATGAGTCGAAGTGTAAATAATGTTAATGCTAATTCAACAACGAAGTTAATCAAATATTTTTGATTTAGAGATGGAGTCGACAAAAGTTCTCAGTCGGGAGCTAAAAAACCTATGACGGGAAAACATGGACCTATACCGTCAACTACTACAGTTAAGTTGAAACATCCAACAGCTCAAAGCTACCTGGGCGGAGCCGACAAAAATTAAGGAGGTCTAACAGCGTCTCACTGTGGCCCAATAAGGATGGAAAGACGAAAAGGCACTTAACCAAGCCCAACGGACACAAATCAAAGGCTTGGAAGTCGCTCTAGCAGCATACCAGGAGGGGAGTGTGGTGAAATATCTCATGGTATTCGCCCCAGCACAGTTGGCCTACCGTGATCAGAATCCACCAAAACATTCCAACAAACGCTCTCAACCTCATGCTAAACCAGGTAGGACCGAAAGATTACGACGACGCACTCAAGGCGGAAAATTACTAGGCGGTTTTAATATCGGAACTCATGTAGTATTAATATAATAAAATTTGGTCTTTGATTTTTCGTTTATTTACGATAATTAGTATACTGGAGCAAATCAATGAGGAAGCATTTAAGGGACCTAAAGGATAAGACGGGCAGAAGCCTTCTAACAGCAGCCCGCTGAACTCGACATAGGCCCGGACCTTAGCAGTTCTGACATCGGAACTCACCTTTGACGGTACCGTGACCAATGGTTGCAGTTCCAACGTTGCCTAGCAACGAGTAACCATTGGCGGGCGCGAAACATTGTATGTGATGGGGTCAAGATCGTAACCACAAACCCCACATTCAGCATGTTACATCCTTCACTATGAATTCATTCGTAAAAACACAGCTGATAGGCAGTTTGTGTAATCATCGTGAACTATGCATAGATTCATATAACAGGCAATACATGAATCAAGAATCATACACTGACTGGGATTTGTCGTGTTCAGACGTAACACTCGCCAGTGTTAGTTGTCTGAGTGCATGGCTCGCAGCTGTGACGCTCAGACTAGAAATGAATACTACAATTGATAATGCAGCAAATAATCTGAGACGTAATGCACAAACGATAACACAACTCAGGAACAACAAAAACACATAAAACAAACGACATTTAATTAAAGAGTAAAAAAGGAATAAATAAAAACGGGGTAAGCAAAGTGAATAGGAATAAATAAGGGGAATAAAACGAGATTTAAACGGGGGAGAAACCAACAAAACTAGCGAGAATAAAGAGACTAAAATAGAATAATTAATTATAAAATAATATAATAATTAAATTGATTAATGTTTTATGAACAAATGTAACTAGCCAAACAAATAATAGCGAAACTGAGGAACATTTTGAATATCGAAAACGATAACCTAGAGAGGGTCAAGGTTAAACAAACCACAAACCCCACACTTTGCTAATATTCACCCACTAGCACACAATACCAACGCCATTTTCGACTGGTGACTAGCTGTTATTTCTTATGCAGACGCTGGGTGGGGATTAGTTAATCATTAGACCCATTTAAAATTTCTTGTTACCCATTAGTTCCCGGCAGGTCATGAACCACAAACCCACTAGTAATGTTGGGCCAGTACAAGATTTTGTTTAAATGGATTGGAAACAGCACGCAAACATAACATGCAAAATTCAAAATCGGACCCAGGAACATCAAGTAACCACCTAAAAATGCGAGAAAACACATAATTTAACATATAAAATAGAAAAACATAAAATTAAATTAAAATATTAACAAAGGCACCAAGATATGCACGAATTGACGTAGAAATAACACAATAACAAAAGATTTGACCGAAAAAGTGACAATTTACGAAAAATTAAAAGAGTTCATGAATAAATCGAACAAAAATAAAATAATTTTAATCAGAAATGATTGAAATTAAAAATAAATGATTAAATTGTCAAATAAATCGAAAAAATAATAAAAAATTAGAAATAAATTAGACACATAATGGCAAGGTCAAATTTTGTTTTAACGCATAAAAATTAACACGCAAGGTTAGGGTCACAGAACAGGTATAAATACCAATCCATTTTCACAAAGTTTTAATGCCTTTTCACTCAGTGAATAGATACTTTTCGCCAGAGCAATTTTATTCGAAGGAGCAACTCTCGATAATTGTTTTCATACTGCGAAATCAAGTAACTTAATGTAAGCTCTACTTGATCGTATGTATGGGGACCTCTTGTCGTATGTTGATATGCATGAACTGAACTATGAATGAACCATGATGAAATTGTTTCAACAAATATATGTGTTATGAAAAACGAATCTTCAGTTTTATGTCGAAATTTTTCTGGCCTACAGCCACACATCACACAAGAAGGTAAAATCAAAACACAACTAGTCACACTGTGTAAGTGCGGTTTCTCCGCCTACAGTGTGTGCCCGTGAGAGCTCTGTCGTGTGTAACGACTGATCTCGAACGTAAATTTTCTATCCATTATAGGGGTGGTGGGAAGATTGAGAGCTAGTCTTTTGGCTGGCTCTCTTTCACCCATATCCCGAAAAATCGACCTAAAATATCTAATTACAAATCGGCTAAAATGATAACACCGAGTAGTCCAGTGGGCATTCGTAAAATCTAATATGAACACAGGCACCTTAGGACTAAATTAAGGCTCGGGCAGTGGGGACTTGAAACCGATGCGATGTAAATAAATTTAATAACTAAATTGTGATTAATTTGATCTAAAGTAATTGAATCTATGGCTTAAAACTCGACGCGACGTAAATAAATTAATCTAAATAAATTGATTGAACCAAAACTGAATTTGTGACTAAAGTATAAAAGAATACTTTTCGTAAAGTAATCAAGATGTAGTTAATGAGTAAACAAAATCAATCTATAATTAAACTACCTAGGTAATAAAAGAAAGTAAAATTTTAAAAGTGATCCATGATTGAATTATCCTCTGATTAAATCTAAACTAATAAAATTCATGATTAGGAAGCCGACAAATAAAATAAGGAAACAGAACTTTACTAAAATGATGGACAATTAAATTGTAGCTGATAAAGCGGAAGTAACTGATCCCAATAAAAGAATAACTAATAGATCAACTAACATTTCGAAAAAATGATTTGTGAATCAAAGCAGCCATCATTGATGAATAATGAACCAAAATTAACAACTGAATTTAGTCTCTTTAACTAATTGAAGGATAAAGAGGTAATTAACGGATCAAAGGATAATTCAATGATTTGAAATAATACAAATGCTCTATAGATAATAAATAAAAGACGACGAAAGTAATAATATTAAATCGAACCAGACGTAAATAAAAAACCTAATAGGAATGGTTCAAAAATGTAGCAACTATCATAATAAGTCTAATCGTTAAAATGCGATAAATTAATAGTAAGTATCAGGACCCAATCCATAATTAAAAGATGTACAGGATCAATTGTCACAAATCAGTAACAAATAATTGTATTTCATAACCTCACCGATAGAAGTGAATACCGTAAATCGATAACAGTTAAGTAGGGATTATAGATGAATAAAGAGTAATGGTAAACAACTAACTCCTGATTAAATTCGAGATAGTAATTAAATCATAAAATGGAAAATATAGACCCTTACGTCATAAGACAACAATTGAAGTACGAATAATATTACGAGCATTCCATAACGAAAATAACTAAGTTAAATTAAATTTCAACATTTGAATATTACAACAGCATCCAAGAGTCCAACCGAGAGTAGACATCGATTAATGCAATAAAATGATCTGCTTCGTGACGAGTAATTCAAATTAGATACCCTGATCGGTTACACCATGAGGAATAAACAGAATCCGATAGAAACCTTGATAGAGTTCGTGCCATCAAACGGGCGAATCGCTCAAAAGTACCTCAGTTGAAAAGTCTACCTTCTTAGTTAATATCTAGTTTCCGATAAAGTGATCCAGCAGAATAATGACGCACAATTAAATAATTTTCACGACGACATGAACAATCGATTCATAGATAAGTCATAGTCCGAATTTTGACACCCGAGTAAATAAAACTATGTACAAGAGCAAATTACAAGGCAATGATGTAGATCTAATGACAAATATGAGGTCATAGTTTTGATGAGATCGGTGCCATTACAAATGAATTGTAACATTAAATAAATAACTGTAACAAGGATCAATCCGTTCATCGATCCAGCGGGTTTGTAAAGACGATAATGTGATCAGTGACGTCAATAATAACTACAATGAACTTTCACCGACAAAAATTTAATTAATAATAAATAACATTTGACATAGGTAACAAATTCGAGAATAATAGATCAATGAGTAACAACATTACGAATTAATAAAGATAAACTAATTTTTATTTCACCCACGCCACCACGTCATAGCAAATAGATTTATAACTATAAAAAGACTAACAAAAACTCATAATTTATACTACACAAATCTCGATGGACCCTCAATCAGCAAGTACCGATCGTGGATGCAAACAAACCAGAGATCCTCTACAGGGACGAATCTCGAGGAACGATACTCGTATGCCGAGTGGGGAGAGACAACAAGGTACTTTCGTACATCATATTTTCTCTCTTTTGCCTTTAACTAAAATTAACCCATTTACAATCGTACTGTTGAAATAGAATAGGTTACATACGTTCACAGTTTTCACGAACAAACATTTGTAAATTTGAATTATAATTAAAGTTATTATGTATTCAGATCGCAGAGACCCATATGGAAGTTGGAACGATAACTCCCGAGTGACTCTCCAAATTCCGAGTGCTTCCGCCGCTCGATATCGCCAAGTGCTGTGGGATAATGGATATCTGTTATCCACTTATGAAGATTCAAGCTGGCCGCGAAGATCTGAATATCAAGCCGAGGAAGTCGAACTACCGAGCATCGCTATCAAGCGCGAGCCCGGCAAAAATACAGCGCGAGAAGACCGCCAGCGAGCCGAATTTTCAGCAATGAAGATGGAGCAGATGAAACAAAAATATCACCGGAAGGCAGTTCTAGCCAGACAGTGGCTAGCCCAAGTGAACCGGGACATAGCAAGTGGAGCTATCCCGAGTACAGATGGCTTTCCTCCAGAGTACGGAGTTTCTTTCGAGTTAGATGATCCAAGGCTACTACAAATGTCGGCACCAACTAAACTGGTATTACCAGAAAGGCTAATTCAGTCAACGCTCAGGAATCGACTTGGATCCCGCCAAACTGGAGATCACACGTACGCTAGCAGACATCTTCAATGGAACTTCAACAGTAACAATCGAAGAAACGCACGTTTCGATGACCCCAAATGAACCGGACAAATATGTTGACTAGTTTTTAGAGAACAATAAATGTTGATGTTTTACTTGTTATTCAATCTTTAGTTTTATTAACTAAATACCTTTATGCTAGTGTTGGGCCAGAACACAAACGGCCTTGGAAAATGTTTAAATGGATCGGTAACACACATGCAAACATAACACGCAAATTTAAATAAACCTATTAAAACATCAATTAAACCCTATCAAATATGAGAAAAAAGAGAATTACATATAAAATAATAAACATAAAAATAAATTAAAATAATAACAAAATGCAACAAGATCCGCACGATACAAATACAAATATAACATGAAAACCCAACAAATTCGACTGAAAATTTATAAATCGATAAAAGTTCATGAAAATGAAATTTAAATCAAAAGATTTGAATTAGAAATAATTCAATAAAATAAATTAAAAACTAATAAAAATAAAGAATAGAATACTGTTGGGCCAGCACACCAATAGCCTTGAGAATTGTTTAAATGCATCAGTAATACAGCACGAAAACCCAGCACCAAGATAACTTAAAATACAATATACAACACCAATTAAACACTTTAAAATCTGAGAGAATATAAATAAATATAAAATCAAAAACATAAAAATAAAATTAAAATAATAACAAAATGCACCAAGATTCGCACGATACCTACACAAATATAACAAGAAAACACAACAAATTCGACGAAATTGAAAAAATTAATAAAAGTTCATTAAAATGAAATTTAAATCGAAAAATTTGAATTAGTAATAATTCAATAAAAATCTTAAATAAAAAATTATAAAAATAAATCAAAAAAATAATAAAATTAACGAATAGAATTTACTAGAAAATAACAAGGTCGAATTTTGTTTTACTGCACCAAATTTCACACGCGAGAAAAATAGGTATAAATACCGATGTGTTTTCACAAATTTTCAGTCTTATTTTTCGGAGAGAAAATTTCATTACAGAACTGTGTAACTGGTTGTATAACTGGTTGAGAGCCGTGCATTCAGGTAATTAACACGGGTAAGTGTTTTGCCTTAACACGATCACTCTCAACTGGTGCAATATTATTAGTTGATTTTTTCGAAGAGAATTGATGGGTAATTTTTCAATTGAATTTATGTATGACTTTTCAGATCGAATTAATGAATGATTTTTGTTTTGCAAATTGAAGTTATGGATAATTTTGTTTTTCCAATTGAATTTATGGATGATTTTTTGAATCAAATTTGTGGGTAATTTTTCAATTGAATTTATGGATGATTTTTCAGAATGATTTATCGAATTAAATTTATGGGATTTTCGAAGTAAATTTTATGGAATGGATACAATGAATTTCAAATGTATGTAGCCGATGTAATATGCTGAATAAATATTTTATATCTACAGCCTTAGTGCATCGAAACTTTTATTCCAAATGCTATGGTAAATTATTATTTGTTATTCCTTTTCCGGCCCACAGCCAACACATAACGCAAGAAAGCAAAATCTACATAGTACAGATTCGTGTAAGTGCGTGGAAGATCGCCAATGATATGTACCCGTGAAGACTCAGCGTGCGGAACGCAGGAGTTGGAACGTCAATATTATCCGTACATAGGGGAAATTGGAGGGTAAATGAGTAGTTTATTGGCTGCTCCTTCACCATCCGTTTTCTGTAAAATTGACATAAATTTTTAACAACAATCGGCTCAAAATCTCTAACACCGAGTAGTCCAGTGGGCACTCATTAACTATGAAATGAACATAAATAGATCTTAAGGACAAAAAGAGGGAATGGGTAGCGGGGAAAATTGAGAAATCGTTGCAACAGTTAAAATGAATAGCCATCGGAAAAAGATTAATCCGAACGACCAAAATCATGAAAATAATGTCTTTAAATAAGAATTAAATAAATTAATTTGAGTTGAGGCGGAAAATATGGGCGGGACGCTGCTCAAATTTTCCGAACTAATTCAAATACTTAACAAAAATGGTAACGCAAAAATGGAATGCGTAAAATAAGGGCGGAACGCTGCTCAAATTTTCCGAGTCAATGAAAATACTTTGTCGAAAACGGTAGAATAGGGATGAACCGTAAAATAAGGGCGGAACGCTGCTAAAATTTTCTAGTTTACAAAAATACTTTATCGAAAACCGAAAATATAGATGGACTACGGCTAATGTTGTATATCAATAAACAATTTTTAACGCTGAGGAATAAGGACGGATCCCTACAAAATCTTAATAAATATAACGATAATGATAAGGGTAATGGTAATTATAATAATAATAATATTGATAATAATAATAATGATAATGATAATAATAATAATAATAATGGTAATAATAATAATAATCATGGTATTTGTAGTAATGATGATAATAATTATAATAATAATAATAGTAGTAATAATCATAGTGGTAATAACAATAAATACAATGGTAATTATAGTTATAAAAATAATAATAAAGGTAATAGTAGTAACAATTAATAAGGGTAATACATATAATAGCAACAATGATAATGCTAGTAATAATAATGGAAACATTGTAGTTATAATAGGGATAAGGGTGAAAGATATAATGTGGGTGTATTTAACATAACAAAGGGTGTACAGGCCAAAGAATAATCTTCGACATGGACAACAAGGAGAAGGACTATGAGAATAGACATAACAATGAATGATATGAGAGTATAGGTTAACATTTGAAGGAGATAGGAGAATAATGGGACCTAAGAATCAAAAGCGAGCACAGGTCTTCTATCGACAGCTCGTGAACCCGAGGGTTGTCCGAGCAATTACAGTACTAGCGATAATACTCAATTTTTGCGGACAATCCACCACTTGAACACATTACCAACGTTGCCTAGCAACGGGTGCCAAGTGGATCAGAATCATTTTGTATGGCGTTACGAGGGCAACTAGAAGGATAAGCAAGATTTGAAACCCTGTAACCCACCATACAATTCTGGGGGCTCAGCCGGGATCGAATGATTTTCTTGTACAACAAGCGAGGGGACATAAAGCATAACTATCTTTTTAACAGAAAATGTCGGGACGACATTTTGCCGAACCCCGGAGAGATGAAATATAGAGTTCAAATATTGTAAAGATCGATTGTAAAGATTGATGAGAAATGGTAAAGATCGATGAAAAACGAACGACCTGACTACAAATCAAGAGAGTAAACATTAGACGACAAGCCCACCAAGTGCAAATTTGGGGGCTCAGCCGGGATCGAATGATTTTCTTGTACAAACAAATGAGAGGGGACAGGTTACAGAACTACTTTTTCAAATAAAAATGTCGAGACGACATTTTGCCGAACCCCAGAGAGATGAAACATGTGGAACTTAAAAATGTAAAGATCGATTATAAAGATTGATGAGAAATTGTAAAGATCGATGAAAAACGAATGACCTGACTACAAATCAAGAGAGTAAACAATAGACGACTAGCCCACCAAGTACAAATTTGGGGGCTCAGCCGGGATAACCATGATTGTTTTTGCAAAGAACCCAAGGAAATAAAAGCAAATGTTTAATTATTAAACAGAAATGTTGGAACGACATTTTGTCGGACCACGGAGAGAGGATGAACTAAAGAATGGAACTTAATAACAAACGAAGGAAAACGATCGACTTATTTACGATGAGAAAACAGTTCGATGATATTATGTAGAGAACGATGAGCTGAGTAAAAAATGCCAATTGAACTATGGTTGTATCTTCTAAAGATTCGAAGCTAAAAAGGGTCAAACCTTGGCCAAAAATTTTATTTTTGATATGTTGTACAGGACGGTGAGTTGAGTATTATTGTCAATGGAACTATAGTCGTATCTTATCGAACTTCAAAGGTGTAAAGGGTCAAACCTTGACCAAAAATATAACTTTTGATATGTTGTAGAGAAGAATGAGCTTAATAAAATTGCCAATAGAACTATGGTTGTATCTTCTAAAGGTTCGAAGCTAAAAAGGGTCAAACCTTGACCAAAAATATAACTTTTGATATGTTGTAGAGAAGAATGAGCTTAATAAAATTGCCAATAGAACTATGGTTGTATCTTCTAAAGGTTCGAAGCTAAAAAGGGTCAAACCTTGACCAAAAATATAACTTTTGATATGTTGTAGAGAAGAATGAGCTTAAAAAATTGCCAATAGAACCATGGTTATATCTTCTAAAGGTTCGAAGCTAAAAAGGGTCAAACCTTGGTCAAAAAAAAATTAATTTTAATATGTTGTACAGAACGATGAAATGGCAAAAGTGGTGATAAAATTAGGATCTTCCGACCTTTGGATAAAAAGTTATTAAGGGTCAAACCTTCAAAAATTCTAATTTTTGATATGTTGTAGAGCGTGAGAAGCTGAGCAATATTTACTATAGAAGTATGGCAGTCTGACTTCTGGGTCAAAAGTTATAAAGGGTCAAAACCTTGGTCAAAATTTTTAATTTTTGATATGTTGTAGAGCGTGAGAAGCTGAGCAATATTTACTATAAAAGTATGGCAGTCTGACTTCTGGGTCAAAAGTTATAAAGGGTCAAAACCTTGGTCAAAATTTTTAAATTTTGATATGTTGTAGAGATCGACGAAACAAGCAAAATTGCCAATAGAACTGTAGTCATCAGAGCTTTAGATAAAAAGTTATAAAGGGTCACAACTTTGACAAAAAATCTTTAATTTTTGATATATGGTGTAGAATAATAAGACGATCAAAAATTACCATAGAACTATCTTCATGTGAACTTTTGATAAAAAGTTACAATGGGCTAAAACCTCCGAATATTCTAGAATTCAGAAAATTGTGAAGAAATTAAAAATTTGGAAAGTGAATTGTAAATATTTTTGTAAATCAGTGGGGACAAAGTGTTTTAATCAATAAAGTTTATATCGTTTGGAGTTCGTTACTGGTGTTTAAAGCACGTTTGGAGGCAGAGCAACAATAATTTCTATTCGAAGTCACCGACAACCCCAACAATATGATGAAACAAAACAACAGTTTAGAAAACTCATGAATGACGAGTATTGTAATAAGAGAGGAAAATATCAATATATGTAAATAAATTAAAATATTAGATACACAAAATTTCAAAAATGAAACGATTCAACAGGAAAGTGGGGATAAAATTATCAATATTTGTAGAGTAGGAATCAAAGAAACAGGAAACTATAAATAAAAATAAAATTATGGGTAGGTTGTACAAATCAATGGAAATCATCGTGTAAATATCATCCAAAAAACCGTAGAAGTAGTAAAAAAAAAAAAAAAAAAAACATAAAAAATAGATAAATAAATAAAAATTAAAATAATAAAAACAGGGAAAAGGTGGAAATCACGAGGGTTAAAGTGATAAGAAATAGGGGAAACCACAAAAATGCGGGTCGTCTAAGAGTTCGTAAAAAATTGGAAAACTAGAAATTACTGGATTAAAATTGTTTGAGATAAGACGTGATCACTAAGTCAGTTAAAATAATTCTAAACGTAATAAACGATTAATTGAAAGTAATTAAAATAAAGATCAAAATAGTAACGGAAAAGGTTGCAACGATTTCGAACCCCTACTCCTATGAGATGAGAAATATTAGCGGAAGTAACGAACAATTGATTGTAAGTATTACAAAAGACATGAGGCCAAGTAGAGCCAAATTAGATACAAAACGAGAACAGATAATCGATTAAGTTAGAGAAATTGACGAAAAGATAATCCAGATGATGGAGAAACTTAGGCGTAGATAAAAGGAAATGTTCAGGTATAAATGAAATGAATTATAAGAAATGAGCGTAGATGAATAAAATGATGATGCTAGTTATAATTGAAAATAAAGGATTAGAGATAATAATGAATTACGAGAATAATAGTTAGCAACCAGAGGAAAATGATGATTAAAAACGAGTACGATGAGTTGAGATTAATAATAATAATAAATGAGACAACAATAGCAACCGAAAGGTGTAAAACATACGGAAAAAGCCGAAAACATCATAAGAGCCGTTAAATAAATTCTGAGTGGACAAGTAAAACACAACTTAAACAGTGAAAGCTGAAAAATCACACATAAGGTACGGTAAAAGTTTCGATGTATCATTTTGTTAGTGTATTTTGCAATGTTATTTATATTATATTATATGGAAATGATACTGGAAAGTAAGATTTAAAACCTGAGCTATCAAATGATAGTACGCTCACCCAAGAGAAACCCTGATCAACCCTACTGAGAAAGGAACTGGTAGGTCAAGTCGCGTATGTCAGCAAGTAACCGGCGAGAGATTGATCACCTCTTTTGGGGAGCTTGTTGATGCGATTACCACAAATTTTGAAGGGGGAAGTGAAGAGATAGACCGAGGGGTGAGAGAAAGAGTGTACACGGAACAGAATCAATATTTTTGATTAAAGGTACCTAGAGATGACTTCTTTTTTCCCTAGCTGGTGGTGAGGCACCAGAGGACAGCTACGGACTGTCGTGTTCAGGTTGTTATCAGCCAAGGGACTGATGGCGCTGAGCCGTTCGATACAAAAACCCGGATCACACACCGAGTATCGAACGATTCTTTTTTATCGCTGGGAGGAACTCGATACAACAACCCGGATCCCACACCGAGTATCGGGGGCCAAACGGTAGGTGAGATGTGAATTAACCGGTAAATGGTTCATACTCAAAATGTTCTACTAAGGTCAGATAAGGGCGGCCGAATTGAGCCGGGAAATCTGACGGTCAGATAAGGGCGGCCGAATTGAGCCGGGAAATCTGACGGGAGGGGCGGGCAGAGATTTGATAGTTTATTGATAAAATTTTCCGCTCCCATATTTAATCGCTTCCTTTTCTTTTCACTATTCGGGAAATCAAGTAAACCGCTTTTGGAACTTGATTGAACGTCTAGGCATTTCCATACTTTTATATTCTCCGAGGTACACAACCCGGATCCCACACCGAGTACTGAGGGAATGTTTTTTTATTGCCCAGCAAGGAGTTTGGTACAATAACCCGGATCCCACACCGAGTACCAAATATCCGAATGGCGGTGAGTAAAGCGTAACCGAAAGAATGCGCGGCCAAAAGACGCCATGGCTTGAGAGTCAGTGTGAGGCCTCAAACATACCCAAAAGTCACTGATGAGCTCAAGTCCGGTGAAACAATGAGAGATAATATGAATAAGACGAATATGAATATGAGTAAAGATGAAATTGATAGAATATGATTATGATTAGATATTAGAGGCCATAGAGTGCCGGATGAGATATGATTATGATTAGATATTAGAGGCCATAGAGTGCCAGATGAGATATGATTATGATTAGATATTAGAGGCCATAGAGTGCCAGATGAGATATGATTATGATTAGATATTATGAATTAGAGGCCATAGAGTGCCAGATGAGATATGATTATGATTAGATATTAGAGGCCATAGAGTGCCAGATGAGATATGATTATGATTAGATATTAGAGGCCATAGAGTGCCAGATGAGATATGATTATGATTAGATATTAGAGGCCATAGAGTGCCAGATGAAATGAGATTAGAGATTGAAGGCCACAGAATGCCAGTTGAAATAAGATGACGAAGGCCGGAGAGCCAACGGAAACAATAGAGGGTATAGAGCGCCAGCGACTGAGGATTAAGTAAACGATTTTTAATCAATGAGACATAGGAAAAATAATTTACAGATTGAATGAGGGTATGAATATAATGATTTTATTATTGTAATATAGATAATTAATGTGACCGCATAGATAATTGATAAGACTCTATAGATAATTGATACGAGGTCGATAGATAATTGTTACGAGATATAGATAATTCAAAATAGACTTAAAAATGAAGGGAGATAAAGCAAAAGAAAAATTATTACAGCGAATAAAGCTTACGGAAAAAGACAAGAGGATTTAAATAAAAGACTCATAGAGCAATAATAAAAGACTCATAGAGCAATAGCGGATAAAGTTTAGGATAAAAGACGAGATTAGTTAAGTAAAAAGGCCTATAGCGCATAGAGATTAAGGAACGTTTTTGGACCAATGATAGAGATAAAGGAGAATAGTAAACGAGACGATTATTGATATGATGGTGATGATTTATTTGATTAAAATAGTTAATTGATACGACAATATAGATAATTGATGCGACTATAAGGATAATTTAGACGAAACAAATAGATAATTGATACGAGCTATAGATAATTTAAAATAAAATTAAAATGAAAAAAAAAAAAAAAAATTAAAAAGGTAAAAAGTTGACGTAGAGAAAAGAATTAAGGAAAAGCAGTGAGAGTAGTACGATAAATTAATGCGGAAATTTATATACTAGAAGTGTTATTTATGTTTAGATAATTGACAAAGAATAAAGAGATCGAGTAAACCAAAAGAATAAAGAGATCAAGTAAACGACGAATAATAGAGTCGATAAACTAGAGATAGAATCAAGAAAACGAGTTACGAGAAACCGGAATCAAGGGAACCATTGTGTAGAGAAACTGAAAATATACCAAAACAAACGGAGAACAAGGATAAAGAAATAGACCATGTTATTGAAATTCAAAGAGAGTGAAAAGCGGCCACAGATAGAAAACTTAATACAGTAGCGATAGCAGAACCAATGATTACAACAAGATTAGAAAGTTTGGAAACAGAAGCCGGAAAATATGATAAATTAACGGAAAAGTTAACCGACAAAGGAAAACAACGTGAAACCACCCGAACCAGGAATTCCAATTCAGTTGAAAACAAGTACGAGTAAAGAGATGGAAAAACTCCGAGAGGAAATGAACCAAGAGTTGCCAAGTAAAAACACGGATAAAACAGAAATATTTTTGAGAGAATCAACAATGTACAAAATCGTACGCGATGAACCGGAATGAGGGCCGAGAACCAATATCTTCAAGTTTAAAGAGGAATGTACAGGAGATGCATTCAAAAAGAAAATGCAACGAAGAAGATTTAAATGACAAAAAAGAAACTGGAAATTCGGAAATAAAAACAGTTGGAACAAAAATAGCTGAAACATGGCAAACGGAAATCGTACTGGAAGAGAAAATATTAACCACAATGGAAGAAAGAGTCGAAAGAGAAAATGAGCAAACCGAGTTAAAAGATCGAGTATCAGAACCAATGAAAGTAGTGATGGAGATAACGAGACAAACGAAAGATATTTACCCGCAAACAAATCAATATATTGAAAAACCATTACGAATTTACGATATTCCAGTTAAGAGGATTCAAACAATAGGGGTAAATTTATAAAGTGTAATAATTATTTCAGGATTAACAACGCGAACTACAATCAAATATGTGATATCTATTCAAAAGAAGGATGCAGAACTGATCGAGGTTATCAACTAAAGAATTGCCAAGGATGTGATAGAAGAGTTCGCACAGAAGGAGAAGAAATGATAATCTGTTTTAATTGCAATCAAAGCGGTCATATGTCAAAGAATTGTCGAATGAGAAGAATTTAAGGTCAACAAAAACCAAACCAATTCAGGAAGAGTCCATAAAATAACCCAACACAAGGGGTCAGACATTCAAGAGATAGGGCGATAATGAGTACAACAACAAGATTCGAGATTACAACCTGTTTCAACTGCAACCTAAACGGACATTTGGCTGAAAATTGTCCAATAGAGAGAAAATCGGGACAACCAAAAACGAAAATTATAGTCAAAGTACACAAAGCAATCAAATACAGGAGAGTGAGTAATTAAGAGGTATGATTAAACGAATATCCGCAAACAATCAAAGACAACGAAGTAATACGAGGAGAAACAGGAATGATGTTCGATATTTATGGACCGGAAAATATTCGGAACAGCAAAAAATCGAATGAAAGAGATTACAGAGAGCGGAAATCCAAGAAATTCGACAAAGACGGATGAAAAGAAATCAAATATCAAGTAGAAGCAATATGTCGAAAATAGTCAATACAAAAGAAATCCACACTGCGGAGCAGTGTGTTGTCAACAGCGAGGATGGTATGGCAATAAATAACGAAAATAACGACAAAGAAAATGACGTGATTAAGAAAGATGAAACTCAGGAGGACATAATAAAATCAGAGCAAAAATTGAGCAGCGAAGAGAAAATAAAGATAATTCAAGAGATCACCATAGAAGGGAACGACAAATGACGAAAAAGCAACAAAATCAGTGATAAAAAGATATCAGAAAAACAAAAAACAAAATATCAAAATCAGAGGGTACTACTACAAAAATCGAAAAGAGAACTGATAAGGAAAGCGAAAATAAACATGTTAAAACAATAATGAAAAGGTCAAGAAAGAGGAACTTTAAATAAACGTGAAAAGTAAAGTATTGGAGTCAAAATCTATACAAACAACAGGAGACAGTATAGAAAAAGGAATGATGTCAATCGAACAAGAGGTAATAGATATTTTAATGGTTAATAAAATTTCAGAGGGAGAACTAATCGAAAAGAGAATCCAAAGACAACAAACGAGAAATCTGAATATGCAAGACAGATCAAAAACAGTCAGTGAATTGAAAATTGAGACAAAAGAAGATGTAATTGACGAACTCAACAATACAACCCACGTGGAAAGGAAAATTACAATATGGTATTGATTTACTCAACAAAAAAAAACTAGGAAAATCACAACGAACAAAGAAAGTATCTGGACAATCGATACGAAAGCTAACAACGTAAATATCAGAGAATATCGTGAAACATGTCAAAATCGGGACACACAGAGAACAACTACTATCGACATCAAATAAGCCAACTATTCGGGAAGAGAGGACACGTAAATAGATTTTGTAACAAAAGACGCGGAACATGTTTTAATTGTCTAAAATGGGGACATATGACTGGGAATTGTCCAAATAAACAGACTCAGAACCCATCCGAAACAGTGGGACTAATGAGAGGAAGCAATAGGAAACCAAATGAGATCAATACCAACACCAGAATAAAGCCAGCGAATGATACAAGTGTCGAATCAAGTTACGAACCAGGAAAAGACATGACAACTGGAAGGAAGAAAAACCTATTAGACATGACGAAACAAATTAACGGAGCCGCAAATAGCCAAGAGACAAAATCAAAATATTATAGTAATCAGGCGAAACAGGAACGAGAATATAACGAAATCTACAATGATAGAACGAATTACTGGAACAGATGGAAGCAATCATCAAAATAACTAAGGAAATAATGCCGAAATGGACTAGAAACAAGAATATCACCGAGATATTAGAAGGAGTAACAAAGATGATCACGAACTACGCAAAAGGCTAAAAATCAACAGCAGAAATCAGCATCCTAAGGAATCGAATGCCAATATTATTCACAATAATTGACATAGCAGGTAATAAACGATCACACCATGCCATAGAAAGCGAAAACGAGGAACGAACGATGGAAATTATTGAGATAATGAACCAATGTGGACAACATACAAATATCAGAAATGAGAAAGGACAAACACCCATGATGATTGCAGTGTCAACGAAAATTCTGAGGGAATTATTAAAAACAGGATCAACTCTAAATGAGAAGGACAATAAAGGAAAAACGATGTTAAATTATATTATGATGTCGCGAGAAGCAAGTGCAATAGAGTTCGTTACGATAAATGCAATTCAAGAAGACATCGAAATAATAGGACAAAACTTAAACCCAATTCTTGGAGCAATCGGGAGAGGATACAATAAAGCAGCAGCAAAACTGATCAATTGGAGAAAAAAGAAAATCCGATAACGAAATTATAGACGTAAACAAATTCGAAAGCAATGAAAATATATTACAAAAAAGAGCAATAAATTCCGGGTATGCATTACCAAGGACGATAAAAGCCCTGTTAAAGAGAGGAGAAATAAAATTCATGGACTATTGTCTAGAAGATAACAAAGAGGGAGAAAACCGAGAGAGTAGTAAAAGGTAAAATCCAGTAGCCTTCAAAGAAATAGGACAACAATCAAAGCCAAATAACGTAGACAATCAGAAAAGATCAAAAGATGAAGAAAACACAGACAAAATCTATTGGAAACAAATGATGGACTCACAGAAAATTCAAAATCGAGAGAACAAAGCAAGTCAAAATATGAACCAATACCCAATAGCCAAGTGAGATCGATATATATCCAGTAATTGATGAGAGATGCGGAGGGATACGCACCTTGCGTGAAGACCCTTTGGAGATAAATCGAGGAGCGAAAACAAATTTAAAAATCAGACGATGTGACAAAAATAAAGCGGAATGAGAAGATAAGCGATGCAAAAATAAAGTAAATACCAATCACAGAAACGAGAAACCAGACATAATAATAAAAGCAACAGAGATAAAGAAAGGAGAGAAACAGAAAGTCAAACAACTACCCAAAATCAAGAGAAAATAATAACAAGCCCTATTAAAGGAACCTGAAAATTGTTATAAAAACAAGGAATTCGAAAGCAGCATGATATTGGCGATGAGAAGGAGGATAGCAGTAATAAGCTCATATGTACAACCAAGCATCCCTTAGAAAGATGTCGAAAAAACCCCAATCAATCAATCGATGCAAAAATTAACTGTAACAAATATGCCGATATATGAGAAACCCAAAGGATACCAATTACGGACGGATCAATTCTTATTATACCCAATGGTCAAAGGATTAACACAAGAAAAACAGATCGTGCAAACCCTCAGAACTCTAGAAAATCAAATCGAAAGTCAATAGAAAAAGGAAACACCCATCAAGGAAACGATATTAAAATAATCATGGATGATCTTTAGAAACCCTACAAAATAACAAAAAGAACCGAAAATCGAGAACAAACAGCCAAAATTGATAACTGAAAAGAAGAAACCCAGACCAACCTCAAAGAATCATGAATAATCCCGAACCGATCAATTATCATAAAATAATCGAGACTAGATAATATGATAAAGGGTCAGCTATCCACAGAATCCAATTGAACGCCACCCAGTTCAAGATGCAAAGAAACAATCAACAAACGAAAGTTAGAATGTCAATTTACAACTCAAAACCCTAAATAAACCAGCAAAAAAGGAGTCTTGAACTAAACATTCTATCTATTCTTCTTATCTGAGATTCACTAAGCCTTACAATCTTCCAAACAATCGGCATCTAATGAAGTCAATTCCCCAAACTAAACAAAATCTCAAAGTCAAATCGCGCAACAGATATCGAATCGTCAAAATATCAGAACCTGCTGAAGGAAGTAATCAATCAGAAACCAAGAAACTCAAAGCATCAGCGAGACGAATACCCAATTGACTGAATATTGAACTCATGATTAACAATGAACTAATGATTCTTAGACTATCAACTATTCTTTATGTGTGATCATGACCGGACTGTATGTCCTCTTTCACTTCATCTTGTAAACCGTATATTGATGTATACTGTATGATTATTTTTATGCATGTGGGTTTTAAGGTCACGACCATGTAGCTCGTAGACCCAATTGAATGGAAAATGTAAACTCTGCATAGTTCATAGCTTAGATCTTTAAGAAATTGCGGGTCGCAATTTTACGGGCCCCGGAGTGTTTTATGTTGGGCCAGCACACCAATAGCCTTGAGAATTGTTTAAATGCATCAGTAATACAGCACGAAAACCCAGCACCAAGATAACTTAAAATACAATATACAACACCAATTAAACACTTTAAAATCTGAGAGAATATAAATAAATATAAAATCAAAAACATAAAAATAAAATTAAAATAATAACAAAATGCACCAAGATTCGCACGATACCTACACAAATATAACAAGAAAACACAACAAATTCGACGAAATTGAAAAAATTAATAAAAGTTCATTAAAATGAAATTTAAATCGAAAAATTTGAATTAGTAATAATTCAATAAAAATCTTAAATAAAAAATTATAAAAATAAATCAAAAAATAATAAAATTAACGAATAGAATTTACTAGAAAATAACAAGGTCGAATTTTGTTTTACTGCACCAAATTTCACACGCGAGAAAAATAGGTATAAATACCGATGTGTTTTCACAAATTTTCAGTCTTATTTTTCGGAGAGAAAATTTCATTACAGAACTGTGTAACTGGTTGTATAACTGGTTGAGAGCCGTGCATTCAGGTAATTAACACGGGTAAGTGTTTTGCCTTAACACGATCACTCTCAACTGGTGCAATATTATTAGTTGATTTTTTCGAAGAGAATTGATGGGTAATTTTTCAATTGAATTTATGTATGACTTTTCAGATCGAATTAATGAATGATTTTTGTTTTGCAAATTGAAGTTATGGATAATTTTGTTTTTCCAATTGAATTTATGGATGATTTTTTGAATCAAATTTGTGGGTAATTTTTCAATTGAATTTATGGATGATTTTTCAGAATGATTTATCGAATTAAATTTATGGGATTTTCGAAGTAAATTTTATGGAATGGATACAATGAATTTCAAATGTATGTAGCCGATGTAATATGCTGAATAAATATTTTATATCTACAGCCTTAGTGCATCGAAACTTTTATTCCAAATGCTATGGTAAATTATTATTTGTTATTCCTTTTCCGGCCCACAGCCAACACATAACGCAAGAAAGCAAAATCTACATAGTACAGATTCGTGTAAGTGCGTGGAAGATCGCCAATGATATGTACCCGTGAAGACTCAGCGTGCGGAACGCAGGAGTTGGAACGTCAATATTATCCGTACATAGGGAAATTGGAGGGTAAATGAGTAGTTTATTGGCTGCTCCTTCACCATCCGTTTTCTGTAAAATTGACATAAATTTTTAACAACAATCGGCTCAAAATCTCTAACACCGAGTAGTCCAGTGGGCACTCATTAACTATGAAATGAACATAAATAGATCTTAAGGACAAAAAGAGGGAATGGGTAGCGGGGAAAATTGAGAAATCGTTGCAACAGTTAAAATGAATAGCCATCGGAAAAAGATTAATCCGAACGACCAAAATCATGAAAATAATGTCTTTAAATAAGAATTAAATAAATTAATTTGAGTTGAGGCGGAAAATATGAGCGGGACGCTGCTCAAATTTTCCGAACTAATTCAAATACTTAACAAAAATGGTAACGCAAAAATGGAATGCGTAAAATAAGGGCGGAACGCTGCTCAAATTTTCCGAGTCAATGAAAATACTTTGTCGAAAACGGTAGAATAGGGATGAACCGTAAAATAAGGGCGGAACGCTGCTAAAATTTTCTAGTTTACAAAAATACTTTATCGAAAACCGAAAATATAGATGGACTACGGCTAATGTTGTATATCAATAAACAATTTTTAACGCTGAGGAATAAGGACGGATCCCTACAAAATCTTAATAAATATAACGATAATGATAAGGGTAATGGTAATTATAATAATAATAATATTGATAATAATAATAATGATAATGATAATAATAATAATAATAATGGTAATAATAATAATAATCATGGTATTTTTAGTAATGATGATAATAATTATAATAATAATAATAGTAGTAATAATCATAGTGGTAATAACAATAAATACAATGGTAATTATAGTTATAAAAATAATAATAAAGGTAATAGTAGTAACAATTAATAAGGGTAATACATATAATAGCAACAATGATAATGCTAGTAATAATAATGGGAAACATTGTAGTTATAATAGGGATAAGGGTGAAAGATATAATGTGGGTGTATTTAACATAACAAAGGGTGTACAGGCCAAAGAATAATCTTCGACATGGACAACAAGGAGAAGGACTATGAGAATAGACATAACAATGAATGATATGAGAGTATAGGTTAACATTTGAAGGAGATAGGAGAATAATGGGACCTAAGAATCAAAAGCGAGCACAGGTCTTCTATCGACAGCTCGTGAACCCGAGGGTTGTCCGAGCAATTACAGTACTAGCGATAATACTCAATTTTTGCGGACAATCCACCACTTGAACACATTACCAACGTTGCCTAGCAACGGGTGCCAAGTGGATCAGAATCATTTTGTATGGCGTTACGAGGGCAACTAGAAGGATCAGCAAGATTTGAAACCCTGTAACCCACCAATACACTAGAAAATAACAAGGTCGAATTTTGTTTTACTACATCAAAATTAACATGCGAGGTTAGGGACAGAAAATAGGTAAAAATACCGATTTATTTTCACATAAAATTCAACCAGTTTTAACCAATTTTGAGAAATCAAATTTTAGTTAATTTAAAACCATTTTTCAAACCGATTCGAGTTATTTTTGAATATTTTAGGTGAGAAGTAGTTTTATTTGGAACTCTCTCTCCACGTCACCTCCTTGCAACCTCGGTAGAGCTCTGCTTGGACGTCGGCGTGGGGGGAGAGGTATTTTTATGAAAATTTTATTGGAATGGGTCTGGTAACTTGTATTTTACTTTAATATACTTCAATAAATATTTATAATGTTCAAATTGTTTTATATATTTGTCGAAATTTTTCCGGCCCACAGCCAACACACATCGCAAGTTAATAAAATCATTATACAGTGCAGACTCGTGTAAGCGCGTGGAAAATCGCTAATGATCTGTACCCGTGAAGACCCGGCGTGCGGAACGCAGGGGTTGGAACGTCAATATTATTCCGTATAGAAGAAAAGAGAAATAAGGAAGAAGTCGTCTGGCTACTTCCTCGTTTCTCGTTTCTGTAAATTCGACCTAAATTATTCTACACACGGCTCAAAATCATGACATCGAGTAGTCCAGTGGGCACTCATTAAATATAATATAAACACAATATGCGCCTAAGGCTTATTAAAGGGTAAGGGTACGGGGAATAAACTAATACAAATTCGTTGATTAAAATAAATTAATACGAAATCGTTGTTATGAGGTAAAATAAAATCATTGATAATAAGTTAATATGAAATCGTTGGTAAATTAAACTTATTAATCTAAGATGAAATACATTGATAAAGTCGATTTGAACCCTAAATTTATAGACTTATGATCTATATTAAATAAATAGTTCCAAACCCCTAGTAACGTAAAACATTAAATCAAGTCTGACGCAATGCCGCTATGTAATCAAACGATTATTTTTCAATTGATAAATAATATGGATTTAAAGAAAAGGGAAATCATAATTTACTTAAATAATTAACATTTAATTATAATAAGTGCACCCCACTCACCCAATAATCTCAGCACAATAGCCTAACTCCAAATCGAAGTACGAGTAAACACATTTTTCTGAATAATTTCATAGGATAATGGAATTTGATTAAGATAATTGTAGAAATGAAATGAACACCATTGGAGTCGAGAAAAGCAATAAAAATTTATTCCATTAAACATATCGAAGTGATTATTCCAACATTCGCGTAAGATGAACTCCCGAACTCCTTTAACGACAACAAAATTGAGCGAAATTAAATTAATTAAAGCACTAACCATTTGCAGAACCTGTAGTACTGATATAACTAGGTAAAATAATCCCCATTGACCTGAATAACATAAATGCGAATTTTCCTAAAAACCACTCTCGGCAGGCCAAACAGAGATATACAACAATGTCTAAAAGGAACTATTAACGTTAACAAACTGATAGATAAAGCAGGGAACTTACCAAATCGTGTAAATGTGATAAAATTTCGAATCATCGATAATCGCCGAAAATCAATAGTCGACCATTGACCATTTCACTCCAAAATGATCATATTTACTGATTCCGACAATTCCGGCAGGATATGCATTCCACCTACGAATAGGACCAATAACATAAACAATCTTGATACCACAATTGACTTACCACTAATAATCTAGACATTTCTAGTATCCTGAGAATTTGCTGAGACAAATCAATTGTTCTGATCGGAAAGTTTATAATAATGGAATTTTCGTTACATTCGGATGAGGCAACAATAAAATCAGGAGTGTCTTCGAAGGAAGAAAGATCGGGAAAATTGGTCTCTGCAACTATTGGTAATTTATTTCGAATTCTATGATATTTATTTCCTTACTTTAATAGTATTAAATGGTTTTAATTACAATGCATCCTATTGATATCATTAAATGATTCTATTTCTAATGTACAATGTTAATATCATTAAACGGTTTTAATCATAATGTAACATACCAACATCCCTAAATGTGTTTATTCATAACGTATAATATTAATTTCATTAGATGGTTTCGATTATAACGTATAGTACTAATATCATTGAATGATTTTATTCATAAGGTATAATATCGATATTAATAAATGTTTTTTTTTATTTATAATGTATAATTCGTAGCCTATTCCACGAAATTAATTAACTCACCGAAACCATGGATAGTGAATAACAAAACAATGTCCCTTTAACCGCAAACAAATCTTTCGAGTCATTAGCAGAGTAGGAAACTGGGAACTACCGACCCCACGTCCAAACTAAAGTGTGAACTTATTTGACCTTAATCGGGCCCCGTTTTTGAGGTGATGGCAGTAAAGACGTGGAAAGAGATAGGAATTTTTGACCAACGATCCCCGGAAAACCCGTGAAGGAGCTTACGCTTGAATTTGAGGTTCCCATTCGATACATCATAATTCGGTACGTAGACGGATGACAGTAAAGGGCGATTTAGCAAATACCATAGTGTAAAGAAATCTTTGTTGGAAGTAAAAATCTGCGGACCATTATTCGACACCAGAGTACAACAACGGAGTAATAAACATGACGATTTATAAAGGCGATCTCATAAGCGGATACCCCATTGACGATATTTATTTTTAGCTATCAACTCCACAATTTCCCTCGCAGATCGTTGAAGATGGGCTTGGGCCCAATACCGGCAAGAACGATGTCCGGATTTCCCTCCGTCGAAATTCCTTCACCGGGATAATATGGGAATGGGTACGTCCACCCAATGGAACCCGTCGGAAGAAATTTATCAGCAGGCCCGGCAGCAACTGGAGAACCTGGTATCGCAACAATGTGACCTGAATTCGCAGGTGACCCGAGCTCGCCAGCATCTGGCAAATGTAGAAGAAGATTTGCTGGCGGGTCGGATCGCTGACTCCTACTGGCACCCCCACCAGATCTCTCCGGACCAGACCCCACCGAACAATGCGGCCCGGATTCGCAACACTAAAAGGCCAACAATGGCAATCTCAGGCTACACACCCGAAGAGTGGGTGTCGAGCCAATTCCCCTAAAAAAGATCCATTTTTTTGTGACGATTCGATTTCATTTTTTTATCTGTTTATAAATAACTAAAATTAAATCGGTAACTTGTGATTCTGTGTTATTCGTCTATCAGTATTAAAAATAAAATTTGTAAATTGTCGTTAGTGGTTTTCTACCCGATGAAATTTTTCTTCTTACTACACGAATTTTGTTTAAATTAACGCTAATATGGTGCGACCACACCCTTATCATGAATCTCCATACTTAACTTTGTTTGTATTAGCCATGGATCCTACTCAATTATTGCAACAGGAACTATCCCGAGCCCAGCAGCACAACCAATCACTCTACGGACAAATCATCCAACTCACCAAGGAGGTGCAGCAAGTAAAATCTACCTGGGTGGACCCAGCCAGGATAAAGCCTATCTACCAACCCCTAACAGCTGCTCAGCGGGGCTGGGCAGAGGAGCGTCAGTTGAATCAGAGTCTCCGGACCCAAATCCGAGGGCTGGAAGTCGCTCTGGCTGCAAGCCGTGAAGGGCAAGCGGTAACTTACCCGCTTATCTTCGACCCATCCCAGTTGCCCTACCAGAATCAGATCCACAATTCCACACCGGCCAAAGATTCGCCAACCGTCCCATCCAGCAGTCGCCGACCGGGACGCAAAGAACGTACCCGCCGCAAATCCGCACGGCTACTAGACAAAACAATTTTAAATGACTGTCCTGACAGATGAACTATTATATTTTTTTTTAAAATTGTAAGTGTGATTAAATCTAAAATAGTATGTTCTCGATATAATTATAAATGGAATGGTCGTCGGAAAGTCGTGAATACTCTCACTGTGTCGTCAAAAAATAATGTTCCCCTCCTGCCAGTCAGCATGGATTTCGAATGCCTACACAAGGGACCGAATAAAGCGAGCATAGGTCTTCCAACGACAGCTCGTTGAACCCGAGGGTTGTCCGAGCAATTATAGTATTAGTAATGATGCTCACTTTTTGCGGGCAATCCACCCACTCGAACACATTTCCAACGTTGCCTAGCAACGGGTGCCGAGTGGTAGTCGAAGTAATATTTGTATGGCGTTACCGGGACAACAATAAGTGGTTTAAACAAAATGGCAAGACCCTGTAACCCACCACTAGTATAAATGAATGATATAAGTTTCTGACCTTTTCAATAAAAACTTTAAACAATAAAAAATATAGAAAGGTAAAACGTCTTTTCAACTAAACCTTGATCAACCAGAGAGTTAACTCAAACTAATTGAGACGCATGAGAAATAGCCGTTAATGTACAGTGAAAATAATTGAGAGAGAGGACCGATAGAATTAAATTAACGTTGCAGATGACAAATCATTAAATATTTTAATTTTAGAAATGGAAGCCACGAGAATAATACATCGAGAATTAAAAGAACTCAGACGAGAAAACCAGCATCTACACCGACAACTCTTACAACAAAGTCGAGAATTACAACACTTGGGCTGAACCAGCAAAGATGAAAGCGTTATACCAACGCCTTACTGCAGCACAACAAGGCTGGAAAGATGAAAGAGCATTAAATCAAGCGCAACGGACGCAAATCAAAGGACTGGAGGTCGCTCTGTCGGTGTGCCAGGAGGGAAGTGCAGTGATTTACCCTCTGGTATTCGCTCCGGCACAATTGGCCTATCGCGCCCAAGAAAAATCCCAATCGACCAACAAGAAACCTCGATCGCATGCTAGATCCGGTCGAACCGAGCGGTTGCGTCGACGCGCCCAAGGAGTGGCCAAATGAAATAACAACCCCATGCCTATCGATAACTAAATTCATTTGATAATAAATAAAATCGTTTTAGTTTATTATGTTGTTATTTTTAAGAAAATAGAGAGAAGAGATTTATTAAAGAGAAAGTAATAAAGGGACCTGAAATAGAAGACGGACATAGGCCTTCTAACGGCAGTCCACTGAACCCGACATAGGACTAACCCTTAGCAGTTCTGATATCGGAACTCAACTTTGGAGGTCCTGTGACCAGTGGTTACAGTACCAATGTTGCCTAGCAACGGGTAATCATTGGCGGGAGCAAAACTTTTTTGTATGTGGTGGGTTACAGGGTTTCAAATCTTGCTTGACTTTCTGGTGGCCCTGGTAACGCCATACAAAATGATCCTGATCCACTTGGCACCCGTTGCTAAGCAACGTTGGTAATGTGTTCAAGTGGTGGATTGCCCGCAAAAATTGAGTACCATTGGCTAGTACTGTAGTTGCTCGGACAATCCTCGGGTTCACGAGCTGTCGATAGAAGACCTATGCTCGCTTTGTTCGGTCCCTCATAGCTATTCAGGATTAGGTTCTTATTGGACTATGGAACGAATTGGCGATGTTGGCGTACGGTTATATTAAAACAACGATTCAACTAAGTTATAACCATTCTATTCAACTCAAACACATTATCGTTTACTGCTTGAGATTCTGGAGTTGTGTTGCACGACGTCGGGCACGTTCCTTACGTCCCGGTCGACGGTTGTTGGTTGTAGTTATGGATCGTTCCGCTGGCTTGGTGGTCGTCTGTGGCAGTTGGGTTGGGGCGAAGATGAGCGGGTAAGTTACCGCTTCACCTTCTCGGCATACCGCTAGGGCGACTTCGAGTCCCCGAATCTGCGTGCGCAGACTCTGATTTAGCTGCCGCTCTTCCTCCCAGCCTTTCTGAGCCGCTGTGAGTCGATGGTAGATCGTCTTCGTTTTTGCAGGGTCCGTCCATGTAGCTTTTATATGTTGCATTTCCCGCGTTAATTGGATGATCTGGGCGAGCAATTCCGTGTTTGCTTGTCTCGCGCGATCCAATTCTGTTTGCAAGATTCGTAAGGACGACATTACTGTAATTAAATAGATCATTTTATTTGTTACTGCTCAAGTTAAAGAATCATTTATTTCATTTAAACAAAAACGCAAATCATTCCAGTTATACCAAGAAAAGAACACATAAATTGCTAATATTTTGGATTAATCACTACATAAAACTATCATTATTAAGTCATTCATCGGGACAGTACCGCTTCAGGCTTCGTCTGAGAGCCTCCACTGTGTAGGGCCTTCGGGTATCTCGGACTGGGCGAGGTGGATAGGTGGCTGCAATCCGCCCGGCGAGGATGTCTTCTACCACGTTTGCAAGGTACATCCTCGCCTTAACCACCTGCAAATCTACTTGCTCCTGCACCCTTTCCCACTGGGTGAGGAGGTTCTGTGCATTTGTGTATGTTTCTGCCGCTGGGTATTGTCTTTCTGGGATATCGCAGGGTTCCTTCTCTACATCTAATATCTTCCAGGCCGTCGGGTACGGCCATTGTTGATGAATCGAGTCGGATGTTCTCGTAGTCGATTGAACTATTGATTGTCCCTGTGTACCGGTACTCTGTCTGATACTTCGCTCGGACGACATGTCTAAAACGTTGGCATTATCAGCTCTGCTTAATTTATCATGTTAAGTGGTTAACAAATAGATGGTACCTATATCACTATTGAAGGGTCCTCCAATTTATTCTCATCGGGTTCTAATAAATGTTATTTGATCGAGATTCTTTCGGAACGGGTGGCTTCGACTAGTGACATTAATAATACACGGGTGGTACGTCTATTACTCAACTTGTTTTATTTAATTGGGCCGGGCATTGTTAAGGGGTCGTCGAGTGGATATAGCGACCACATAAATGAAGATACAATTGTACGCAAGTTGTGATTTTTAAGGGTTACGCAACTGTATTCATTATTATCTATTTCATTTGTTTTCCTATTTTCGGATCCTCTATAGTATTACTTGTCGTTCGATCAGGTAAATTTTGTCGTCATATATTATAGTAAACGTTTATTGATTCTTTAAAATTGATGTTGGAGTTAATTTCATTTAACCATTCTATGATTTGGTGATCGTTTAAGGCGATAACGGATGTCGCATCGCTGAGGCATCGATGTGTGTTTGGCGTTCGCACGTAATTTCCGTCGATTAATGTTGCGTGTTATTAGTAATGATTGACCGGATGTCCGGTTAGATGGAAGTGTGATAGATGATTGTAGATTTAGTGGAAACTAGTCCGGATGTTATCTTGCTAGTATTGTTCAAGGATGTTTTGCGTAGATGGGTGCGATTTCCGTTACAATTCAATATCCGGCGTATTTTCGCTGTTTGGTCGATTAGATATACTATTAGATCACTGCGTCTTTAATCATTTGGACGAGTTGGAATTTTGGTTGTAATTACTCAATTTATGTTCTAAGCTTTTGGAATGTATCATTACTTCATTCTATCGGAATTTTAACTTTAATGATATATACATCTATTAGCGCCATTGGATTTTACTGATGCTTAACAATTACCACTCTGATATTATCAATCTTTCGGGTTTTCATGTTATGGAAGGTAAACTAATTTCGGTATACTTTTATTTGATTCATTTACACATTTTAGCCGTTAGGTTTAAACAAATATTATCGTAAAAGTGATTTGGTTCTTTCTCACCGCGATTCAAGCTATTCCTATCAATGTCGGTTGGATTTAATAATGCTGCAAGGTTGAGTAACTCCTTAACAGTAAATCTTTTGTCAATAAACTATCATTAAATTTTTGGTTACAGATTTGCTTATCTTTATCTTAGAGTTTTCCAGTTATATTTTACCCATTTTCACCCTGCAATTACCGTATTTCAGATTCGAATGAATCATCTAAAAGGAAATTTTCAACTCGAGGATCATTTGATTATCGTTATCCATTACACTAACTTCGAGCGAGGAGTCGTATTGGGTTCAATTTACTAGTGCTGTGGTCTGAAACAACGAGTTATTTTTACTTTGAGGGACGAATTACCTTAAATTAATCTCGGAATTTATCAATCTATTTTGCTGGTTCGATTTTGCTCCATGAACTTATATTTAATTACCGGAGACTTTGTTGGCTAAATCAGTGATTTTTCTATATTTTAACTTGTAGTTATTAGCGATCTATATTAATTACAATCCCTCGAATAAAGCATTTTAAGTGATTGTCTACTGCATTTTCGTAAATTATCGTATTATCTTCAAATAAAACTATGTTTGCTTTTACTTGCCGATCTATCGGGTTATTTTGTTCTCATTACTCTAATTTTATCAGTCAATTCACTTGACTTTCCCTAAGGCAATGCTTATGTTTACGCCGGAATCGTTAACTAATTTAATTGAATCAATAATTACTTTTTAAGAGATGTTACTATTTGGATTATTTTAGCATACCGATATCAATTTACTTCTAATTTATTTATATCAATGATCTTAACCTAATTCATTACAGTACCCTTCACTTTACGCAATAATTAATTCTGAATCAAGGAGATAGTTTAGTTTGAACCGTGAGTCACTTAAATTTTCACTAATTATTTTATTTAAATCCACATTAATTAAGGGAATATTTATTTTTAATGAAAATATCTTTAACTTGATGAATAAATTCAATGTAAGGGGCTCACGGAACTACTTATGATATCCATATTTTTGGTTTTTAAATGACATAAGTTGATTTAATATACTACTAATTAATTCATTTCTAAACATCAATTTAATTTATTTATACCAACAATTTCAATTGATTTATCCCCGTACCTTTTCCCTTTAATAGATCTTAAGCGCCTTTGTGTTTATATTATATTTATTGAGTGCCCACTGGACTACTCGGTGTGATGATTTTAAGCCGTTTGTAAGATAATTTTAGGTCGATTTTACAGAATTGAGAAACGAGGAAGCAGCCAGAGACTTCTTCCTTATTTCTCGCTTCAGCTATAGGGATAAATATTGACGTTACGACCGCTGCGTTGCGCACGCTGAGTCTTCACGGGTGCATATCATTGGCGATTCTCCACGCTCTTACATGCATCTGCACTATGTTGATTTTACTATCTTGCGTGATGTGTCGGCTGTGGGCCGGAAAAATTTCGACATTAAAAAATTTATAAAAGCATATCAAATAAGTTATGTATATTCATAATATTTATTAATTATAAAACAATAAATTTACCCATTTTAACCATTCCATAAAAACATCAAATCATAATACAAAATGACATAAATACCTCTCTTCCCACGCCAACGCCGAGCAGAGCTCCATTGAGATGCAAGGACGCGATGTGGAAAGAGGGTTCCAACCAAAATGCTTCTTACCTAAAAAAGGTTTCCAAATTCGTCTGAAAATAAAATTCAAAAAATGGTTAGTTTTCAAAAATGGTTTTTAATCAGTTTGAAAAATGGTTCTATGGTTAAGTTAAATGTGAAAATGGATCAGTATATATACCTATTTGTATGACGTGTGAAATTTGATGCAGTAAAACAAAATTCGACCTTGTTATTTTCTAGCAAATTCTATTATTTATTTTTATTATTTTTCGATTTATTTTTATAATTTTTTATTTATAATTTTTATTGAATTATTACTAATTCAAATTTTTCGATTTAAATTCCACTTTAATGAACTTTAATTGATTTTTCTAATTTCGTCGAATTTGTCGTGTTTTCTTGTTGTATTTGTGTAGGTATCGTGCGGATCTTGGTGCATTTTGTTAATATTTTAATTTATTTTTATGTTTATTATTTTATATTTAATTCTTTTATTTCTCAGACTTTATAGGGTTTATATGGTGTTTCCTGATTTATTTAAATCTGCATGTTATGTTTGCATGTGTGTTTCTGATCCATTTAAACATTTTTCAAGGCCGTTTACGTTCTGGCCCAACATATGTAATGGGGTGAAGGTCATCCACACCACTAACCCCACAGTAATATGGCTCACCTTTAACTGAGACCTGCCAATTGGAATACATTTCAATTGATTTCAAAATAATCCATACGTTTTCAACATCCATATTCATAAAAATATCTACGGTAAGGTTACTTATCAAGATAAAGATGGACTTAAGGTCCGGCTACAGTACATAATCAAATATCAATTGTGTAGTTCCATATCAATGTAGATCAATATTAGTTCGAATCACTGTAGATCAGTATGAGTTAGTAAATTCAGTTCAAATCAATCTAAATCAGTTCGAGTTAGGAAAATCAGTTCAAATCAATATCAGTTGCTGTAACTCAGTTGTATTTGTTTTCGAATGAATCGCTGACGGCTTGAGTTTCGCTTTCGAGCTGGGTTGATCTTGAAGGGTGATTGATGGAAATCTGCGAGAGTCTTGTCATTTCGTTGGGTTTGGTAGTTTTTCGAATTTGGGTGAACATTCTTCTGACTTTTTGGATTTGGGTATTTTGCCTTTGCTTGTTGTTTGTTAGGCCGAGGATGAGACAACATATTAGGAGTATTATGTTAGATGTTATACTAATCGGTAGTATTAGTTCGATTGATAGACTTGTCATTGCATGGGGTTCATTTTTCTGTTTGATTTGTTTTCCTTGTTGCTTTTTGATTGATAGGACGATCTTTTGAATTTCTTGAATTAATTTATTATTGGGATTTGCTTTGGCTTTTCTTTGAATTTGTCTGATGAGGGTTTCCAGGGTTTTCTTTATCTCACGGTTCTCATTTTTTATATTGGCTATTTCTTCATTATTTTTCAGTAGGGTTTGTATCATTGTTTGGGTTTTCTCGATATTCTGTTTCAACTCGTCCTTGTTTTCTTTTGTGGGGCATTGTATACATTGGAGGTTTATTTGTTGACATTCTTCATTATCAGGGTTTCTGCAAATTTCTTTGAAGTCGGCACAGGTGCTGTCTTCTCTTCTGAAGGGCTGGGATTTCTCGCATTTTTCCAACGGGTTTTCAGTGTCACATTTTCTTATTATTATCATCATTATTATCCACAGGCTTGGGTTCATGCTTTCTATTTTTATACGTAATCAATTTTTATATTTATCTACAAGATTTATTTTGTTTATTTACAGGGGAGTTTTAGCCCTTTTTATTCTTTCTCTTTTTCTGGGGTTGAGTGTATCTCGCACTCCTCTTTAGTCCTACTCTCTAAAAAATCTCATTATCAGGACTTGGGCTTTTATTAATCGCTCGGTCAATTTTTGGGAGTTCTTTTAACCGTTCTTTGTTTTCTTTGATTACTCTTTGTTGATTATAGATTTTCATTTGGAGGTTTCTTTCTTTTGTTTGTTTTCTCTTGAGCTGACGCTTATAATTGACTCGTTTGGTTGTCTGTTTTCCCAGTTTTCGTCTCGCTTCTTGAAGCTGTTCCGTTAGCGCTTTAATCTCATCTTGAGCTTGTTGATGGCTTTCTTTTATCTCTCTGGCTTCTTTACAACTGTCTTCTAGTTGTATTACATATCTCTGTTCGCTTTTTCTGCTGTCTCTCATTCGTTCTGCTTCGGTTTTCCAATAATCTTCCAGGATTACACGAGTCTTTATTTCGGCTAATTCTCGTCTTAATCGTTCATTTTCTCTCTTTTGATTTCTGTTCTCTCCCATGCTGGAGGTTAGTTTTCGTTTTATCATATTGACTAGTTGTTTTGACTGTATTAATTGTTGATTTATCCGGGCGATTTCTGAATCTTGTTCCTCCACTAACTCTTGCCATTCTTTTCTTTCTGCTCTCCATCTTTTACTGTAATATCTCAGTGGGTCTTGTTCGATTGGTTCTACTAATTGAATTGGGCTTGGTAGGTATTCTCCGTCTTCTAGATTCATTCGGATTTCTATTTCATTTGGATTCATACTAAATATACATCGATTATAATTTTTGTTTTTATCATTTTTATTATTTTTATTCTTTTTACACTTTTTACAATTTTCTCTTTAAGTTTACACTATCGTTTCGTCCGTCTCCCCGAATCCTTCATCGGGTTCGGCGGGTACTTGCGTTGGCATTTCCGTTGGATATAACGGCATAAGCAGGATTGGTGGTCGGCTCTGCAAGGTATTTATTTCTGCACGCAAGGCGTTTGATATTTGTATCTCTTCGTCTAAGAGATAGGCAAGATATTCCGTATTTTCTGTTAATTCTTCCACTTGCGTTTCCAAACGATGCGTGTTTTCCAACGCTTTTAGCTTTTCGATTTCTTTTCTCAGATTCTGTTCATTTTCCTCATATCCTTGCTTTATTGCTTTTATCTCTGCTTCAACTTGTTCTTTCAACTGCTCGTTGACTTCGTGTTGATGTCTCAACTGGATCTCTTTAAATACTGCAACTCCTCGGTGTCCGTTCACCTCCTGCTGGAGTTCTGTTATCCTCTCGTTTAATTGTTGGTTTTGTCTTTTTTCGTCTGTAAGTTGATTTCTCGTTTCTGCTGATCTCTTGTACATTTCGTTGAATTGTTGTTCGTATTCCTTTTCGTGTCTCCTGAGCCTTCTTATTGTGCCTTGTCTGATTTTTTCCCGAAATTCTAAGTTTCGGACCTGCTCGTTTAGTTCTTCGATGGTTTCCTTCTGCACTTCAACTTGTTCCCAAAGCTCCCAATCTTCCATATTTAATATCCTTTTGGGCAACAGTCTTATCTCTTTTTTGGCTTCTTGGAAGTGTTCTTTCCATTTTTTCGCTTCTCTTTTTATTGCTTTTTCTTTGATCTCCGTTTTCCATCGTTGTTTTTGTTCTTTTTGGTGAACTTCGTCCTGCTCGGTTTGCATCTCTTTTACTCTGGTTTGTTGATACTCAACTTCCTGCTCTAATTTCACTATATAGCTAGATTGTTTTAAGTTGGCGTCCTCCCATAATCTGCACTCTATTCGCCATTTTCTTGCTTGATCAGTTATCTGAGTCAGCATTCTTTCTTGTCTATCGTCTCTGGGCTCTCTAATTTTCTTTGCTGGTTTTGGCCCTTGGTTTCTCAGTTTGTTGACTTCCTTTTTCGCATTTTCCCATTTAGCTTTGTAAGCTCTTGCTCTATCTTCCTCTTCGGCTATTTGCTGAATGTAGTGTCTAATTCGTGCTTCCAAATTACTCCTTGAGTGTTCTCTATCCTCCGTCCATTTGGCTTTCCAATGGAGTGCTTGTCGTTTTGCCCACTCTTTGGCTTGTTCCATATGGGTTCTCTTGGTCTTCTCTATTCGGTATTGGGTGCTAATTTGCCCAATTTCCTCCTGCATTTGCTGTATAATTTTTATCGTCTCCTCTCCTTCTTCTCGTATCTCTGCTTCTTTGTCTTTTATCACTTCTCGCAATCTTTCGATTTCACTTTGTTGATCCTGCTTCTCTTGCTCTAGGGTTTGTATCTCTTTCCTTTGGTTTTTGATTCTGGTTTGGTTCTGCATAAATTCCTTCATCATTTCCTCTTCTCGCTCTTGGTACGTTTTCTCTTTTCCTTCTGGGTAGGTTACTTTTTGTTCTAGTTGTTTTTCCCACTTCTCCTTCATCATTTTCGTTTTTAGAGTCTCTTGCACTAATTCCTCTTCTGCGATTAGTAGCATTTCTTTTAATTGTAACGTTCTCTGTCTCCATAATTCTACTTCCTCACTTGTTACTTTTATTGACTCTGGTTGATCTTTGATTGCTGGTTTTGACTCTTCAGCCTCTTTTACAACTTCTTTTGTCTCGTTTGGATTCATAATTGTTTTCTAAATATTAATAATCGATTATTCTCTCTTTTCAATCATCTCTAAATTTTATCCTAATTTACATCATCTCGTATTTTTGTGGTTTTTAAGTTTTTATAATTTTTTTGTTTTTACGTTTATCTCTATTTACACATTTTACACATTGTTTTCGTTTTCTATCTACTGATCGGCGAAACGGAATCCTTTGATCCGCCCGTTGATCGGCTTTCTACATACTGGGCATATATCAACTTTTATTCCGCATGCTTCACATGTGACCATATGTCCACAAGGCATATAAATTATTTCTACATGTTTTTGCCAACATGTTACACATTGATACTGCTCCAAAATAGCTTCCTTTATTATTGATTTGTCACGATTCTCTTTAGGTTTCTCTTGATATCGCTTGATTGCTCGGATTATTGCTTGTGTCGAGTCGTACCATTCTAAATTATTAGCTAACCTTTCCTGGATTATTTTCCTCATTTTTTGAGTATCTACTCCTGATAATAGCATTATGGTTCTCGTTTTTGGTCGATCCAAAATATCTTCTATTTGCTGGTTGGTAATTATTATTTCGATATTCTTTGACTCTTTTTCTTGCTTATACATACACTTTCCTTTATGCTTTAGTTTTTTGACATTCTGATCTGGTATTGGCTGTTGATTTTTACATCCTTCGCACATTATTCCTCTTGCTGTTTGACAATACCCTTGACTCGCAAATTCTGCTGCTCTTGGATTTCCTTTGAAAGTCTTGATTCTCTCTTCGAATGTTCTATTTATAGTCTCTTTTTCCCATATTAATTTTGTTGGATCTTCGAAATTCTTTATTATCGTTACCTTTTTCTCACCTCCCTTTTCATCACTGTCTATTTCCGATTGTAGAAGTCCTTCTGATCTGTTCATCGCTTGGTTTCTGACGTCTAAATTTAACATAAATGGACATCTCGGGAGTTTTTCTCGATGTTCCCGTTTTGCTGTTTCTCCTTTTTTCCATTGTGCGAGTTTTCCTTGGCAAAAGATGCATGTTACTTCGTCTGGTTGTTCTGGCGTTCCCGTAAAATAAAATCCTTGTGCGGCCATTTCTTGACTTTGCTGGTCGGTGAATACTTTATTATTTTTAAACGTTAGATATCTTTGTTCCTCTTTTCTCAAGTTTTCGTCTTTTACCCTCATTGGTGGGTATACTTTTGTCCTGATTTGTTGTGGTCTTTCTTCTACATCAAAATCCGCATAGTATGTTATTGCTGCTGTTAGTATATTGGTTTTTTCCTCTTCTTCTGGTTTTTTCCATAGTCTCGTCCATATCGAATCTGGTCCTCCTCTCATCTGTATCGTTATCTCTTCGTTGATTCCGCTTGTCATCTAAATATCGTCATTATTTTTTGAATTTTTGTTTTTCTGATTTTTCTGATTATTTGTAATTTTTTGATTTTTATTTGATTTTTATTATTTTATTTACATTTATTTACACTTTCCGTTTTTCTTTACAACGTCTTGTCTGGCCTCTCTACTTCTAATTTTATATACAGATTATCTTCTCGCAAGAATCCTTCTCCTCTCAATCGTTGTTGTGGATAGAAACGTGGTGTACCAATTGCTGTATTCCAGTCGGTTGTTGGTCTTCCCATCTGTGGTTCATTTCCTGTTCTGATTGGGTTGCGGTAATCCTCTTGTCCTTTCATTGTAAGTATCATATTTTGTTTAAAAGGCCATGTTAATAATTCATCGTAATCTCCTTTTCCTACTCTGACGAAGACACTGATATGGGTGCCTGTTGCATTTCCATCTCCATTTGGATACAGTCTAATACCTAATTTATATCCGTTTTCCCAACTGTATATTGGTGGACTATCTAGAATTCTCTGTGTTCCATCTTTTGCTCTCTGGAGCTTTTCTGCAAATTCGGTTATTTTCCATATGAATGGTGCTGTAAGATGTTTTCCGGCTACAGAGCCGTTCGTTTCTAATTCTTTTAGGCTGTTGGTCATCTGTTGCATTTTCTTTTCTATTTCGACTATTTTCTTGAGTGTATTTCCTTGGCTTTTCTCGAAATTCTTTCTGGATTCTAATATTTCTCTTATTAGTGCCTTTTGTGCATCATTTTCTGTTCGTAGGCTTTTTACTTCCCATGCCAACATTCCTATCGTTTTCATCATGATTTCGGCATGCTCGATACAATTTTCCATCATATGCTTTTGCATCTCCATAATTGGTAGTTGCGCTTGACAATTGAATAACTCTAACGGGCACTTGATTGGTTTGCCTATACATTCGTTCCAATGTTCTTTCAATTTGACCTTCTCTTTTCTGCCGCAGTTGTTTGCGCATACTCCTTCATATAGATCGCATATTTGTTCCTCTTTTGGATTCCGGTGTTCCATTTCTATTTTTATCCATTCGTCGATGACTCCACAGAATTCGCATTTTTCCTCTCTCTTGGTACACACTTGGTGATGTTCTTTCATCGTCTTTTTTCGTTATGATGGTTTGACATTTTCCGCATAATATCTCGTTATATTCGCATTCATTTGTGTGACTTTCGGCTTCCTTCATAAGTCCTTTCCATTCACATTCTTTTACTCGACATTGAACTAGTAGATTATTGATTTCTTTATTGGTGGCTTTATCCATTGTTGTAGGGTCTTCATCTCTTTCAATCGTCTCGTCGCATCCAGGGCATTTTATTGTTTTTGTTTCTATCACTTCTATCGTGCAATCTGTACATATTCTGCATCCGCATTTCGTCTGTCTCGCTCCAATCAATAATTCTTTACATTTACAACATTTGAGTCTTTCTTTTATATCATTCACCACTTTGATTTTTTCCTTCATTATTCGTCTCGTAGTTTCGGATGGATTCTCGCTTCCTCTAATTCTCTCGATGATTGTCTGCATATCTACAAAAATTTTCTGATTACTTGACGTTGCTTTACTTCTATCGTTTTATTTTTACATATTTACAAGGTACGCTTTATTTTTACTCTACTGTTGAATCCGGTTCTAGGGTGAATTCTGGCATTGATGCTATCCATTCCACCCAACTTGCTGGATCTACGTGCTGTTGATTGTTACGTAGTCTTCTAATTTCGTCAGCTTGCCATCTAACTTGATCTGCTAGTTGTTCGTTTATTCTTTGTAATTGTAATATTGTTCTCTGTTGTTCTTCCAGTCTTATGGCTTGTTGTAGCCCTCTGTTTACACTTTCCGTTAATACTAGATGAGTATTTGTCCACTGGGTTTGCGCATTGTTCGTTATTAATGTCATTAATTCACATTGTCGTCTCCACGTTGCCTCGATTCCTTGATCTTGGTATATTCCTTGATTTAATTCTACGATCTCTATAGGTGCATTGGCAGCTGCTGGTTGTTGTATTGCTTCTGTGAATGGTGGTATTCTCACTTGGTTTGGTTGATTTACGTTATTCGGATCCATCTATTGGTTATAATACATCATTAATTCATCGGCATTCTCTCTATTTCATTATTGTTTCTAACGTATTTTGTACAATATTTATAAATATACATACCATTACTACTATTATACTACATAATATTTTACACTATATACAATGTCTCTTTTTCGTTTTACACCATCGTCTCCGGGGACTCTATACGTAATGTCCGTATATCCCCATATTTCTCATTCATTATCTGGTATACATCAGATTCATTGGACCATTGTTGTGCTTCGATAATGGGCGGTTCTTTTAACCAGAGTCCGCTTGTACTAGAGTTTCCTATGATTTCATATTCTTCGGTTCTTTCTACATCGTATTGTCCTAATTCGATATCGTAATTGAATTTTTCTACTGCTGGCCATAATCTTTTCTTCGCTGGCTTCTTTCTGCATTTGGTAGTTCTTACCAATTGAATTATTATTAGCATTACTATGCTGCTTATTATTGCTGTTGTTATCCAGATCATTTTAATCATGTAATTCTTTTCATTAGGCTGCATGGTTGTATTTTCTCTTGCATTGGTTGTTTCCATTATGCCTTCTTTTGGTTGTACATTTTTAAGTGCTTTCTGGAGTTGTAATGCTTCATGAATTGAAAGGTGGCTGTCGTCCATGATCATTCCTTTTCTCCATGTTTCGTTTCTTGTTTTTCTCCCAGATTGTTTTGTTGTGGATTGATCTATCGCATTTGACTTGAGTGGTTTCCTTGTTATCGTTCTCCAATGTTCATGAGTTCCCTTTTGGATGTTTATTACATATTTTCCCAGTTTCCTTTATGTTGGGATTCGATACTTTTGATTCTTTATATTTTTGCTTGTTTCACATTGGATTCTTTTATTTACTGGTTCGTTTCTCTTAGGTTCGTATACGCAGATTTTTGTGATAGGTTTTTCACCTGTGTTCACAATTACTATTTCTTCTTCATTTGCTGCATTTGACTCTATGTTTATTATTACTGCTTTACTTTCTCTGATCTGTCGTTGATACGGTTCTTCTCTTGTTTCTTTTCCGGACGTTTTGTCGTAATTGATTCTAGTAACTTTCTGGTTATTGATTTCCAGTAATCATCTCTTCCTTTCTGAACGTGTACTATATACTTTCCACGTTTTCTTTTAGTTGGGATACGGTATTTTTGATTTTTGATATCTTCATTTGCCTGACATTTGATTCTTTCATTTATCGTTCCGTTCTTTTTAGTTTCGAATACACAGACTTTTGTGATGGGTTCTTTGCCCATATTTTCAACTATTATCTCTTCTCCACTCTTTGGGTCTGCTTCCACTTTTATTATTATTTCTTTGTTTTCTCGTACTCGACGTTGATAAGGCTCTTCTTTTGGTGTTGTGAATTTTTCTCCCAGGGTTTTGGCTAATGTGCAGGTTATTATTATATCATTGTTGGCACATATTATATATTCCGCATTTCCTTCTAGGCTATCCCATTCACATTCTTTCCTGCTTTCATATTCATTTTCCAACAATCGATAATTTTGTTTTGTATACATACTTGTTCAATCGTTTCTATTCCTCTGTTTATTATTCGCAATTTGCCTATTCCTGGCTTTACTTGGATTTTTACGTTTCTATCTTCTGTAGCATCTCTACATACATCTTTGGTGGTTTGACATGATGATGAGTTTTCGGATCGTATTTCCATCTTTCCTGGTTTTCCTATGGAATCGAATTGGCAACTTATGCTTGTATTCATTGTCAATTGTAAGCATATTCCTTTGCTTGCGCTTCCTTTCTCATTTATTGTTCGTATTCTGAACGATTTTATTTCCTTTGTGATGTTTTCGTCGGCTTCCGTTAACTTGATGGACGTGTTAATATCATTATTTTTTGTAGCAGGGTCGGTCGTGTTTATTTTTCCTTTGTTGAAAATTCATCCCTTTTTATTTCGCTTTCCTTCCTCGGTTATTGTGGATCGTTTTTGGCGTCTTCTGTGGATGATTCCTTTTTCTCTTGTTGTGCGGATTTATTTTTCGTCTCTAAGTATTTTTGATCCATCTTGGTTTGCTGCTGTCACTATTCTCTTCCCATTATTATTTCCATCCGGGTTTCTTGAATGTGTCCTACATTATTATTTCATTATTTCTGTATTTATTTTCTCGCTTTTTAATCGTCCTTTTTATTTCTTGGCTGCTTGAATCTTTTTGCTTCGATGCCATCTGTGTATTATATCATAGTTGTTCCTTTCTATCTCCGATTGTAATTGCTTCTTTGGATGTTGGTGAATTTTAGTCCTTCCATTTCAACATTGCTTTTATTGTTTTTGGGAAATGGATAGTGGAGCATGTATAGTTGTTTTTTGGTGAGAAGCGTGTGTTGTTATTGTACATTTGAATACTTTTAATTGATGAGCCTTGGGTCCATTCATCAGTTGGATGCTGCTTCGTCTTGTTTGGCGTCGATAGCTTGATTGTTTTACATTCATTTCTCTCTCTCTGACTGTCGCGTACTGTCTCGATCATGAGTGTTATTTTCGCCTTGTTTTTTCTTTAACGATGATCTTTAGTTTTCAGAGTTTGCGAATTAATTGTTGTTCTTCGTTGTTTTTTGAGGTGTCCGATTTCGTGCATAAGTTTGAATTATGTCATATTTCCTGTGAGTGTTTCTATGCTGATGCAATATCTGAAAAGGGTCGTTTCCTTCTACATCTGCATAGTGAGATCAAATGGGTAATTGATACGATCCATTTCTGGTGGACTCTGTCTTTCTAATTCCATTGCGATTTCGCTTTGTACTGCTCACACCTTTATGATACTTATTTTCCATTTGTTGTCTAATTGGTTGTGGTGGGTTGTAGCGTTTTTGGATTGCATCGTTTAGGTTCCTCTACTATTATTGTGATGTGCGTTCTATTTTTCGATCATCGTTGTCCGTTATACTCAGTTGTTGGTTTGTGATTCTGGTTTGCATACCTCCGATTCTTTTCTCTTGTTATTGTTCTCGTATCGCTTTACATTACTCACGTTACGTGAAATGAGGTCTGTGAGTGGGTTATTTGACCAATTTAACTCGGCTTATTCTCGTATTAAGTACATTATTCGTATGGTCGTTTACACATTCTTTTAGTAATTTTTCTGTGGGGGCTTTTATCTTCCCTTGGGTTGATTTCTGGCGTTGCTATTATTACCATCTCCAACTGAAAGTTAATGCTGCGCACATCTGTTTTTATATGTAATTCTTTGTAGCTCTCTTGATTAAATCTAAATATTCATACCTGCTGTTTTCCAGATCTCTTGCTTCGCTCCTTGGAATCATGTTTAACGTAATCGTCAATTTCCATATACTGTGATATTTGGTGGTTGAATTCTAGATCATTGGCATGTACATTCTCTGCCGTACATTAATTTGAATGGACTCATTTTGTTGTGGATATTGCTTCTTTAAGCCATATGGCATAGATTTATATATCTATCCAATCTTTTTGGCTGTCTGCTTACATATTTTCGACATCATTTTCTATTAGTATGCATTTTAATCGTTCGGTTTGACATTTGTTTGCGGAATGTACGGTCATGTTCTCAGCTTCGCAATTTGAAAGTAATTCGTTACTTCCTCTAATTTTCGCTCATAAGTTGGTTCCTGACTCCAGTTAGATTGTTTGGGTGTCCGTATTCAGCATATTGTCCTCTACTAGGATTCTCGCCATTGTCTGGATTTGATCTGGTATTGCGAATGCTTCGATTTTGATAAATAACTTACATACATATGTAATATTCCATCGTTGGTTTCGTGGTTAATGGTCCCTTACTAAATCCATTGCGTCATTGTCGATGGCGTTCTGGTGGTTGGCTTGGCTTTAACGGTGCTTTTCATTTATTCCTGTGCTTTTTTCTGGTTGCACTATTTAGCATTTTTATCCATCTTTTACGTCTCTCCGTAATTTGGCCATAGTATTTTTTGACGCAGTCTGTTCGTCTTTTTTGCTGACATGTGTCTCCAGTTTTCCATTGACTATTGCATTAGCACCTCTTTTCGATTACTCTCTGGTAAGCAGTAAGTCGTTTCTAATCATTAGTAACAACATCCTTTCTCTGGGTATCTGATGTCTGTTGTTTTTTCCATATGCTCCTTTAATTTACTGTGTGTTCGAAGATTTTATATCTTCTTCTATGAATTAAGTTATTGTTTTTAGCTCTGTTTCTTTGCTGCTCATTTCTCAGTTTGTAAAATACGATATCTTCTGCGATGGTCTGCTTTCGTTTACAATCGTGAAGTCATCAGTTCTCATACAATTTTGACATGCAATCGGCGTTGCGTTGGCTTTTCCTATTATGAAATTTATATACGGCGAGTATTCTTCAAACTGCATATCCCATTCTCATTAATCTACTAGAGGCTTCTTTGTGTTGGCCTTAGCATACCATGTTGATGATCTGTAGTGTATAATCTGTGACCATAATAAATATTTGAAATGTTAATAGCTGGTTATGCTAACGCCTCTTTTCAGTCACGGATATTTCATTTCATGTTTACTTGAACGTTCGACCATAATATCCAATAACTCGTTTCTTTTCTCATCCATTGTCTGGAACTGCTCAGATGCATATCCTTGCGTCTTGTTGATAACAAAAACGGTTTTAAAATCTGGATGGAGTATTGGTGTGTATGTTTATCTCTGAGTGTTTCAGGCTGTTTGTTTTCTTTTCCATATAAACGGGGTATCTTTTTTGGTTATTCTATGTATTGGTTTTCGCATGTTGCGTAATTCTTGTATGAACTTTCGATTAATTCCACATAGCTAAGAATTTTGAATTGCGTGACTGTCTTTGGATGCAGGGCAATTCTTATCTTTTCGTGGTTTCTTGGATCTGGTTCTTCCTATTTGTGACACATATGCGTAAGACGGTGCTTTTCCTTTGCCCAATCGCATTTTGATGGTTTCATTTTAATTTCCATGTCTCAGTGAACGAATACATTACGAATATCTTTTAAATGTTGCCGAGTGTGCTGAATAAATTAATAAGTCATCAATACATACATACATTGTTTAATGCGTGAGTTTACAAATATACATCTCTGGAATGGAAGTGGTGCGTGGTTAGTCCAAAGGCATTTTTTGAATGTTTAAGCGATACGGATCGCATCGCTGAGGCATCGATGTGTGTTTGGCAGTTCCGCTACGTAATTTTCAGTCGATAATGTTGCGTGTTATTAGTTGAGTTACCGAGATGGTCCGGTTAGATGGAAAGTGTGATAGATGATTGTAGATTAGTGAAACTAGTCCGGATGTTATCTTGCTAGTATTGTTTCAAGGATGTTTTGCGTAGATGGTGCATTTCCGTTACCAAATCATATTCCGGCGATTTTCGCTGTTTGGTCGATTAGATATCTATTAGATCACTGCGTCTTTAATCATTTGACGAGTTGGAATTTTTGTTTAATTACTTCAATTTATGTTCTAAGCTTTGGAATGTATCATTACTTCATTCTATCGGAATTTTAACTTTATGATATATACATCTATTAGCGCCATTGGATTTACTGATGCTTAACAATTACCACTCTGATATTATCAATCTTTCGGGTTTTCATGTTAATGGAAGGTAAACTAATCGTTATTTATGATTCATTTACACATTTAGCCGTTAGGTAAACAATATTATCGTAAAAGTGATTTGGTTCTTCTCACCGCGATTCAAGCTATTCCTATCAATGTCGGTGGATTAAATATGCTGCAGAGTTGAGTAACTCCTTAACAGTAAATCTTTTGTCAATAAACTATCATTAAATTTTTTTGGTTACAGATTTGCTTATTTTATCTTAAGTTTTCCAGTTATATAACCCATTTTCACCCTGCAATACCGATTTTCAGATCGAATGAATCATCTAAAAGAAATTTTCAACTCGAGGATCATTTGATTTCGTTATCCATTACACTAACTTCGAGCGAGGAGTCGTATTGGTTCAATTTACTAGTGCTGTGGTCTGAAACAACGAGTTATTTTACTTTGAGGGACGAATTACCTTAAATTAAATCTCGAATTTATCAATCTATTTTGCTGGTTTCGATTTTGCTCCATGACTTATATTTTATTACCGGAAGCTTTGTTGGCTAAATCAGTGACTTTTCTATATTTTAACTTGTAGTATTAGCGATCTTATAATTACAATCTCGAATAAGATTTAGGATTGTCTATGCTTTCGTAAATTATTCTATTATCTTCCAAATAAAATATGTTTGCTTTTTACTTGCCGATCTATCGGTATTTGTTCTCATTACTCTAATTTTATCAGTCAATCACTTGACTTTCCCTAAGGCAATGCTTATGTTTACGCCGGAATCGTTAACTAATTTAATTGATCAATATTACTTTTAAGAGATGTTACTATTGGATTATTTAGCATACCGATATCAATTTATCTAATTTATTTATCTCTGATCTTATTAACCTCTAATTCATTACAGACCCTTCACTTACGCAATAATTAATTCTGAATCAAGGAATAGTTTAGTTTGAACCGTGTCACTATAATTTTCACTAATTATTTTATTTAAATCCCATTAATAGAGGATATTTTTTTAATGAAAATACTTTAACTTGATGAATAAATTCAATGTAAGGCTCACGGAACTAACTTATGATTATCCATATTTTTGGTTTTAAATGACAATAAGTTTGATTTAATATACTACTAATTAATTCATTTCTAAACATCAATTTAATTATTTATACAACAATTTCAATTTGATTTATCCCGTACCTTTCCCTTTAATAGATCTTAAGGCCTTTGTGTTTAATTATATTTATTGAGTGCCCACTGGACTCACTCGGTGTGATGATTTTAGCCGTTTGTAAGATAATTTTAGTCGATTTTACAAGAATTGAGAAACGAGGAAAGCAGCCAAGACTTCTTCCTTATCTCGCTTCAGCTATAGGGATAAATATTGACGTTTACGGACCTGCGTTGCGCACGCTGAGTCTTCAGGGTGCATATCATTGGCGATTCTCACGCTACATGCATCTCGCACTATGTTGATTGTTACTATCTTGCGTGATGTGTCGCTGTGGCGGAAAATTCGACATTAAAAATTTATAAAAGCATAAAATAAGTTTGTATATTCATAATATTTATTAATTATAAAACAATAAATTTACCCATTTAACCATTCATAAAACATCAAATCAACAAAATGACATAACCTCTCTCCCAGCCACACGCCGAGCAGAGCTCCATTGAGATGCAAGGACGCGATGTGGAAAAGGGTCAACCAAAATGCTTCTTACCTAAAAAAGTTTCCAAATTCGTCTGAAATATAATTCAAAAATGGTTAGTTTTTCAAAATGGTTTATCAGTTTGAAAAAGGTTCTATGGTTAGTTAAATGTGAAAATGGATCAGTATATATACTATTTGTATGACGTGGTAATTTGATGCAGTAAAACAAAATTCGACCTTGTTATTTTCTAGCAATATCTATTATTTATTTTTTATTTTTCGATTTTTTATATTTTTATTTATAAATTTTATTGATATTACTAATTCAAATTTCGATTTAAATTCCACTTTAAATGAACTTTATTGATTTTCTAATTCGTCGAATTTGTCGTGTTTCTTTTGTATTTGTTAGGTATCGTGCGGATCTTGGTGCATTTTGTTATATTAATTTATTTATGTTTATTATTTATATTTAATTCTTTTATTCTTCAGACTATAGGGTTTATATGGTTTCCCTGATTTATTTAAATCTGCATGTTTATGTTTGCATGTGTGTTCTGATCCCATTTAAACATTTTTCAAGGCCGTTTACGTCTGGCCCAACATATTAATGGGGTGAAGTCATCACACTACCACAGTAATATGGCTCACCTTAACTGAGAACCCATGGAATACATTCAATTGATTTCAAATAATCCATACGTTTCAAATAATATTCATAAAAATTATTAGGAAGGTTTTACTATCAAGATAAAGATGGACTTAAAGGTCCGGCTACAGTACAATCAAAATTCAATTGTGTAGTTCCATATCAAATGAGATCAATATTAGTTCGAATACACTGTAGATCAGTATGAGTTAGTTAAAATTCAGTTCAAATCAATCTAAATCAGTCGAGTTAGGAAAATCAGTTCAAATCAATATCAGTTGCTGTAACTCATTGTATTTGTTTTCGAATGAATCGCTGACGGCTTGAGTTTCCGTTCGAGTGGGTTGATCTGAAGATTGATGATGAAATTCTGCGAAGTCGTTGTAGTTCGTGGGTTGTAGTTTCGAATTTGGGGGAACATTCTTCCTGACTTTTGGATTTGGGTATTTTGCCCTTTGCTTGTTGTTGTTAGGCCGAGATGAGACAACATATTAGGAAGTATTAATGTTAGATGTTATACTAATCGGTAGTATTAGTTCGATGATAGACTTTGTCCATTGCATGGGGTTCATTTTCTGTTTGATTGTTTTCCTTTGCTTTTTGATTGATAGGACGATCTTTTGAATTCTTGAATTTAATTTATTATTGGGATTTGCTTGGCTTTCTTTGATTTGTCTGATGAGGGTTCCAGGGTTTTCTTATTCTCACGGTTCTCATTTTTTATATTGGCTATTTCTTCATTATTTTTCAGTGTTTGTATCATTGTTTGGGTTTCTCGATATTCTGTTTCAACTCGTCCTTGTTTTCTTTTGTGGGGCATTATACATTGGAGGTTTTATTTGTTGACATTCTTCATTATCAGGGTTCTGCAAATTTCTTTGAAGGTCGGCAAGGTGCTGTCTTCTTTCTGAAGGGCTGGGATTTCTCGCATTTTCCAACGGGTTTTCAGTGTCACATTTCTTAATTATATCATATATTATCCAAGCTGGGTTCATTGCTTTTCTATTTTATACGAATAATCAATTTTTATATTATCTTACAAGATTTTGTTTTATTTACAGGGGTTTAGACCCTTTTTATTCTTTCTCTTTTCTGGGGTTGATGTATCTCGCACTCCTCTTTAGTCTACTCTCTAAAAAATCTCATTTCAGGGACTTGGGCTTTTATAATCGCTCGGTCAATTTTTGGAGTTCTTTTTAACAGTTCCGCTTGGTTTTCTCCTTGATTATCTTTGTTGTTTATATTTTATTGAGTTTTTTTCTTTTGTTGTTCTTTAGTTGACGGTTATATTTTATTCGTTTGCTGTCTTGTTTTCCAGTTTCGTCTCGTTCTCTGGAGCTGTTCGTTAAGCGTTTTAATCTCATCTTGAGCTTGTTGATGGCTTTCTTTTAATTCTCTGGCTTCTACAACTGTCCTTTAGTTGTATATTCATATCTCTGTTCGCTGGTTGCTGGTCTCTCATTCGTTCTGCTTCGTTTAATTCAATAATCCGATACAGTCTTATTTCGGCTAATTCTCGTCTTAATCGTTCAATTTCTCTCTTTTGATTTCTGTTCTCTCCATGCTGAGGTTAGTTTTCGTTTTTCAATATTGACTAGTTGTTTTGACTGTATAATTGTTGATTTATCCGGGCGATTTCTGAATCTTGTTCTCCACTAACTCTTGCCATTTCTTTCTTTCTGCTACTCCATCTTTACTGTAAATCTCAGTGGGTCTTGTTCGATTGGTTCTACTAATGAAATTGGGCTTGGTAGGTATCTCCGTCTTCTAGAATTCATCGGATTCTATTTCATTGGATTCATACTAAATATAACATCGATTATAATTTTGTTTATCATTTTAATTATTTTAATTTTTTACAACTTTTACAATTTCTCTTTAAGTTTACACTATCGTTTTCGTCCGTCTCCCCGAATCCTTCATCGGTTCGGCGGGGTACTTGGTTGCATTTCCGTGATATAACGGCATAAGCAGGATTGGTTGGTCGGCTCTGCAAGGTTTTATTTCTGCACGCAAGCGCTTTGGATTTGTAATCTCTTCGTCTAAGATAGGCAGATTCCGTATTTTTCTGTTAATTCTCCCACTGCGTTTCCAAACGATGCGTGTTTTCCAACGCTTTAGCTTTTCGATTTCTTTTCTCAGATCTGTTTCATTTCCTCATATCTTGCTTTATTGCTTTTATCTCTGCTTAACTTGTTCCTTTCAACTGCTCGTTGACTTCGTGTTGATGTCTCAACTGATCTCTAATACTGCAACTCTCGGTGTCCGTTCACTCCTGCTGGAGTTCTGTTAATCCTTCGTTTAATTGTTGGTTTTTGTCTTTTTTCGTCTGTAAAGTTTGATTCTCGTTCTGCTGATCTCTGTACATTTCGTTGAATTGTTGTTCGTATTCCTTTTCGGTGTCTCCTGAGCCTTCTTATTGTGCCTTGTCTGATTTTTTCCGAATTCTAAGTTTCGGACCTGCTCGTTATTCTTCGATGGTTCTTGCTGCAACTTCAACTTGTCTCTAAAGCCCAATCTTCCATATTTAATATTCTTTTTTGGGCAAACGTCCTTATCTTTTTGGCTCTTGAAGTGTTCTTTCCATTTTTTCGCTTCTCTTTTTATGCTTTTTCTTGATCTCCGTTTCCATCGTTGTTTTGTTCTTTTTGGTGACTTCGTCCTGCCTCGGTTTGCATCTCTTTTAACTCTGGTTTGTTTGATACTCAACTTCCTGCTGTCTAAATTTCACTATATAGCTAGATTTTTAGTTGGCGTCCTCCCATAATCTGCATTATTCGCCATTTTCTGCTTGATCAAGTTAATTCTGAGTCACGCATTCTTCTTGTCTATCCGTCTCTGGGCTCTCTAATTTTCTTTGCTGGTTTGGCCTGGTTTCTCAGTGTTGTTGACTTCCTTTTTTCGCATTTCCCAATTTGCTTGTAAGCTCTTGCTCTATTCTTCCTCTTCGCTATTTTGCTTGAATGTAGTTCTAATTCGTGCTTCCAAATTACTCCTTGAGTGTTCTTATCCCTCCGTCCATTTGGCTTTCCAATGAGTGCTTGTCGTTTTGCCCATATTTGGCTTGTTCCATAATGGGTTCTCTGTGGTCTCTCTTATCGTATGGGTGCTAATTTGCCCAATTTCTCCCTGCATTTGCTGTAATAATTTTTATCGTCTCTCTCCTTCTTTCTCGTATCTCTGCTTCTTTGTCTTTATCACTTCTCGACATCTTTCGATTAACTTTGTTGATCCTGCTTCTCTTGCTCTAGGGTTTGTATCTCTTTCCTTTGGTTTTGATTCTGGTTTGTGTTCTGCATAAATTCCTTCATCATTTCCTCTTCTCGCTCTTGTAGTTTTCTCTTTCTTCTGGTAAGGTACTTTTTGTTCTAGTTGTTTCCCACTTCTCTTCATCATTTTCGTTTTTAGAGTCTCTCTGCACTAATTCCTCTTCTGCGAATAGTAGCAATTTCTTTTAATTGTAACGTTCTCTGTCTCCATAATCTACTTCCTCACTTGTTACTTTTATTGGACTCTGTTGATCTTTGATTGCTGTTTTGACTCTTCAGCCCTCTTTACACTTCTTTTGTCTCGTTTGGATTCATAATTGTTTCTCAAATAATTAATAATCGATTATTTCTCTTTTCATCATCTCTAAATTTATCCTAATTACATCATCTCGTATTTTTGTGGTTTTTAAGTTTTTATAATTTTTTGTTTTTACGTTTATCTCTATTTACACATTTTAACACATTGTTTCGTTTTTCTATCTACTGATCGGCGAAAGAATTCCTTTGATCCCGTTGATCGGCTTTACATACTGGGCATATATCAAACTTTTTCCGCATGCTTCACATGTGACCATATGTCCACAAGGCATATAATATTTTCTACATGTTTTTTGCCAACATGTACACATGATTACTGCTTCAAAATAGCTTCCTTTAATTATTGATTTGTCACGATTCTCTTAAGGTTTCTCTTGATATCGCTGAATTGCTCGAATTATTGGCTTGTGTCGAGTCGATACCATTAAAATTATTAGCTAACCTTTCCTGGATTATTTTCCCATTTTTTGAGTATCTACTCCTGATAATAGCATTATGGTTCTCGTTTTTTTGGTCTGATCCAAAATTCTTCTATTTGCTGGTTGTAATTTATATTCGATATTCGTTGACTTCTTTTCTTGCTTATACTACACTTCCTTTATGCTTAGTTTTTGAACATTCTGATCTGGTATTGGCTGTTGATTACATCCTTCGCAATTATTCCTCTTGCTGTTTTGACAATACCCTTGACTCGCAAATTCTGCTGAGGCTCTTGGATTTCCTTGAAAGTCTTGATCTCTCTTCGATGTCTATTTATAAGTCTCTTTCCCATATTAATTTTGTATGATCTCGAAATTCTTATAATCGTTATTTTTCTCACCTCCTTTTCATCACTGTCTATTCTTCATTTGTTAGAAGTCCTTCTGATCTGTTCATCGCTTGGTTTTCTGACGTCTAATTAACATAAATGGACATCTCGGGAGTTTTTCTCGATGTTCCCGTTTTCTGTTTCTCCTTTTTTCCATTGTGCGAGTTTTCCTTGGCAAAGATGCATGTTACTTTCGTCTGTTGTCTGGCGTTCCCTGTAAAATAAATCCTTGTGCGGCCATTTCTGACTTTGCTGGTCGGTGATTACTTATTATTTTAAACGTTAGATATCTTTTTCCTCTTTCTCAAGTTTTCGTCTTTTACCCTCATTGGTGTATACTTTTGTCCTGATTGGTTGTGCGTCTTTCTTCTACATCAAAATCCGCATAGTATGTTATTCGCTATGTTAGTATATTGGTTTTTTCCTCTTCTTTCTGCTTTTTTCCATAGTCTCGCATACGATCGGTCCTCCTCTCATCTGTATTCTATCTCTTCGCTGCTTCGCTTGCATCTAAATATCGTCATTATTTTTGATTTTTTGTTTCTGATTTTTCTGATTATTGTTAATTTTTTGATTTTTATTTGATTTTTATTATTTAATTACATTATTTTACACTTTCGTTTTTCTTTACAACGTCTGTCCTGGCTCTCTAACTCTAATTTATTATACAGATTAACTCGCAAGAATCCTCTCCTCTCATCGTTGTTGTGATAAAACGTGGTGTAACCAATTGCTGTATCCAGTCGTTGTGGTCTTCCCTCTGTGGTTCATTTCCTGTTCTGATTGGGTTGCGGTAATCCTCTTGTCCTTTCATGTAAGTATCATATTTGTTTAAAGAGCCATGTTAATACATTCGTAATCTCCTTTCCTACTCTGAGAAGACACTGATATGGGTGCCTGTTGCATTCCATCTCCATTGGATACAGTCTAATACCTAATTATATTCGTTTTCCCAACTGTATTTGTGGACTATCTAAAATTCTCTGGTTCCATCTTTTGCTCTCTGAGCTTTCTGCAAATTCGTTATTTTCCATATGAATGTGCTGTAAGATGTTTCCGGCTACGGAGCGTTCGTTTCTAATTCTTTAGGCTGTTGTCATCTTGCATTTCTTTTCTATCGACTATTTTCTTGAGTGTATTTTCCTTGCTTTCTCGAATTCTTTCTGGATCTAATATTCTCTTAATTAGTGCTTTTGATCATTTTCTGTTTCGTAGGCTTTTTACTTCCCATGCCACATTCCTATCGTTTTCACATTGAATTCGGCATGCTCGATACAATTTTCCATCCATATGCTTTTGCATCTTCCATAATTGTAAGTTGCGGCTTGACAATTGAATAACTCTAAGGGCCTTGAATTGGTTTGGCCTATACATTCGTTCCAATGTTCTTTCAATTTGACCTTCTCTTTTCTGCCGCAGTTGTGCTTGCGCAACTCTTCATATAGATCGCATATGTTCCTCTTTTGGATTCCGGTGTTCCATTTCTATTTTTATCCATTGTCGATGACTCCACAGAATTGCATTTCTCTCTCTTGGTACACCACTTGGTGATGTTCTTCATCGTCTTTTCGTTATGATGGTTTGACATTTCCGCATAATATCTCGTATATATTCGCATTCATTTGTGTGACTTTCGGCTTCCTTCATAAGTCTTCCATATCACATTTTTACTCGACATTGAACTAGTAGATTATTGATTTCTTTATTGGTGCTATCCATTGTTGTAGGGTCTCATCTTTCAATCTCTCCGTCGCATCCAGGGCATTTTATGTTTTTGTTTCTATCACTTTCTATCGTGCAATCTGTAACAATTCTGCATCCGCATTCGTCTGTCCGCTCCAATCAATAATTCTTTACATTTTACAACATTTGAAGCTTTTTCTTTTATATCTTCCCACTTGATTTTTTCCTTCATTATTCGTCTCGTAGTTTCGATGGTTCTCGCTTCTCTAATTCTCTCGATGATTGTTCTGCATATCTACAAAATTTTCTGATTCACTTGACGCTGTTACTCTATGTTTTATTTACATATTTCAAGTACGCTTTATTTTTACTCTACTGTTGAATCCGGTCAGGGTGAATTCTGGCATTGATTGCTATCCATCACCCAACTTGCTGGATCTACGTGCTGTTGGATTGTTACGTAGTCTTTCTAATTTCGTCAGCTGCATCTGAACTTGATGCTATTGTTCTTATTCTTTGTAATGTAATATGTTCTCTGTTGTTTTTCCAGTCTTATGGCTGTGTAGCCCTCTGTACACTTTCGTTAATAACTAGATGAGTATTTGCCACTGGGTTTGCGATTGTTGCGTTATTAATGTCAATTAATTCACATTGTTCGTCTCCACGGTTGCTCGATCCTGATCTGGTATTCCTTGATTTAATTCTACGATTCTATAGTGCAGTTGGCAGCTGCTGGTTGTGTATTGCTCTGTGATATGGTGGTTTCTCACTGGTTGGTTGATTTACGTTATTCGGATCCATCTATTGGTTAGTAATGACATCATTAATTCAATCGGCATTCTTCTATTCCATTATGGTTCTACGTATTTGTAGACAATATTTATAAATACATACCATTACTTACTATTATCTACATAATATTCTTTTACACTATAATACAATGTCTTTCGTTTTACCCATCGGTCTCCGGGACTCTATACGTAATGTCCGTATATCCCCATATTTCTCATTCATTATCTTGGTATACATCAGATTCATTGGACCATTGTTGTGCTTCGATAATGGGCGGTTCTTTAACCAGAGTCCGCTTGTACTAGAGTTTCCTATGATTCATATTCTCGGTTCTTTTACATCGTATTGTCCTAATGTCGATATCGGTAATTGAATTTTTCTACTGCTGGCCATACACTTTTCTTCGCTGGCTTCTTCTGCATTGGTAGTTCTTACCAATTGAATTATTATTAGCATTACTATGCTTGCTTATTATTGCCTGTTGTTTCCCAGATCATTTAATCATGGTAATTCTTTTCATTGGCTGCAATGGTTGTATTTCTCTGCATGGTTGTTTCCATATGCCTTCTTGTTGTACATTTTAAGTGCTTTCTGGAGTTGTAATGCTCATGAATTGAAAGGTGCTGTCGTCCATGAATCATTCCTTTCCTCCATGTTTCGTTCTGTTTTTCTCCCAGATTGTTGTTTGGATTGATCTATCGCATTTGACTTGAGTGTTTCCTTTGTTATCGTCCAATGTTCAAATGATTCCTTTTGGATCGTTTATACATATTCTCCAGTTTCTTTATGTTGGGATTCTATACTTTTGATCTTTAAATTTTTGCTTGTTCACATTGGATTCTTTAATTTACTGGTTCGTTTCTCTAGGTTCGTATACGGCAGGATTTTGTGATAGTTTTTCACCTGTGTTCCAAATACTATTCTTCTTCATTTGCTGCTTGACTCTATGTTTATTATTAATCGCTTTACTTTCTCTGATCTGTCGTTGATACGGTTCTTCTCTTTTTCCTTTTCCGACGTTTGTCGTAATTGATTCTAGTAACTTTCTGTTATTGATTTCCAGTAATCATTCTCTTCCTTTCTGAACGTGTACTATATACTTTCCACGTTTTCTTTAGTTTGGGATAGGTATTTTTTGATTTTGATATCTTCATTTGCCTGACATTGATTCTTTCATTTATCGTTCGTTTCTTTTTAGTTTCGAATACACAACTTTTGTGATGGTTCTTTGCCCATATTTTTCAACTATTATCTCTTCTCCACTCTTTGGGTCTGCTTCCACTTTATTATTATTTCTTTGTTTTCTCGTACTCGACGTTGATAAGGCCTTCTTTTGGTTGTGAATTTTCTCCCAGGGTTTTGCAATGTGCAGGATTGAATAATCATTAGTTGGCACATATTATATATTCCGCTTTTCCTCTAGGCTATCAATTCACATTCTTTCCTGCTTTCTATTCATTTTCCACAATCGATAATTTTGTTTGTATACAATACTTGTTCAATCGTTTCTATCCTCTGTTTATTATTCGCAATTTTGCTATTCCTGCTTACTTGGATTTTTACGTTTCTATCTCTGTAGCATTCTACATACATCTTTGGTGGTTGACATGATGAATTTTCGGATCGTATATTCCATCTTTCCTGGTTTTCTATGGAATCGAATTGGCAACTTATGCTTGTATTCATTGTCATTGTAAGCATATTCCTTTGCTTGCGCTCCTTTCCATTTATGTTCGTATTCTGAACGATTCTTCCTTTGTGTTCGTCGGCTTCCGTTAACTTGATGGAACGTGATTAATATCATTATTTTTGTAGCAGGGTCGGTCGGTTTTTTATTTTTCCTTGTTGTGTAGTAACATCATTCCTTTGTTTCGCTTTTCTCCTCGTTATGCTTGTTGCTCGTTTCTCTTTGACGTTCCTCGTTAGATGATCCTTTTTCCTCTGTTGTGCGGATTTGTTTTCGTCTCCTAGCATTTTGATCGCCTTGATCTTGCTGTTGTCCTTTCCTCCTTCTCCATTATACCTCCATCCGGGGTTTCCTTGAAATGTCGTCCTCGACATTATTATTGTCAATTATTTCTCGTATACTTTTTATTTCTCCGCCTTTTATCGTCCATTTCTTTTTATTGTTTGCTTGCTTGAAATCTTATTTGCTTTCGATGCCATCTGTGTATTATCATCAATAGTTGGTTCCTTTCTATCTCGATTCGTATTGCCTTCTTTGATGGTTGGAATTTTAGTCTTCCCATTTCAACATTGCTTTATTGTCTTTGGAATGGATAGTGAGCATATATTGTTTCTTTCAATAGACGTTCTGTTCCTTACATATAGTTTACATTGAATACTTTAAGTGATGAGCCTCGTAGGTCCATTTTCACAGATTGGCTGCTGCTTCGTCTTGTTTGGCGTCGATAGCTTCCCATATTTTGGATTGTTTTACCCATCATTTCTCTTCTCTGATTGTCGCTTTACTGGTTATATTTTATTGCACTTGCTTGTCTCGATTTCAGTGCATAGTGTAGTACATTATTTTCTCCATTGCTTTTTCTTGAACGATATCCTTTTTAGTAGTCTCTAGAACTGTTGTAGAAGCATCTGCTGCGACTGCCGAACATTAATGGTGTTTGTCCCTCTCTCGTTTGTATATTTGAGGCGTGTCCGCATTTCTGCATAAGTTGAATTATGTGATTATCCTTTGAGTGTTTTCTATGCTGTACTGCAATATGTAAAGGTAAATTAAAAAACTCAGACGAGAACCAGCACATCTACACCGAACAACTCTTAACAACAAAGTTCGAGAATTTACAACACTTGGGCGAAACTCAAGCAAAGAATGAAAGCGTTATACCAACGCCTTACTGCAGCACACAAGGCTGGAAGATGAAAGAGCATTAAATCAACGCCGCAACGGACGTCAAATCAAAGGACTGGAGGTCGCTCTGTCGGTGTGGCCAGGAGGGTGCAGTGATTACCTCTGGATTCGCTCCGGACAATTGGCCTTCGCGCCCAAGAAAAACCAATTCGACGCAACAAGAAACCTCGATCGCAGCTAGATCCGGTCGAACCGAGCGGTTGCGTCGACGGCCGCCCAAGAGTGGCAAATGAAATAACAACCATGCCTATCGATAATAAATTCATTTGATAGATAAATAAATCGGTTTTAGTTTATTATGTGTTATTTTTAAAGAAATAGAGAGAAGAGATTATTAAAGGAGAATAATAAAGGACCTGAAATAGAAGACGGACAATGAGGCCTTCAACGGCAGTGCCACTGAATCCCGACATAGTACTAACCCTTAGCAGTTTGATATCGGAACTAGCAACTTTGGAGTCTGTGACATTGGTTCAGTACGCAATGTTGCGCTACGGGTATCATTGCGGGAGAACTTTTGTATGTGGTGGGTTACAGGGTTAAATTGCTTGAACTTTCTGGTGGCCCGGTAAGCCATACAAAATGATCCTATCCCTTGGCAACCCGTTGCTAAGCACTTGGGTAATCGTTTCAAGTGTGGATTGCCCTGCAAAATTGAGTACCATTGGCTAGTACTGTAGTTGCTCGGACAATCCTCGGGTTCACGAGCTGTCGATAGAAGAGCCTATGCTCGCTTTGTTCGTCCCCTCCATAGCTATTTCAGAGTTAGGTTCTTATTGGACATGAACGAATTGGCGATGGTTGGCGTACGGTTATATCTAAAAACAACGATTCCTAAGTTATAATAACATTCTATTCAACCAAAACACATTATCGTTTACTGCTTGAGATTCTGGAGTTGTGTTGCACGACGTCGGGCAGTTCCTTAGTCCGGTCGACGGTTGTTGGTTGTAGTTATGGATCGTTCCGGACTGGCTTGGTGGTCGTCTGTGGCAGTTGGGTTGGGGCGAAGATGACGGTAAGTTACCGCTAACCTTCTCGCTACCGCTAGGGCGACTTGAGTCCCCGAATCTGCGTGCTGCAGATCTCTGTATTTAGCTGCCGCTCTTTCCTCCCGCCTTTCTGAGCCGGCTGTGAGTCGATTTGTAGATCGTCTTCCGTTTTTTTTGCAGGGTCGTTCATGTAGCTTATGTCATTTTCCCGTCGTTAATTGGATGTCTGGCGAGCAATTTCCGTGTTTGCTTGTCTGCGCTGCGATCCAATTCTTGTTTGCAATGGTTCGTTAAGACACATTAACTTGTAATTAATAGATCATTTATTTGTTTATTACTGGCTCGCAGGTAAAGGAAATCAGGTTATGGTCATGTTAAACAAAGACGCAAAGTCATTCCAAGTTATAGCAATAGCAGAGAAAGACGACATAAGTCAATATGGTTGGATTAAGTCACTACATAAAAGCTAAATCATTATTAGGTCATTCATCGGACAGTACCGCGTTCAGGCTTCGTCTGAGAGCTCCACTTTAGGCCTTCGGTATCTCGGACTGGGCGAGTGGATAGGTGGGCGCATCCGCCCGGCGGGATGTCTTCCCGACGTTTGCAAGGTACAACTCCTCGCCTAACACTGCGATAATCCTACTTTGCTCCTGCCACCCTTTCGCCGACGTGGGTAGGAGGTTCGTGCATTTGTGTATGTCTGCCGCTGGGTATGTGTTTTTCTGGGATAAATCGGCAGGAGTTCCTTCTACATCTAATTCTCAGGCCGTCGGGTACGCCATTGTTGATGAAATCGAGTCGGATGTTCTCGTAGTCGATTGAACTATTGATTGTCCCTGTGTACCGGTACTCTGTCTGATACTTCGCTCGGACGACATGTCTAAAACGTTGGCATTATTAGCTCTGCTTAATTTATCATGTTAAGTGGTTAACAAATAGATGGTACCTATATCACTATTGAAGGGTCCTCCAATTTATTCTCATCGGGTTCTATAAATGTTATTTGATCGAGATTCTTTCGAAACGGGTGGCTTCGACTAGTGAACATTAATAATACACGGGTGGTACGTCTATTACTCAACTTGTTTATTTAATTGGGCCGGGCATTGTTAAGGGTCGTCGAGTGGATATAGCGACCACATAAATGAAGATACAATTGTACGCAAGTTGTGATTTTTAAGGGTTACGCAACTGTATTCATTATTATCTATTTCATTTGTTTTCCTATTTTCGGATCCTCTATAGTATTACTTGTCGTTCGATCAGGTAAATTTTGTCGTCATATATTATAGTAAACGTTATTATTCTTTAAAATTGATGTTGGAGTTAATTTCATTTAACCATTCTATGATTTGGTGATCGTTTAAGCGATAACGGATGTCGCATCGCTGAGGCATCGATGTGTGTTTGGCGTTCGCACGTAATTTCCGTCGATTAATGTTGCGTGTTATTAGTAATGATGACCGGATGTCCGGTTAGATGGAAGTGTGATAGATGATTGTAGATTTAGTGGAAACTAGTCCGGATGTTATCTTGCTAGTATTGTTCAAGATGTTTTGCGTAGATGGGTGCGATTTCCGTTACAATTCATATCCGGCGTATTTTCGCTGTTTGGTCGATTAGATATACTATTAGATCACTGCGTCTTTAATCATTTGGACGAGTTGGAATTTTGGTTGTAATTACTCAATTTATGTTCTAAGCTTTTGGAATGTATCATTACTTCATTCTATCGGAATTTTAACTTTAATGATATATACATCTATTAGCGCCATTGGATTTTACTGATGCTTAACAATTACCACTCTGATATTATCAATCTTTCGGGTTTTCATGTTATGGAAGGTAAACAATTTCGGTATACTTTTATTTGATTCATTTACACATTTAGCCGTTAGGTTTAAAACAATATTATCGTAAAAGTGATTTGGTTCTTTCTCACCGCGATTCAAGCTATTCCTATCAATGTCGGTTGGATTAATAATGCTGCAAGGTTGAGTAACTCCTTAACAGTAAATCTTTGTCAATAAACTATCATTAAATTTTTGGTTACAGATTTGCTTATCTTTATCTTAGAGTTTTCCAGTTATATTTTACCCATTTTCACCCTGCAATTACCGTATTTTCAGATTCGAATGAATCATCTAAAAGGAAATTTTTCAACTCGAGGATCATTTGATTATCGTTATCCATTACACTAACTTCGAGCGAGGAGTCGTATTGGGTTCAATTTACTAGTGCTGTGGTCTGAAACAACGAGTTATTTTACTTTGAGGGACGAATTACCTTAAATTAATCTCGAATTTATCAATCTATTTTGCTGGTTCGATTTTGCTCCATGAACTTATATTTATTACCGGAGCTTTGTTGGCTAAATCAGTGATTTTCTATATTTTAACTTGTAGTATTAGCGATCTATATTAATTACAATCCCTCGAATAAAGCATTTAAGTGATTGTCTACTGCATTTCGTAAATTATTCTATTATTTCCAAATAAATATGTTTGCTTTTTACTTGCCGATCTATCGGTATTTGTTCTCATTACTCTAATTTTTCAGTCAATTCACTTGACTTTCCTAAGGCAATGCTTATGTTTACGCCGGAATCGTTAACGTAATTTAATTGAAATCAATAATTACTTTTAAGAATGTATATTGGATTATTTAGCATACCGATACATCTTACTCTAATTTATTTATCTCTGATCTTAGTTAAACACTAACTAAATTCATTACAGACCTCTTCACTTACGCAATAATTAATTCTGAATCAAGGAATAGTTTAGTTTGTAACAGTGATCACTAAATTTTCACTAATTATTTTATTTAAATCCCAATTAAATAAGGAATATTTATTTTAATGAAAATACTTTAACTTGATGAATAAAATTCAATGTAAGGCTCACGGAACTAACTTATGATATCCATATTTTTGGTTTTAAATGACAATAAGTTTGATTTAATATACTACTAATTAATTCATTTCTAAACATCAATTTAATTATTTATAACAACAATTTCATTTGATTTATCCCGTACCTTTTCCCTTTAATAATCTTAAAGAGCTTGTGTTTAATATATATTTATTGAGTGCCCACTGGACTACTCGGTGTGATGAATTTTAGCCGTTTTAAGATAATTTTTAGTCAAGATTTTACAAGAATTGAAAACGAGGAAAGCAGCCAAAGACTTTTCCTTATCTCGTTCAGTATAGCGATAAATATTGACGTTTACGACCTGCGTTGCGCACGCTGAGTCTTCACGGGTGCATATCATTGGCGATTCTCACCTAACATGCATTCGCACCCTTTTTGATTGTTACTATCTGCGTGATGTGTCGCTGTGGCGGAAAATTCGACATTAAAAAATTTATAAAAGCATACCAATAAGTTTGTATATTAATAAAATTTATTAATCATAAAACAATAAATTTACCCATTAACCATTCCATAAAAACATCAAATCAAAACAAAATGACATAAAACCTCTCTCCCAGCCACGATCGCCGAGCAGAGCTCCATTGAGATGCAAGGACGCGATGTGGAAAAGGGTCCAACCAAAATGCTTCTTACCTAAAAAAGTTTCCAAATTCGTCTGAAAGTATAATTCAAAAATGGTTAGTTTTTCAAAATTGGGTTTTTATCATTTGAAAAAGGTTTATGGTTAGTTAAATGTGAAAATGGATCAGTATAGTATACTATTTGTATGACGTGGTAATTTGATTAGTAAAAACAAAATTCGACCCTTGTTATTTTCTAGCAATATCTAATTATTTATTTTAATTATTTTTCGATTTTTTTATATTTTTATTTATAAATTTTATTGATATTCTACTTAATTCAAATTTCGATTTAAATTCCATTTAAATGAACTTTTATTCGATTTTCTAATTCGTCGAATTTGTCGTGTTTCTTTGTGTATTTGTTAGGTATCGTAGCGGATCTTGGTGCATTTTGTTATATTAATTTATTTATGTTTATTATTTATATTTAATTCTTTTATTCTTCAGACTATAGGGTTTATATGGTTTCCCTGATTTATTTAAACTGCAATGTTTATGTTTGCATGTGTGGTTCTGATCCCATTTAAACATTTTTCAAGGGGCCGTGTTACGTCTGGCCCAACATATTAATGGGGTGAAGGTATCACACCTAACCACAGTAATATGGCTCACCTTAACTGAGAACCTTCATTGGAATACATTCAATTGATTTCAAATAGATCCATACGTTTCAACATAAATGATTCATAAAAATTATTAGGAAAGGTTTTACTATCAAAGATAAAGAGGACTTAAAGGTCCGGCTACAGTACAATCAAAATTCAATTGTGGTAGTTCCATATCAAATGAGATCAATATTAGTTCGAATAACACTGTGATCAGTATGAGTTAGTTAAAATTCAGTTCAAATCAATCTAAATCAGTCGAGTTAGAAATCAGTTTCAAATCAATATCAGTTGTCTGGTAACGGAGTCACTTGATTTGTTTTCGAATGAATCGCTGACGGCTGAGTTTCCGAAAATTCGAGCTGGGTTGATCTGAATTGAGTGAAATTCTCGAAGTCGTTGAGGTTCGTGTGGTGTAGTTTCGAATATTGGGGGAACATTCTTCCTGACTTTTGGATTTGGGTATTTTGCCCTTTGCTTGTTGTGTGTTAGGACCGGATGGACAACCTATAGGAAGTATTAATGTTGGATGTTATACAATCGGTAGTATTAGTTCGATGATAGACTTTGTCCATTGCAGGGGTTCCATTTTCTGTTTGAAACTTGTTTTCCTTTGTTTTTGATTGATAGGACATCTTTTGAATTTCTTGAATTTCAATTTATTATTGGGTGCTTGCTTTCTTTGAATTTGTCTGATGAGGTTCCAGGGGTTTTCTTATCTCACGGTTCTCATTTTTTAATTGGTCTATTTCTTCATTATTTTTCAGTAGTTTGTATCATGTTTGGTTCTCGATATTCTGTTTCACTCGTCCTTGTTTCTTTTGTGGGGCATTATACATTGGAGGTTTTATTTGTTGACATTCTCATTATCAGGGTTCTGCAATTTCTTTGAAGGTCGGCCAAGGTGCTGTCTTTCCTCTTCTGAAGGGCTTGGGATTTCTCGCATTTTCCAACGGGTTTTTCAGTGTCAATTTCTTAATTATTATCATAATATTATCCACAGCTGGGTTCATTGCTTTTCTATTCTATTATTTACGAAACATAATCAATTTTTTATCTATTTACAAGATTATTCGTTTTATTTACAGTGGAGTTTAGACCCTTTTTACTTCTTTCTCTTTTTCTGGGGTTGATGATCTCGCACTCCCTTTAGTCTACTCTCTAAAAAATCTCATTATCAGGGACGTTGGGGCTTTTATAATCGCTCGGTCAATTTTGGAGTTCTTTTTAACAAGTTCGCGCTTGGTTTTCCCTTGATTATTCTTTGCTGCTTTTTTATTTTTATCTGAAGATTTTATTTCTTTCGCTTGCTTCTTTAAGTTGACGGTTTATGATTTTATTCGTTTAGCTGTTTGTTTTCCAGCTTTCGTCTCGATTCCTGGAGCTGTTCTGTTAAGCGTTTTTAATCTCATCTTGAGCTTGTTGATGGCTTTCTTTTAAATATCTCTGGCTTCTACAACTGTCCTTCGTAGTTGTATATTTCATATCTCTGTTCGCTGGGGTTAGCTGGTCTCTCATTCGTTCTGGCTTACGAACAAATAATCGCGAGTGACAGTCTTATAATTCGAGACTAATTTCATCGTCTTATTATCGTATCAATTTCTCTCTTTTGATTTCGTTCTCTCCATCTGAGGTTAGTTTTCGTTTTATCAATATTGACTATTGTTTTGACTGTAATAATTGTTGATATCCGGGGATTTCCTGAATCTTGTTCTCCACTAACTCTTGCCATTTCCTTTCTTTTGCTACTCCATCTTTACTGTAAATTCAGTGGGTTCTTGTTCGATTGGTTCTACAATGAAATTGGGCTTGGTAGGTATCTCACGTCTTCTAGAATTCATCGGATTCTATTTCATTGGATTCATACTAAATATAACATCGATTATAATTTTGTTTATCATTTTAATTATTTTAAATTCCTTTTACAACTTTTACAATTTCTCTTTAAGTTTACACTATCGTTTCGTCCGTCTCCCCGAATCCTTCATCGGTTCGGGCGGGTACTTGAGTTAGCATTTCCGTCGATATAACGGCATAAGCAGGATTGGTTGGTCGGCTCTGCAAGGTTATTATTTCTGCACGCAAGGCTTTGGATAGTTGTAATCTCTTCGTCTAAGATAGGCAGATTCCGTATTTTTCTGTTAATTCTCCCACTGCGTTTCCAAACGATGCGTGTTTTCCAACGCTTTAGCTTTTCGATTTCTTTTCTCAGATCTGTTCATTTCCCATACTTGCTTTATTGCTTTTATCTCTGCTAACTTGTTCCTTTCAACTGCTCGTTGACGTCGTGTTGATGTCTCAACTGATCTCTAATACTGCAACTGACTCGGTGTCCGTTCACCTCCTGCTGGAGTTCTGTTATCCTTTCGTTTAATTGTTGGTTTTTGTCTTTTTTCGTCATGTAAAGTTTGATTCTCGTTCTGTGAATCTCTGTTACATCTTCGTTGATTTTGTTTCGTATTCCTTTTCGTTCTCCTGAGCCTTCTTATTGTCCTTTCTATTTTTCACGAAATTCTAAGTTTCGGACCTGCTCGTTAATTCTTCGATGGTTCTTGCTGCAACTTCAACTTGTCTCTAAAGCCCAATCTTCCATATTAATATCTTTTTTGCAAACGTCCTTTCTTTTTGGCTCTTGAAGCTGTTCTTTCCATTTTTTCGCTTCTCTTTTTATGCTTTTTCTTGATCTCCGTTTCCATCGTTGTTTTTGTTCTTTTTGGTGACTTCGTCCTGCCTCGGTTTGCATCTCTTTTAACTCTGGTTTGTTTGATACTCAACTTCCTGCTGTCTAAATTTCACTATATAGCTAGATTTTTAGTTGGCGCCTCCCATAATCTGGCATTCAATTCGCCATTCTTCTGCTTGATCAAGTTAATTCTGATCACGCATTCTTCTTGTCTTCCGTCCTGGGCTCTCTAATTTTCTATTGCTGGTTTTGGCCTGGTTTCTCAGGTTGTTGACTTCCTTTTTTCGCATTTCCCAATTGCTTGTAAGCTCTTGCTGCTATTCTTCCTCTTCGCTATTTTGCTTGAATCGTAGTTCCTAATTCGTGCTTCCAAATTACTCCTTGATGTTCTTATCCCTCCGTCCATTTGGCTTTCCAATGATGCTTCGTCGTTTTGCCCATATTTGGCTGTTCCATAAATGGGTTCTCTGTGGTCGTCTTCTAATCGTATGGGTGCTAATTTGCCCAATTTCTCCCTGCATTTGCTGTAATAATTTTTATCGTCTCTCTCCTTCTTCTCGTATCTCTGCTTCTTTGTCTTTATCACTGTCCGAATCTTTCGATTAACTTTGTTGATCCTGCTTCTCGTTGCTCTAGGGTTTGTACTCTTTCCTTTGGTTTTGATTCTGGTTTGTGTTCTGCATAAATTCCTTCATCATTTCCTCTTCTCTGCTCTTGTAGCTTTTTCTTTCTTCTGGTAAGAGTACTTTTTGTTCTATTGTTTCCCACTTCTCTTCATCATTTTCGTTTTTTAGAGTCCCTGCACTGAATTCCTCTTCTGCGAATAGTAGCAATTTCTTAATTGTAACGTTCTCGTCTCCATAATCTACTGTCCTCATGTTACTTTTATTGACTCTGTTGATCTTTGATTGCTGGTTTTGACTCTTCAGCCCTCTTTACACTTCTTTTGTCTCGTTTGGATCATAATTGTTCCTAAATAATTAATAATCGACTTATTCTCTCTTTTCATCATCTCAAATTTATCCTAATTACATCACTCGTATTTTTGTGAGTTTTTAAGTTTTTATAATTTTTTGTTTTTAACGTTTATCTCTATTTAACGAGCGATTTTAACACATTGGTTTTCGTTTTTCTAGTCTACTGATGGCGAAAGAACCTTGATCCCGTTGATTCGGCTTTAAACAATACTGGGCATATATCAAACTTTTTCCGCAATGCTTCACATGTGACCATATGTCCACAAGGCATATAAATTTCTACATGTTTTTTGCCAAATGTACACATGATACTGCTTCAAAATAGCTTTCCCTTTAATTATTGATTTGTCACGATTCTCTTAAGGTTTTCTCTTGATATCGCTGAATTGCTCGAATTACTTGGCTTGTGTCGAGTCGTATACCATTAAATTATTAGCTAACCTTTCCTGGATTATTTTCCCATTTTTTGAGTATCACTCCTGATAATAGCATTATGGTTCTCGTTTTTTTTGGTCTGATCCAGAAATTCTTCTATTTGCTGGTTGTAATTTATATTGATATTCTTGACTTCTTTTCTTGCTTATACATACACTTTCCTTTATCTTAGTTTTTGAACATTCTGATCTGGTATTGGCTGTTGATTACATCCTTCGCAATTATTCCCTTGCTGTTTTGAACAATACCTCTTGACCGCAAATTCTGCTGGGGCGTCTTGATTTCCTTGAAAGGTCTTGATCTCTCTTCGAAGTCTTTTATAAGTCTCTTTCACCATATTAATTTTGTTGATCTCGAAATTCTTATAATCGTTATTTTTCTCACCTCCTTTTCTCACTGTATTCCTTATTTTGTTAAGAAGTCCTTCTGATCTGTTCATCGCTTGGTTTCTGACGTCTAATATTAACATAAATGGACATCTCGGGAGTTTTTCTCGATGTTCTCGTTTTGCTGTTTCTCCTTTTTTCCATTGTGCGAGTTTTCCTTGGCAAAGATGCATGTTACTTCGTCTGGTAGTTCTGGCGTTCCGTAAAATAAATCCTTGTGCGGCCATTTCTTGACTTTGCTGGTCGTGATACTTTTATTTTTTAAACGTTAGATATCTTTGTTCCTCTTTCTCAGTTTTCGTCTTTTACCCTCATTGGTGGTATACTTTTGTCCTGATTGTTGTGGTCTTTCTTCTACATCAAAATCCGCATAGTATGTTATTGCTGCTGTTAGTATATTGGTTTTTTCCTCTTCTTCTGGTTTTTTCCATAGTCTCGTCCATATCGAATCTGGTCCTCCTCTCATCTGTATCGTTATCTCTTCGTTGATTCCGCTTGTCATCTAAATATCGTCATTATTTTTTGAATTTTGTTTTTTTCTGATTTTTCTGATTATTTGTAATTTTTTGATTTTATTTGATTTTTATTATTTATTTACATTTATTTACACTTTCCGTTTTTCTTTACAACGTCTTGTCTGGCCTCTCTACTTCTAATTTTATATACAGATTATCTTCTCGCAAGAATCCTTCTCCTCTCAATCGTTGTTGTGGATAGAAACGTGGATGTACAATTGCTGTATTCCAGTCGGTTGTTGGTCTTCCCATCTGTGGTTCATTTCCTGTTCTGATTGGGTTGCGGTATCCTCTTGTCCTTTCATTGTAAGTATCATATTTTGTTTAAAGAGGCCATGTTAATAATTCATCGTAATCTCCTTTTCCTACTCTGACGAAGACACTGATATGGGTGCCTGTTGCATTTCCATCTCCATTTGGATACAGTCTAATACCTATTTATATCCGTTTCCCAACTGTATATTGGTGGACTATCTAAATTCTCTGTGTTCCATCTTTTGCTCTCTGGAGCTTTTCTGCAAATTCGGTTATTTTCCATATGAATGGTGCTGTAAGATGTTTTTCCGGCTACGGAGCCGTTCGTTTCTAATTCTTTTAGGCTGTTGGCATCTGTTGCATTTTCTTTTCTATTTCGACTATTTTCTTGAGTGTATTTCCTTGCTTTCTCGAAATTCTTTCTGGATTCTAATATTTCTCTTATTAGTGCTTTTGTGCATCATTTTCTGTTCGTAGGCTTTTTACTTCCCATGCCAACATTCCTATCGTTTTCATCATGAATTCGGCATGCTCGATACTATTTTCCATCATATGCTTTTGCATCTCCATAATTGGTAGTTGCGCTTGACAATTGAATAACTCTAACGGGCACTTGATTGGTTTGCCTATACATTCGTTCCAATGTTCTTTCAATTTGACCTTCTCTTTTCTGCCGCAGTTGTTTGCGCATACTCCTTCATATAGATCGCATATTTGTTCCTCTTTTGGATTCCGGTGTTCCATTTCTATTTTTATCCATTCGTCGATGACTCCACAGAATTCGCATTTTTCCTCTCTCTTGGTACACACTTGGTGATGTTCTTTCATCGTCTTTTTCGTTATGATGGTTTGACATTTTCCGCATAATATCTCGTTATATTCGCATTCATTTGTGTGACTTTCGGCTTCCTTCATAAGTCCTTTCCATTCACATTCTTTTACTCGACATTGAACTAGTAGATTATTGATTTCTTTATTGGTGGCTTTATCCATTGTTGTAGGGTCTTCATCTCTTTCAATCGTCTCGTCGCATCCAGGGCATTTTATTGTTTTTGTTTCTATCACTTCTATCGTGCAATCTGTACATATTCTGCATCCGCATTTCGTCTGTCTCGCTCCAATCAATAATTCTTTACATTTACAACATTTGAGTCTTTCTTTTATATCATTCACCACTTTGATTTTTTCCTTCATTATTCGTCTCGTAGTTTCGGATGGATTCTCGCTTCCTCTAATTCTCTCGATGATTGTCTGCATATCTACAAAAATTTTCTGATTACTTGACGTTGCTTTACTTCTATCGTTTTATTTTTACATATTTACAAGGTACGCTTTATTTTTACTCTACTGTTGAATCCGGTTCAGGGGTGAATTCTGGCATTGATGCTATCCATTCCACCCAACTTGCTGGATCTACGTGCTGTTGATTGTTACGTAGTCTTCTAATTTCGTCAGCTTGCCATCTAACTTGATCTGCTAGTTGTTCGTTTATTCTTTGTAATTGTAATATTGTTCTCTGTTGTTCTTCCAGTCTTATGGCTTGTTGTAGCCCTCTGTTTACACTTTCCGTTAATACTAGATGAGTATTTGTCCACTGGGTTTGCGCATTGTTCGTTATTAATGTCATTAATTCACATTGTCGTCTCCACGTTGCCTCGATTCCTTGATCTTGGTATATTCCTTGATTTAATTCTACGATCTCTATAGGTGCATTGGCAGCTGCTGGTTGTTGTATTGCTTCTGTGAATGGTGGTATTCTCACTTGGTTTGGTTGATTTACGTTATTCGGATCCATCTATTGGTTATAATACATCATTAATTCATCGGCATTCTCTCTATTTCATTATTGTTTCTAACGTATTTTGTACAATATTTATAAATATACATACCATTACTACTATTATACTACATAATATTTTACACTATATACAATGTCTCTTTTTCGTTTTACACCATCGTCTCCGGGGACTCTATACGTAATGTCCGTATATCCCCATATTTCTCATTCATTATCTGGTATACATCAGATTCATTGGACCATTGTTGTGCTTCGATAATGGGCGGTTCTTTTAACCAGAGTCCGCTTGTACTAGAGTTTCCTATGATTTCATATTCTTCGGTTCTTTCTACATCGTATTGTCCTAATTCGATATCGTAATTGAATTTTTCTACTGCTGGCCATAATCTTTTCTTCGCTGGCTTCTTTCTGCATTTGGTAGTTCTTACCAATTGAATTATTATTAGCATTACTATGCTGCTTATTATTGCTGTTGTTATCCAGATCATTTTAATCATGTAATTCTTTTCATTAGGCTGCATGGTTGTATTTTCTCTTGCATTGGTTGTTTCCATTATGCCTTCTTTTGGTTGTACATTTTTAAGTGCTTTCTGGAGTTGTAATGCTTCATGATTGAAAGGTGGCTGTCGTCCATGATCATTCCTTTTCTCCATGTTTCGTTTCTTGTTTTTCTCCCAGATTGTTTTGTTGTGGATTGATCTATCGCATTTGACTTGAGTGGTTTCCTTGTTATCGTTCTCCAATGTTCATGAGTTCCCTTTTGGATGTTTATTACATATTTTCCCAGTTTCCTTTATGTTGGGATTCGATACTTTTGATTCTTTATATTTTTGCTTGTTTCACATTGGATTCTTTTATTTACTGGTTCGTTTCTCTTAGGTTCGTATACGCAGATTTTTGTGATAGGTTTTTCACCTGTGTTCACAATTACTATTTCTTCTTCATTTGCTGCATTTGACTCTATGTTTATTATTACTGCTTTACTTTCTCTGATCTGTCGTTGATACGGTTCTTCTCTTGTTTCCTTTTCCGGACGTTTTGTCGTAATTGATTCTAGTAACTTTCTGGTTATTGATTTCCAGTAATCATCTCTTCCTTTCTGAACGTGTACTATATACTTTCCACGTTTTCTTTTAGTTGGGATACGGTATTTTTGATTTTTGATATCTTCATTTGCCTGACATTTGATTCTTTCATTTATCGTTCCGTTCTTTTTAGTTTCGAATACACAGACTTTTGTGATGGGTTCTTTGCCCATATTTTCAACTATTATCTCTTCTCCACTCTTTGGGTCTGCTTCCACTTTTATTATTATTTCTTTGTTTTCTCGTACTCGACGTTGATAAGGCTCTTCTTTTGGTGTTGTGAATTTTTCTCCCAGGGTTTTGGCTAATGTGCAGGTTATTATTATATCATTGTTGGCACATATTATATATTCCGCATTTCCTTCTAGGCTATCCCATTCACATTTCTTTCCTGCTTTCATATTCATTTTCCAACAATCGATAATTTTGTTTTGTATACATACTTGTTCAATCGTTTCTATCCTCTGTTTATTATTCGCAATTTGCCTATTCCTGGCTTTACTTGGATTTTTACGTTTCTATCTTCTGTAGCATCTCTACATACATCTTTGGTGGTTTGACATGATGATGAGTTTTCGGATCGTATTTCCATCTTTCCTGGTTTTCCTATGGAATCGAATTGGCAACTTATGCTTGTATTCATTGTCAATTGTAAGCATATTCCTTTGCTTGCGCTTCCTTTCTCATTTATTGTTCGTATTCTGAACGATTTTATTTCCTTTGTGATGTTTCGTCGGCTTCCGTTAACTTGATGGACGTGATTAATATCATTATTTTTTGTAGCAGGGTCGGTCGGTTTTTATTTTTCCTTTGTTGTAGTAACATCATCCCTTTGTTTCGCTTTCCCTCGTTATTGCTGTTGCTCGTTTCTTGACGTTCCTCGTTAGATGATTCCTTTTTCTCTTGTTGTGCGGATTTGTTTTCGTCTCTAGCATTTTGATCGCCTTGATCTTTGCTGTTGTCACTTCCTCCTTCTCCATTATTACCTCCATCCGGGGTTTCCTTTGAAATGTCGTCCTCGACATTTATTATTTCAATTATTTCCTCGTATACTTTTATTATTCTCGCTTTTATATCGTCCATTTCTTTTATTTCTTGTTTGCTTGCTTGAAATCTTATTTGCTTTCGATGCCATCTGTGTATTATCATCAATAGTTGTTCCTTTCTATCTCCGATTCGTATTGCTTCTTTTGGATGGTTGGTGAATTTTAGTCCTTCCCATTTCAACATTGCTTTTATTGTCTTTGGGAATGGATAGTGAGCATATATTGTTTCTTTCAATAGAACGTTTCTGTTCCTTACCATATAGTTTACATTGAATACTTTAAGTGATGAGCCTTCGTAGGTCCATTTCATCAGATTGGCTGCTGCTTCGTCTTGTTTGGCGTCGATAGCTTCCCATAATGTTTGGATTGTTTTACCCATCATTTCTCTCTCTCTGACTGTCGCGTTACTGGTTGTAAATTTTATTGCACTTGCTTGTCTCGATTTCAGTGCATAGTGTAGTACATTATTTTCTCCATTGTCTTTTTCTTTGAACGATGATCCTGTTTTTAGTAGTTCTCTCAGAACTGTTGTAGAAGCATCTGCTGCGACTGCGAACATTAATGGTGTTTGTCCCTCTTCGTTTGGTATATTTGAGGCGTGTCCGCATTTCTGCATAAGTTGAATTATGTCTATTATCCTTTGAGTGTTTCTATGCTGTACTGCAATATGTAAAGGTACGTTTCCTTCTACATCTGCCATAGTGAAGATCATGGGTATACTTTCTTTGATACGATCCATTTCTGGTGGACTTCTAGCTCCTTTAGCGTAATCCATTGCGATTTTTCCCGCTTTGTTTACTATTCTCATCCATCCTTTTCCTTCGACCCATTCTGGCATTATTTCTCTGATAGCTTTTACTATTATATCCATCTTGTCTACATTGTCTTGGGTCGCGTTTAGCGTAATTTTGGATTCATCCGGTTTAGGTTCCTCTACATTATTATTTGATGTCGCTTCTATTTTTCGACTCATCGTTAGTCCGTTTATACTCAGTTGTTGAGTTTGTGATCTGGTTTGCATACCTCGATTCTCTGGTTCTCTTGTTATTGTTCTCGGTATCGCTTTACATCTACTCACGTTCACGTAAATAGGTCTAGTGAGTGGGTTATTGACCAATTTAACTCGCGCATTATTCTCGTTTACGTACATTATTTCGTATGGTCCTTTACCACATCTTTGTAATTTTCTGGCTACTCCTGGGATAATTTCTGGCGTTGCTATTATTACCCAATCTCCAACCTGAAAGTTATGCTCACGCACATCTCGCTTTTTATCATGTAATTCTTTGTAGCTCTCTTGATTAAATCTAATATTCATACCTGCTGTTTTCCAGATCTCTTGCATTCGCTCCTTGAATCCTGTTACGTAATCGTCAATTTCCATATACTGTGATATTGGTGGTTGATATTCTAGGTCTATTGGCATGTTACATTCTCTGCCGTACATTAATTTGAATGGACTCATTTTTGTTGCTGAGTGTATTGACATTCTATAAGCCATAAGGCATAGATTTATATATCTATCCCAATCTTTTTGGTGTCTGCTTACATAATTCGACATCATTTCTATTAGTATGCCATTGAATCGTTCGGTTTGACCATTTGTTTGCGGATGGTACGGTGATGTTCTCAGCTTCGCAATTCTGAAGTAATTCGTTACTTCCTCTATTATTTCGCTCATAAAGTTGGTTCCTTGATCAGTTAGGATCTGTTTGGGTGTTCCGTATCTACAGCATATTTCCTCTACTAGGATTCTCGCTATTGTTCTGGCTTTTTGATCTGGTATTGCGAATGCTTCCGGGAATTTTGATAAATAATCTGTCACTACCAATATGTAAATATTCCCATCGTTGGTTTCGGGTAATGGTCCTACTACATCCATTGCGATCATTGTCATGGGTTCTGGTGGAATTGGCATTGGCTTTAACGGTGCTTTCAATTTACTTCCTGTGCTTTTTCTGGTTGCACATATTAGGCAATTCTTTATCCATCCTTTTACGTCCTCTCCGATATTTGGCCAATAATATTTTTGACGCAGTCTTGCTTCCGTCTTTTTTGCTGACATGTGTCCTCCAAGTTTTCCATCGTGATATTGCATTAGCACCTCTTTTCGTCTACTCTCTGGTAAGCACATAAGTCGTTTCTCACCATCCATTAGTAATAACCATCCTTTCTCCATAGTGTATCGATGTCTGTGTTTTTCCATATGCTCCTTTAATTTACTGTTGTTGTCGAAGATTTTCATATCGTTCGTTTCTATGAATTCAATTATTGTTTTTAGCTCCTCGTCTTCTTTCTGCTCATTTCTCAGTTTTGTAAAATCGATATCTTCTGCGATGATCATGCATATTCGTCTTACATCGTGATCCATCAGTTCCTCAAATACAAATCTTGACATGCAATCTGCGTTGGCGTTGGCTTTTCCTGATTTGAATTTTATATACGGCGAGTATTCTTGCAACTGCATCGCCCATCTCATTAATCTACTAGAGGCTTCTTTATGTTGGCCTAGCCATACCAATGGTTGATGATCTGTAGTGATATATATCTCGTGACCCCATAATAAATATTTGAAATGTTTAATAGCTTGGATTATTGCTAACGCCTCTCTTTCAGTCACGGAGTAATTCTTTTCATGTTTCTTGAACGTTCGACTATAATATCCAATAACTCGTTCTCTTTTCTCGTCATCCCATTGTCCTAGAACTGCTCCAGATGCATATCCACTTGCGTCTGTTGCTAACAAAAACGGTTTCTTAAAATCTGGGTGTACGAGTATTGGTGCTGATATCAGTTTATCTCTGAGTGTTTCAAAGGCTGTTTGTTGTTCCTTTTCCCATATAAACGGGGTATCTTTTTTGGTTAATTCTTGTATTGGTTTCGCAATAGTTGCGTAATTCTTGATGAACTTTCGATAATATCCACATAAGCCTAAGAATTCTTGCACTTGCGTGACTGTCTTTGGTGCAGGGCAATTCTTTATCTTTTCGATGTTTCTTGGATCTGGTTCTTTGCCTTTTGCTGACACAATATGTCCTAAGAAGGTGACTTTTTCCTTTGCCCAATCGCATTTTGATGGTTTCAATTTTAATTTCCATTGTCTCAGTCGAACGAATACATTACGAATATCTTTTAAATGTTGCTCGAAGGTGCTAGAATAAATTAATAAGTCATCAATATATACCATACATTGTTTAATGCCGTGAGTTACAAAATTCATACATCTCTGGAATGAAGCTGGTGCGTTGGTTAGTCCAAAAGGCATTTTTTTGAATTGGTATAAATCTTTTCCGATAGTAAAAGCAGTTTTTTCTCTGTCCTCTTCTTTGACTTTTATTTGCCAATAACCACTTTTTAAATCTAGCGATGTAAAATAAGCTGCTCCGTGCAACATTTGTAACATTTCATTTATATCCGGTAACGGGTATGTATCCCGTTTGGTTACTGCGTTGAGTCGTCGGTAGTCTATACAGAACCGTTGTGTTCCGTCTTTTTTCTTTACCATGACCACTGGGAATTGCCATGGCGAACAACTTGGTTCGATTACTCCTGCGTCTAACATCTTTTGAACTTCTTTTTCTGCTACAGATTTCTGAGCTTCTGCCAATCGATATGGTCGTAGTGTTATTGGGGTGTCGTCTGTTAATGGTATCGTATGTTGCGTTACATCGCTTGTACCGAGATCTAAGTCAGATGCTGCAAATATATCTTTGAATTCCATTAGCAGTTTTTGTAATTGCTCTTTTTCGGTTTCGTTTAGTAGCTGACTGTCGATTGTCCATAATTCTTCCTCAGTTCCTTCGGTTTTTGTTGTTGGAAGTTCAATGTCCATCATTGGTGTTAGTTTTCCCAATCGTTCGTTTTCATAGATAACTTTATCTTCCTCGTCAAAATTTGTAATGTTGATTGGAATTTCACTGTTATCGTTTACGTATACTATCTCTCTGGCTAATGGCAGTTCCTTCTTTTTCTCAAATTTGTGATTAGGTTCAAAAATCATTTCCCCTCTCGTTTCCTCATTTACTTTTACGTAACAAATCATTTGTGTGTGCCCTGGCACTACTATTTTCTCTGAGCATCTCACCTCTGATTTCAGCATACATATTCGTCCGGTTTTATCTCTCAGCTCCATTGATCCTAGATCTATTATTATCTCTTTTAGTAATTCTGGCATGAGATCTGTTCCAATTATACAATCTGCGCTCAGTTTCCTGATAACTGCTAAATACGTATTGATTTTTACATTTTTTATATTCTATTATCGACCAGATTTTTCCAATGACCGCTACTGATTCCTTGCTGCAAGTTATCACATCCATGTTAGCTTCTTCTATACATGGCCATAGTCTTCCTGGTATTTTATCCATTTTTATAGCTGAAATGTTTGCTCCGGTATCAATCATTGCTTTTATTTCTACCCCATTTATTTCTATGGGTACCGTTAATGTTGGTCCAGCTAACGTTTGTAACATAGCTATAGTTCGAGTTTCTGGATCCTGATCCACACTTCTTGATCTTTGGCTGGTTCTTGGCACTAAGTCTGCCCAATTTGGTTCGTATGGTACTGGATAAATATTTCGTAATGTTGTTGATCTTGGTATTGGTACGTGTCTTTCTACTGGCATGTTTCTCTCTACTGATGATGCTGCTTTCTTTAGACATTCGTATACTGGTGGTGGATGATTATAATGTCCACTATGTCTTGTCTTTCGATTTTCCCATTGTTTGAGTTGTTCTTGAGTTAGCATCTGCGTTCCTCCTTGATTTTCATCATTGTCGCTGTTATTACTGCTATCATCTCTGAAATTTATCCATCGTTTCCAGTTACTCGTTTTTTGTCGCTTCATTCTGGTTTTCTCGGCTTCTAATCTCATTATCGCTTTAAATTTTCGTCCGACTTCTTCATCGGTACCATTCATTTTCGTCAGTATCCCTACTAATTTTTTTATCTTGTGGATATCTTTTGAGTGTCCATGTAATACCATTGTTTTAGCTAAAAACGGTAAGAATCCAATTGCCATTTTCCAGTTGATTTTTCTCTCTCTTTTGTAGATATCGAAACATGCTAACATTTGTGTTATGATTACTCTTACGATTTGAATAATAAGAATTATTCCTAAGATTCCTGCCATCATTTGTCCGAAGATTAAGAATCTTCCCCACATGGCTTTCATCATATTTGCTGTAGCATGTTGAAAATGATCTGGTGATAGTAACAATTCGTAGTTAGGTTTCTCTCCATAGTTGTTACCTCCCGTTATCGTCACAATATTAGATAGTATAGCTTGCCTTTGTGCTGGAAATAGTAGATGTTCTCTGGCTCGTTCCAGATCTTTTGTTTGGTATATTCCACTCTGTGATATATCAACTGGTTTGAATTCTGCTTCGCTGGCCAATTCTGTTAATCCAAATATTTTTGGCGGTGCTACGATTACTCGAGTTGGAAATTGTAACCAACTTCCATCTCTTATTTCGAATAATGGTCCATATACATTACTACAACTGAACATATTAGGTACGAATTTCTCTGGATTTATCATTCTTGTTACTGGTTGAGCGAATCTGATTTTTCCTTTATGCATTATCTCTAATTCGTTTATGCATTTATCTCTTGGAATCGTTGAATTCTCTGGCAGTTTCGCAATTGTCTTTTCACATTTGTATGTGTACATAACTTCTCCAACTATTCTCCCAAAATATCCTTCCTGGAGTGGTAGTAATGGAATTGCGTTATCTGGATTTGTGATTGCCATTGCTAACTTTGTTTATAATATTTCTCTGTTCAAGATACAATCATTTTTAACTAAATCGTAATATATTTTCTCTGTTGATGCCAATCCTTTATGATATAAGAAATCCATCTTGTTATTTATATAGAGATATAGTTTCACATCTTTGGGGTCTATTTGCGCTTTTGCGTTCGGTATTGCTGTTCGCGATAAGAATATTCCTTTATAATTGGTACTGGCTACCATTTCGTCACATTTGCTCACCATTTGTCCTTTTATAAATCTCATTCCGATTGTGGTGTCAGTTGATATTACTACCGTTGGTGTGACCTCTGATCCGATAGTTGTGGTTATCGTTGGTTTTCCGATTCTTCCGGTTCTCCGTAATTCATCTAATGCACTTTTTTGCGTGTTAGTTTCGGTTTCTCTGTGCACTTGTCCTTGCACTTCATCAAATATTGCGCTTTTCAATAAAGTGAGTCTACAAGTTCTGGTATCGGCGTGATATACGATCGTTGACATTCCTGTATTGCATGATCTATCTGTTGCTAGACATTGAGGGTACTTCTTCATTGCTTGCGTGTCTGGATCGAAATATCCTTGGTATTTCTCCAACTTTACTTGATAGCTTTCAATCACTACTACTCCTTTGACTAATTGATTCAATAGGGTGTACTCTCCTCCTTGACACGTTCCGTCTCCAGCCGTTATTCTTCCCGCAGCGTATACTCGGGTAGTTTTTATTTTTCCTTCCTCGGCTGCTACATTCACTCTTCCAGCTATTGAGATGCGTCCTGTCGTGAATCCTTCTTCACATTCGCTCCGCGTTACTGATACTACTGTTGTTTCCGTTCCAGCTTCAATGATTGTTGAATGTGAGTGATGTCCGCAATGAAATGCTACGATTTTCCGCGTTACTGAACATTCCTTAATTTCCGTTTTAATGAAATCTACTTCTTGATATACGTTATAAGATACTGCGGTTGCTGTTGTCTGTAATCTACCGGGATTTGCTGCTTTGCACTCTTCCGTTTCTTTTAGTGAGTATTTATCACCAATCTTTATATTATCACAATCATATACTACAAACGGTTCTACTCCTTTCACGCACATCATCCATATGAGTATTGTAGTGATTATCGTGTTCATTCCTTTTCTAGCTGTTTTTGGATCGCTTGCATTAATCGTTGTTTCGAATTCCGTTAATAACTCTTTTAACTTCGCTTGCATCATCTCGGTTTGATCATCTTTACTTACCAGATTTATAAAGGCTTGCCATCCACCTTGAGTCAGGATGAATGGTTCGATTACCTTCCTGATAATGTCTGTTATCGCAAATTCATATCCGTTTGGGTTGTATCTTGGAGTTCGCTTTCTGTATATCACTATCGTATTATACATCAGATAGGCCATTCCTACCAAATATCTATTTGGATCGTCTGATCGTTTTGTTAAATGATTTATTATCAACAATAATTCCTCTGGATCTTTGGTTGTGGTTCGTACTTTATTGTCCATGATTTTATTTATTATTGGTTTTATTGCTGCCCAAAGCTGTTTCGCTTCTGCTCCGATATTATTGAGTTTTAAATTTCTCTTTATTTCTGGGTTTGCTAATCCCAGCATATCAGTTATTAGTCTGTTGATCCATTTTGCTCCTTGTTCTTGGCCTTTCAGTTTTCCCTGTAACTGCTTTGTCACTTGACTAAGCTTGTTCAATTTCGTTGTCAATTGATCCATCTGCATCTGTTCTTTAGTTTTCCTTTCTGGAGCTGGTTTATCAATTTTTGGTCGTCCTCTGGATTTCTTTTCCATTGCCGTACCTGTTTCTTTTCGTTTGGGTTGTTCGTCTGTTGTTTCTTTGGATGTTGTAGCTCCTCGTTCATTTATCCAATTATCCCATTCGTCTCCTGTCGAGCTTCGGCGTCTTCCTTCTTTCCTTTTATTTTCCTCTTCGGTATCTGGCTCTATAATTTCGACTGGCTGTCTTTGACCACATACTAGCTCGTCTGGTTCATCTGTTATCAGATCGTTTTCATCTTCTGTCATGAACAAATCTCTTGATTCCGGTATTCTCCTGGTTGTTTCCTCGTCCACAATATCATTTAGATCATTTAGTATCTCTTCATCTCCTGTTGTGATGACGATTACTTCATCTGCTGCAGGTGGAACTTCTGGCGTATTTAGACTTTCTTGTCGCCCTATTGGCGTTTTCGTTTTGATTTCTCTTTTATTGAGTTCTCTACCCGCGATCTTTGCTACTGTTAATACATTTATTAATCCCAATTGCATTTGCGTAACTCCGATTTCGAGATCGTCGTCTAATGATCGTCCTTGGTATTGTAAATGAAATGGCGGTTCATACGGTATTCTCTTTTTCACTTCACTCACTTTGGCAGTGATATAAAATTCTCTTTCGATTGGTTCGAAATCTGGCATCATAATTTTTAAACTATACTTCTCTATCGTTTCGGCTGCCCATTCGGTATGTTTCCATTTTCGGATAATTTCTCGGAATTGCTCTGGGTACCACGCATACATTCTCCGATACTCCTCTATTTCCTTTACGATATTTCGCAGATTCTCCACTCTGCTACAAGAATCGATTATCCATTTTGCTAAATCTGTTACAGTTCGTCTTTGATTCTTTGCTCCGGTTCTCAATATCGCTGCTAATTCTCTACATTTTTGCGTTTCCGTTAATCTTGTTAATCCTTCCTCCACAGGGTCGTCTATATCTGTGGGCAAGTATTTTGTTCCTGGTATTCGTTTCTCGAGTACGCTGATTCGCGGTCTCGCTTGTTCTTGTTGGATTCGCAATTTCATTTCTCGTTCTGTTTCTACTTCGATCGTGATGTATATCGTATCATCTTTTACAAATTGAGGTGTTACATATTTTTTCAACAGAAATTGTGGTACTCCTCCCGCAACATTTTCAGTGGATTTTGGCTTTTGACTTATCATAGATCTTGGGTCCACTCCCAGTTTTTCGCTGTGTCGCTCTTCCCATTTTCCGGGTTTAGCGATTGAAATCGTGACTTTTCGATTAAATGGCCACTCTAACTTGCCGTCATATCTGCCTCTTGCTAATAGAAAATACACTGATAGATATTTTCCTTTTCCTACCCCATCTCCGTTTGGGTACACTCTCAATTTCATCCGGTATCCTCCGATCTCTGTATAGAATTGATGACTTGTGATACCGATGATTTTCTCTTCTTCAGCCGATTTTACTTTTTCAGCCCATCCACCTATCTTCCATGTGTATGGGGCTAGTCGAGCTTTATCGTTTATTTCCTCGTCTTCTTCTGGTTGCCATTCCATTTCGTTTAGCATTTCCTCTGGTAGATTTTCATATGGTTCATCTTCATATAATTCTAAGGTTGTCTCGTTAACTGCATCTTCTGGCGCTTCTCCTGGTATATATTTTCTCCATTTTGGTTCGGTTCTCTCCATTTTCCATTTCCACTCCTTTGTCTTTTCATCATACACCTTTTTCCATGGTGTTGATCGGCATCTCGAGTCGTCTATAGGTTGCAATTTTGTGCTTAATTTCGCATCTTGTCTCCATAGTTGGTAGATGGTTAGTATTTGATCCATCTTTCTTTTCATTTCCTCTTGAAATTCTTGGATCTGTTGTTCCCTTTTTGTTGTATTTTTTCTCTCTGGTTCATCCATGGCTATGATATTAATGGTTTGTCCGTCTTCCCATATACCTAATTCGTATATCGGGGTTCGTTCTCGCGGACTTATTTGCCGTTTATGGTACATTATTGCTACGTCCTCTATCATACCATCGTCACTATTTTCGATTATCGGTTGTATAATTTCTCGATTTATTCGTCGGTATAATTCGTGCATTTGACAATCGGGATCTACCAATATTTCCTTTATTTCGTCATTTGGTAATTTTATCTTTATCTTTATTGGTTCATCTCCCCTCATATCTCTTTGGTGCTCTCCATATTTGGCTATCAACTCATCTGTTCTCTCGTTGTCAAATGTCATAATGTCTGTGTCTCGTACAGCTTCTACAAATATTTTCATTGAGATCGGTCTCGTTAATGATAATCGATTAATATATTTTGATTTAAATAAATTTTATTTCATGAAAACAGACTCCGAAGAGTCTGTGTGTCCTTTTAAGGGGACTAGCCCGACCATTAAGTAGGTCAGACTCAATCAAGTTTTCATTTGGTTTTTATATTGTTCTCTTCTCATCTGTCCGATTGATATAATCAGGCAAGTACGGTTCAGTTTCCATCTCCGGTTCTTTCCTCAGCTCAGGTCCAGCTCCATCGCCATCTCTGTATCATCGGGATTTTATCCACGTTACGTAAGTTTGGTATGATAAATTTTATGGGAAATCTGCTTCAATTTATTTGTCTTGGCAAAATCAGTTTTGCTTATAAAAATATGGGATCTTAGGATTTCTCATTAGGCAGCACTTGTTCAGCATTTCTTCAGCATTCTTTCAGCATTCTTTCAGCATTCCTTCAGCATTCTTTCAGCATTCTTCAGCATTCCTTCAGCATTCCTTCAGCATTCCTTCAGCATTCCTTCAGCCTTAGCTAAGATGTTATCTAAGGAATCATATATTTGGATAAGGGCTTTATTTGTTTTTTTCGTTGCTATCTTGGTAAGCATCATTAATCAGTGTAGGAACAGGCATTCGGTGTTTTTGATATTTTTTGAATTGGAATTGGCATTCTTTCAGCATTCTTTCAGCATTCCTTCAGCATTCCTTCAGCATTCCTTCAGCATTCCTTCAGAATTCCTTCAGCATTCTTTCAGCATTCCTTCAGCCTTAGCTAAGATGTTATCTAAGGAATCATATATTTGAATAAGGGCTTTATTTGTTTTTTCGTTGTTATCTTGGTAAGCATCATTAATCAGTGTAGGAACAGGCATTCGGTGTTTTTGATATTTTTTGAATTGGAGTTCTGAGTAGTGTGTTGTGGATTCAGGATAGTATTTTGTGATACGTTTTTGTATAAAATCTTCATCTGTAGAGGAGTTATCACTTTTTTCATCATCATCATAATCGCCATCGTCATCTTCGCTGTCATTGCTGTCACTGTCGTCAATAATCAGTGTACGATCGGGCGTTCGGTATTTTTCATATCTTTTGAATTGGAAATCTGAGTAATGTGTTGTGGATTCATCATAGTATTCTGTGTATCGTCTTTGTATAGAATCTTTGGCTGAAGGGGAATTATCGCTTTCCTCATTATCGTTATTAACGCTATCATCATCTTCGCTGTCATTATTGTCACTGTCGTCAGACTGAAATGGAGAGTCATCTGTATAATAGCTAATCATTTGGGTATATCCGTAATCTCGTACTAGGGGATGTTTTCTAATGTATGGTTCATGTAAAAATATGTTGTGATCTGGATCGTGTTTAACGTAGTGTTTGTAAGTAAATTTGCAAGCAGATTTTTTGTATGCTATATTAAGAGAGTTATGAAAGACAGTAGATAAGGAGTCAATATAACTGTCATTGTAAAGATTGCTTTTTATTTTGTAATGAGTTGGAACAGGGTTGTTATCAAAGTGATATGTATTGTAAAGAATGTATTTTGTGCAGGTATTTGTTGAGTTAATACTAAGGTTAGTAGTGTTAGCTTTCAACAGTAAGTTGATAGAAGTATCAGATCTATCATTAAAGGTATCAGTCAGGTTTGTAAGATCAATTCGAGATGAATTGCAAGAAGAGTAGAAGATATCATCAAGGCAGTTATATGGATTTTTGGTTAAATCTGTTTTTGGGGTGTAGCTTATAAGTTTATTATTTGAATGGTGTTTTGTCAAGCTGATGGGTGTTGAAGTGATGGGTAAGGTAGGTTTTTGTTCAAGGTTGTTATTTTTAGAGTAAGTAGGACAAATATTGGAAGTGATAGGTGAAACAGAGTCAGTGGTGCAAGCAAGATCATCATTGTAGGATGTAATAAGAGATGAGTAAGTTATCGGTAGTTGGAAATTTTTAGAGTCATCACGAGCATTAATATGGGTGGAAGTTATACTTACAGCAGCAGTATTGGGTTGTCGAGGGTCAGCGAGTCGGCCGCAGGCCGACGAGCTGCGTACACTATATTTTTCGCTCGCCGGAGGCGAGCGAAAAATTTTTTCATGCTTGTTTTTTGGAACTAAACTGGTTAAATTTGAATATTTAAACAACATTTTTTTGATTTTAAGTTTTATTATAAAATAAAAGTCATTTAAAAATAAATTAATATCTCGTTTAAAATTGTTTTTAATATTTATAAAATAATTTTCAGTGTTTAAAAAATAATTGTTAGTCAAATTTCTTATTTTATATAATAGAGGTGTGTCATATTTAAAGTTATTGTTAGTTTTTTGGTATTTTTTGTTGAGTAATTTTTTTTAATTTTAAGTAAAATATGTAGAAATAGTCAATTAAAAATTTTATAAAACGTTTTTCATTTTTTATTTCTAGTTTAATATTAAGCAAATAAATGTTAAGATTATTAAAAAAATTGTCGGTATAATTATTTAGTGATATAAATATATTTTCAGAATTTTTCAAATTTTTAATTAGTGCGTTTTTATAAAAAGTAGGCTGTGCATGTTGTGTTTCTATTGTTTGTGCATGTTTTGTTATATTCTCATAATCATATGTTGAGATGTTTTGTATTGTTTTATTAGTTTTCAAAAGATTTTTTGTATTATTAAAATGTTTTACATTAAAAAAGAAATTCAGGTATTTATGGTTTAACAATCTTTCATAAGTTACCGCATCCGTAATAGCATCTTGAAAGGTCTTCAGTGCGTGATTAATTTTCAAATGAAATTCTGATATGCGTAGTTCAGATATACTGGATTCAAATATGGTATCGGTTGGAGGCAGGATATTGTGAGTTTCATCAAAACAGGTATTCATATTGGTATTGGCTAAATAAGGTGTAAATAATTGTTTATTATTAAAAAACTTATCAGATCCGGATTTCGGCCCGGTGCTATGGAATGTCAATGTGTTATCAAATTTTTTCATGCTTGTTTTTTGGAACTAAACTGGTTAAATTTCTAGCCTGGTCTATTGCTTGTTCCGTCATTCTAATCTGGTTTTGTCTCATTATCTTTTGTCTCTCTTTTTCTAATCCAGGTTTTATTTCTTTGGTATACAGTATTTGGATTTTCTGCCATATTTCCGCTGTCGTTTCCTCGGTTCCATTTTTGTTTAACGTTACCACATTTATTCCTTTTGGCCAAATTAGAGCATCCGCTAGGTGTATATCTCGCTTTATTTTTCTTCCTTGATAATATAAAGGTTTATTTTTGTAGCTGGGTCCTAGCTTTTTCACTACCCAATCATACAACTCGTTTGTGCTTTCGCCTCTTGTTGCTATTATCTGTCTTGGTATCTCTGGAAAATCAATAATTACCTGATACTCTTCTCTATCATATTCTTTCAGATTCTCTTGGTACTTTTTTATCATATCTTTCCATGATGCCGTAAATGTACCGTTATCTTGTTGATATCCTTTCGCAATCAGTTTCATTATTCTGCTGTATGCGGTTGTATCTCTGAGGTTTAGGAACATTTGGTTTCGATCTACTTCTTCTACAATCCCGTTGATTTCTTTTAATATCTCGGTTTCATCTTCTCTTGGCACATTCGTTTCCATTTCCTCCAATTCGGATTTTGATTCATCTTTATATGGTTTATTTTCTTCGCATGATTGAAATATTTCTCCACCCAGACTGCTTATTTCACTTTCATCTTCGTCTGTTTGATCGTCTGGTATTTGTCTCAGCATATTAATATGTGGTTGTTCCTCCTCTTTCCTTATCTTTGTTGGCCCTTTTGTTTGGAACCATATCTCTTTTATTCTATTCTCAATTTGAGCTTCACTCCACGTGGGCTTTTCTTTTCTGATTCTTGTTTCTATTTTTTGTAGCAGTGTCCTCTGGATTCGATTTTTTGTTATTATTGGCTCTGATATCTTTTCTTTTCCTTGTGTCGTTGATGCTTCCTGTTCATCTCTCAATTCTGGCTCTTTCATTTCTTGCGATAGCACTTTCTTTGCCATCACTTCTATTTTTTGATCTAGTGCTTGCTCTTGTTCTAAATGTTTTAACGCTCCGTCTATTTTTAATATTAGTGCCTTCTTTCTTAGTTCCGCTTTCTCTTGTTTCAGGATTGCTTCTTTTTCTTTTAACTGATCCTCCTCTTGTTCTAAAGCTTCCTCTTGCTTTATTTTCTCGAGTGTACTCTCTATCTTTTGTGTCATAATTTCATTTTCGAGTTCGTCTATCTCGTACGCTAATGTTTCCTTGTTTTGATCCTCCGTTATCATCATTTCTGCTCGTTTAATCTCTTGGGTTTTTGGTTCATTCGGTTTCTCCATTATCGTTTCTTTTAACTGTCGACGTCTTTGTTTTTCCTCCTCTGCAAATTCTTTGATGGCCTCTATTTTCTCCATCGTATTTAATTCAACTGTTTTCTCGTTATCAGTTATCATATTTCCTCCCCCTTCGTTCTCAACACACTGCTCCGCAGTGTGAATTTCATCTGGAATTTCCATTCTCATCATATTAATTCTTTTCGGGGTTTGTTTTCGATTCTCCCATCTTTGCTGGATTTCCTGAGCTTCCTCTGTTTGTAGTCTTTGCCATTCAGCTTGTTGTTGCTCTTGATATTCTCTGGTTCTCAGCTCTTGAATCTCTTCATTGCTTCTCATTACATTGATTCGTTGTTGTTGTATATTGGTGGGCATCTGTTGCATCATCTCTTTTAATTCCATGGGCATTCGTTGTAGTGTTTCTCGTAGCATGTCTATTTCTTGTATCACGTTAATTTGTGGATTTCCCATAGAGTTGTTTAATCTTGACTGGTTTGGTTCTCTTCTTATGTTACATTGCCTTGCGAGGTGTCCTTGTTGTCCACAATTGTAACATGCTTTGTTATTAGGTTGTCTACATATTTTCTCATTATGCCCTCGTCTACCACATTTTTGACAATTGTAATTTCGGAAACAATTCTCTGACCGATGTCCTATTCTTTGGCATGTGGAGCATTTTTCATTTGCATTTGGATTGTTCCTGAAATTATTATTATAACTTACTTGGTTATTACCTCTATCCTCCGGGTTTCTCGTTGTTGGTGGCTTGAACATCTGCTGTGCTCTTGGAATGAATTGATTCATAGCTGGGTTGGTATTGTTGTTTTGATTGTTAGCATTGACTGTTGATGTTGTTGGTTCCGTGGCCAAGACTGCCACTTGATATCCCAGTCCTAGATGGGCTTCACATCTGTTTGCGATTGCTACTGCTTTATCTAATGTTTCTGGTGCCAAACATCCAAGGTTGGCTCGTATGTCTTCCCTCTTGATTCCTCTTATGAAGACGTCTACCATTTTATCTTCAGGTAAATCTGTTTCTCCGAAGGCTTCTTTACACAATTTCTTTAATTCGCATGCGTACACTGCATTTGATTCATCTCGTCTTTGTTTTCGGTGTAGGAAGTCCAATATCTTCCTATTCCCCTTTTTCTCTATCCCGAATATCTTTATTAAGAACTCTTTAATTTCTGTCCATGTTGTCAATTTTGTTACATCTCTCGCTTCTTCTACAAATACATCTTGTGCGCTCCCTTTCAGATACAAGGGTAGTCGCTCTTTTACTTTTTGATCTGTCCAGTGACAGATATTTTTATACACTTCGAATTCCTTTATAAATGTATCCAATTTGTTGAGACTACCGTCAAACGGTTCTCCTCTAAACTTTTCTCTGAATTCTCCTATCATCACATTATTGTTATTCAACATTGTATTTGCATCCGGAATTGAAGAGTTTATTGAAGTCGTCATGTTTGGATTGTTGTCCAGATCTTCTTCGTTTACTGATTCTATCGTTGTCAACTGGTTTTCGATATTACGTAATTCGTTCTCTTCGCTGCTATTAAATTCAAAATCGGTCAATCCGCTATCTGTGCCGGTTCCGGTTGCAGTTGATACTTTAGTATTAACACTTCTACTGTTGCGAACTTTTTTCTTTTCTTCTGCTTTTAATAAACTCTTTCTCTATTCTCTTGGCTTTTGCTTCTCGTGTGGTTGCTGATGCTATCAATGTTTACGGTTATTCGTCTGCTTGACTGGTTTCTCTTCTCTTGTTTTGGTTGCTTTGAAACTTCTGGTTGCTTATCTGCTTGTAACTACTCTGACGTTTATTCCAAAATCTTTTCTGCTCGTTTATTCAAATTCCTTTGTTATCACTTTGCTTTGTCGTTTGCTCTGAAATATTTTCTCCTTTGCTTTGCTTTGCACTTGACTTGGATTGCTTTGTTTGACTATTGATTCCTAAAAATAAATAACACTCCAATATTCTATACTCTATACTAATTTCTCCTCCGTTTACCATACTATATATGTTATCATCCCCTGTTCGCATTTATCGTGGTGGTCTTCTTTATCTGACTCACCCCCCTCATTTTAAGTCTATTTTTAATTATCTATACCTCGTAATAATTATCTATTAATCTCGTATCAATTATCTATATAGTCTTATCAGTTATCTATATAGTCGTATCAATTATCTATATCATAATATCAATAATATAAACTCATCATACTCATACTTTCATTCATTCCATTAATTGTTTTTCCTATGTCCCCCAAAAAATTCATTTACTTAATCCTCAATCGCTGGCGCTCTATGCCCTCTATAATTTCCGTTGGCTCTTCGGCCTTCGGCTTTAACTCTTTTACTGGTCATCTGTGACCTTAATATCTATTCATAATCATATTTCATCTTTACTCATATCATATCTTATCTGGCACTCTATGGCCTCTAGTATCTGATCATAATCATCCGGCACCCTATGGCCTCTAGTATCTGATCATAATCATCCGGCGCCCTATGGCCTCTAGTATCTGATCATAATCATCCGGCACTCCATGGCCTCTAGTATCTGATCATAATCATCCGGCACTCCATGGCCTCTAGTATCTGATCATAATCATCCGGCACTCCATGGCCTCTAGTATCTGATCATAATCATCCAGCACTCCATGGCCTCTAGTATCTGATCATAATCATCCGGCCCTCTATTTCATCTTTACTCATATTCGTATTCGTCTTATTCATATTATCTCTCATTGTTTCATCGGACTTGAGCTCATCAGTGACTTTTGGGTATGTTTGAGGCCTCACACTGACTCTCAAGCCATGGCGTCTTTTGGCCGCGCATTCTTCCGGTTACGCTTTACTCACCGCCATTCGGATATTTTGTACTCGGTGTGGGATCCGGGTTATTGTACCAAACTCCTCGCTGGGCAATAAAAAAAACATTCCCTCGGTACTCGGTGTGGGATCCGGGTTGTGTACCTCGAAGAATATAAAAGTATGGAAATGCCTAGACGTTCAATCAAGTTCCAAAAGCGGTTTACTTGATTTCCCGAATAGTGAAAAGAAAAGGAAGCGACTAAAAGTGGGAGCGGAAAATAAACTATCAAATCTCTGCCCGCTCCTTCCATCAGATTTCTCGGCTCAATTCGGCCGCTCTCATCTGGCTTTAGTAGGACATTTTGAGTATGAACCATTTACCGGTTAGTTCACATCTCACCTACCGTTTGGCCCGATACTCGGTGTGGGATCCGGGTTGTTGTATCGAGTTCCTCCCAGCGAAAAAAAGAATCGTTCGATACTCGGTGTGTGATCCGGGTTTTTGTATCGAACGGCTCAGCGCCATCAGTCCCTTGGCTGATAACAACCTGAGCACGACAGTCCGTAGCTGTCCTCTGGTGCCTCACCACCAGCTAGGGAAAAAAGAAGTCATCTCTAGGTACCTTTAATCTAACTATTAATTCTGTTCCGTGCGCACTCTTTCTCTCACCTCTCGGTCTATCTCTTCACTCCCCCCTTCAAAATTTGTGGTAATCGCATCAGCAAGCTCCCCAAAAGAGGTGATCAATCTCTCACCGGTTACTTGCTGACATACGCGACTTGGCCTACCAGTTCCTTTCTCAGTAGGGTTGATCAGGGTTTCCCTTGGGTGAGCGTACTATCATTAGATAGCTCAGGTTAACCATTTTTCCTCGTCCTATCTCAATATAATATCAATAAATATAATATCAATAAAACAAAAGAAGCATACACTAGGAAACTCGGTTGTCGAAATTTTTCCGTCCAATATTTTGTGTCTCTGTGCGTGTGTTTTAATTATTTCCTTAATTCGGCTTTCATGTTTTTGGTCTATTACCTTTATTTATCGTTGTCGGGTGGTTTTATTATTTATAAACATTGCATATTTCTTTTATATTCGTCTTATCATCTAGTAATAATTCAAGTAATGCATAATACACATTTATTTCACTTCATCATAACAATTCATGGAAAGTAAACCGTTAGTCTTTCCTTTATCTTTCGCTGGCATAACATACAGTGCGACTCTTGTGCGCATCCATGACAATAACTCAGGTGTCCGCAAGGTATCACCATTACTCGTGCTTCCTCTAATTTGCACGCATAACATTCCGAATAAGCCTTAGTCTGCTCCTTCATTGTTGTTGCAATCTCGTCCTCAATGTTTTTGACTTTTTCCATTAACTTGTTCCAGCTTTTCCCAAATTTGGTTATCTCTAATCTCATAGATAGAATTTCATATATTCTTTCAGTTGTTACGTCTTTATCAATGTCGATCAATTTTATTAATATGCAATGTTCGTCGGAGTACAGGTTGGAAATCGTTGATATATCCTCTTTAACTCGTTTAATTAACTTTTGTTTATTAATTAGTTCCTCAAGATTGTCATTTTCGATGTTTAGAATCCCCTTTAGTTTTTCTATAATTTTTGTTGGTTCCATCTAAAATTATCAAATTACCCTTTAAATTTATCTAAATACTAATTAACTAAATTCATTCACCTCTTTAATATATTTTGATTCATTTTATCTACTACTATTTACTCATTACCTGTTGTGCTTTATTCTATTACCGTTGGCTTCCTCTATTTGGTTCCGTTGCTTTTTCTTGTTTATCATTACTCCCCTTACTTACCCCATTTCATTTTATCCCGCATTTTGCCCTTTTAATTACTTATGCGTCTTGTCATTGTTGTTGGTGTCTTACAAGGGTGTCATGTCGTCAAGTATTGATGGATGTTGAGTGTCTTGGCGTCTTAATTTGTAGTCGGGTTGCTCGTTTTTCAACAGTTGTTCTCTGGGTTTTTGTTTCATGGCGTTCTCATCTCTCTGGGGTTTGCAACATATCGTCTCAACATCTCTGTTTAAACTTTAAACATTTGCTTATATTTCCTTGGGTTCTTTGTAAAAACAGTCCTTTATGAGCCCCCAAATTTGTACCTAGCAGTCAGGTTGATCGTTTTTTATTGCTGTTTCGATTTTCTCCTCGATCTTTACAATCGCTCTTTACAATTTTAAGTTCCACATATTCCATCTCTCCGGGGTTTGGTAACATGTCGTCCCGACATTTCTATTTGCAAAGATAGTTCTGTAACCTGTCCCCTCTCATTTGTTTGCACACGAAAATCATTCAATCCCGGCTGAGGGTGTACTGACAGAATTCTCTGTTGTTTCTTAACTTGATTGTTTTGGTCTTTCCAAATAACAAAGCTTCAATCCCGGCTGAGGGTGTACTGACAGAATTCTCTGTTGTTTCTTAACTTGATTGTTTTGGTCTTTCCAAATAACAAAGCTTCAATCCCGGCTAAGCCCCCAAATTTGTATGGTGGGTTACAGGGTTTTAAATCTTGCTTGACTTTCTGGTGGCCCTGGTAACGCCATACAAAATGATGCTGATCCACTTGGCACCCGTTGCTAAGCAACGTTGGTAATGTGTTCAAGTGGTGGATTGCCCGCAAAAATTGAGTACCATTGGCTAGTACTGTAGTTGCTCGGACAATCCTCGGGTTCACGAGCTGTCGATAGAAGACCTATGCTCGCTTTGTTCGGTCCCTCATAGCTATTCAGGATTAGGTTCTTATTGGACTATGGAACGAATTGGCGATGTTGGCGTACGGTTATATTAAAACAACGATTCAACTAAGTTATAACCATTCTATTCAACTCAAACACATTATCGTTTACTGCTTGAGATTCTGGAGTTGTGTTGCACGACGTCGGGCACGTTCCTTACGTCCCGGTCGACGGTTGTTGGTTGTAGTTATGGATCGTTCCGCTGGCTTGGTGGTCGTCTGTGGCAGTTGGGTTGGGGCGAAGATGAGCGGGTAAGTTACCGCTTCACCTTCTCGGCATACCGCTAGGGCGACTTCGAGTCCCCGAATCTGCGTGCGCAGACTCTGATTTAGCTGCCGCTCTTCCTCCCAGCCTTTCTGAGCCGCTGTGAGTCGATGGTAGATCGTCTTCGTTTTTGCAGGGTCCGTCCATGTAGCTTTTATATGTTGCATTTCCCGCGTTAATTGGATGATCTGGGCGAGCAATTCCGTGTTTGCTTGTCTCGCGCGATCCAATTCTGTTTGCAAGATTCGTAAGGACGACATTACTGTAATTAAATAGATCATTTTATTTGTTACTGCTCAAGTTAAAGAATCATTTATTTCATTTAAACAAAAACGCAAATCATTCCAGTTATACCAAGAAAAGAACACATAAATTGCTAATATTTTGGATTAATCACTACATAAAACTATCATTATTAAGTCATTCATCGGGACAGTACCGCTTCAGGCTTCGTCTGAGAGCCTCCACTGTGTAGGGCCTTCGGGTATCTCGGACTGGGCGAGGTGGATAGGTGGCTGCAATCCGCCCGGCGAGGATGTCTTCTACCACGTTTGCAAGGTACATCCTCGCCTTAACCACCTGCAAATCTACTTGCTCCTGCACCCTTTCCCACTGGGTGAGGAGGTTCTGTGCATTTGTGTATGTTTCTGCCGCTGGGTATTGTCTTTCTGGGATATCGCAGGGTTCCTTCTCTACATCTAATATCTTCCAGGCCGTCGGGTACGGCCATTGTTGATGAATCGAGTCGGATGTTCTCGTAGTCGATTGAACTATTGATTGTCCCTGTGTACCGGTACTCTGTCTGATACTTCGCTCGGACGACATGTCTAAAACGTTGGCATTATCAGCTCTGCTTAATTTATCATGTTAAGTGGTTAACAAATAGATGGTACCTATATCACTATTGAAGGGTCCTCCAATTTATTCTCATCGGGTTCTAATAAATGTTATTTGATCGAGATTCTTTCGGAACGGGTGGCTTCGACTAGTGACATTAATAATACACGGGTGGTACGTCTATTACTCAACTTGTTTTATTTAATTGGGCCGGGCATTGTTAAGGGGTCGTCGAGTGGATATAGCGACCACATAAATGAAGATACAATTGTACGCAAGTTGTGATTTTTAAGGGTTACGCAACTGTATTCATTATTATCTATTTCATTTGTTTTCCTATTTTCGGATCCTCTATAGTATTACTTGTCGTTCGATCAGGTAAATTTTGTCGTCATATATTATAGTAAACGTTTATTGATTCTTTAAAATTGATGTTGGAGTTAATTTCATTTAACCATTCTATGATTTGGTGATCGTTTAAGGCGATAACGGATGTCGCATCGCTGAGGCATCGATGTGTGTTTGGCGTTCGCACGTAATTTCCGTCGATTAATGTTGCGTGTTATTAGTAATGATTGACCGGATGTCCGGTTAGATGGAAGTGTGATAGATGATTGTAGATTTAGTGGAAACTAGTCCGGATGTTATCTTGCTAGTATTGTTCAAGGATGTTTTGCGTAGATGGGTGCGATTTCCGTTACAATTCAATATCCGGCGTATTTTCGCTGTTTGGTCGATTAGATATACTATTAGATCACTGCGTCTTTAATCATTTGGACGAGTTGGAATTTTGGTTGTAATTACTCAATTTATGTTCTAAGCTTTTGGAATGTATCATTACTTCATTCTATCGGAATTTTAACTTTAATGATATATACATCTATTAGCGCCATTGGATTTTACTGATGCTTAACAATTACCACTCTGATATTATCAATCTTTCGGGTTTTCATGTTATGGAAGGTAAACTAATTTCGGTATACTTTTATTTGATTCATTTACACATTTTAGCCGTTAGGTTTAAACAAATATTATCGTAAAAGTGATTTGGTTCTTTCTCACCGCGATTCAAGCTATTCCTATCAATGTCGGTTGGATTTAATAATGCTGCAAGGTTGAGTAACTCCTTAACAGTAAATCTTTTGTCAATAAACTATCATTAAATTTTTGGTTACAGATTTGCTTATCTTTATCTTAGAGTTTTCCAGTTATATTTTACCCATTTTCACCCTGCAATTACCGTATTTCAGATTCGAATGAATCATCTAAAAGGAAATTTTCAACTCGAGGATCATTTGATTATCGTTATCCATTACACTAACTTCGAGCGAGGAGTCGTATTGGGTTCAATTTACTAGTGCTGTGGTCTGAAACAACGAGTTATTTTTACTTTGAGGGACGAATTACCTTAAATTAATCTCGGAATTTATCAATCTATTTTGCTGGTTCGATTTTGCTCCATGAACTTATATTTAATTACCGGAGACTTTGTTGGCTAAATCAGTGATTTTTCTATATTTTAACTTGTAGTTATTAGCGATCTATATTAATTACAATCCCTCGAATAAAGCATTTTAAGTGATTGTCTACTGCATTTTCGTAAATTATCGTATTATCTTCAAATAAAACTATGTTTGCTTTTACTTGCCGATCTATCGGGTTATTTTGTTCTCATTACTCTAATTTTATCAGTCAATTCACTTGACTTTCCCTAAGGCAATGCTTATGTTTACGCCGGAATCGTTAACTAATTTAATTGAATCAATAATTACTTTTTAAGAGATGTTACTATTTGGATTATTTTAGCATACCGATATCAATTTACTTCTAATTTATTTATATCAATGATCTTAACCTAATTCATTACAGTACCCTTCACTTTACGCAATAATTAATTCTGAATCAAGGAGATAGTTTAGTTTGAACCGTGAGTCACTTAAATTTTCACTAATTATTTTATTTAAATCCACATTAATTAAGGGAATATTTATTTTTAATGAAAATATCTTTAACTTGATGAATAAATTCAATGTAAGGGCTCACGGAACTACTTATGATATCCATATTTTTGGTTTTTAAATGACATAAGTTGATTTAATATACTACTAATTAATTCATTTCTAAACATCAATTTAATTTATTTATACCAACAATTTCAATTGATTTATCCCCGTACCTTTTCCCTTTAATAGATCTTAAGCGCCTTTGTGTTTATATTATATTTATTGAGTGCCCACTGGACTACTCGGTGTGATGATTTTAAGCCGTTTGTAAGATAATTTTAGGTCGATTTTACAGAATTGAGAAACGAGGAAGCAGCCAGAGACTTCTTCCTTATTTCTCGCTTCAGCTATAGGGATAAATATTGACGTTACGACCGCTGCGTTGCGCACGCTGAGTCTTCACGGGTGCATATCATTGGCGATTCTCCACGCTCTTACATGCATCTGCACTATGTTGATTTTACTATCTTGCGTGATGTGTCGGCTGTGGGCCGGAAAAATTTCGACATTAAAAAATTTATAAAAGCATATCAAATAAGTTATGTATATTCATAATATTTATTAATTATAAAACAATAAATTTACCCATTTTAACCATTCCATAAAAACATCAAATCATAATACAAAATGACATAAATACCTCTCTTCCCACGCCAACGCCGAGCAGAGCTCCATTGAGATGCAAGGACGCGATGTGGAAAGAGGGTTCCAACCAAAATGCTTCTTACCTAAAAAAGGTTTCCAAATTCGTCTGAAAATAAAATTCAAAAAATGGTTAGTTTTCAAAAATGGTTTTTAATCAGTTTGAAAAATGGTTCTATGGTTAAGTTAAATGTGAAAATGGATCAGTATATATACCTATTTGTATGACGTGTGAAATTTGATGCAGTAAAACAAAATTCGACCTTGTTATTTTCTAGCAAATTCTATTATTTATTTTTATTATTTTTCGATTTATTTTTATAATTTTTTATTTATAATTTTTATTGAATTATTACTAATTCAAATTTTTCGATTTAAATTCCACTTTAATGAACTTTAATTGATTTTTCTAATTTCGTCGAATTTGTCGTGTTTTCTTGTTGTATTTGTGTAGGTATCGTGCGGATCTTGGTGCATTTTGTTAATATTTTAATTTATTTTTATGTTTATTATTTTATATTTAATTCTTTTATTTCTCAGACTTTATAGGGTTTATATGGTGTTTCCTGATTTATTTAAATCTGCATGTTATGTTTGCATGTGTGTTTCTGATCCATTTAAACATTTTTCAAGGCCGTTTACGTTCTGGCCCAACATATGTAATGGGGTGAAGGTCATCCACACCACTAACCCCACAGTAATATGGCTCACCTTTAACTGAGACCTGCCAATTGGAATACATTTTCAACGTCATTTTTAACTGGTATCCAATGGATATCTCTCTTATTCACGGATCTGATGGTAATCCCCTGAAAGTGACCTCAAAAGTCATGTTCCTTTTTACCCATCAAGTGTCCAGCAGGGCTAATGTCACTTGGAACCTCAACCCACCATTTGTAAACATTTAAACCTGTATCCAGCAAATTGAGCATGTTGATATGAGTGTTCATACAAAGATTTTATATTTTTTCGATTTATTTAAACATTTTCAATTAATTTGAATTTCTTGATTAAGTAAAATTTTGTAAATAACATATTTTATTCCAAATATGAATTCAAATTTTTTTATTTTTAATTTAAAATTTTTTTTGTAATAAAATGTCAGTTATTACTATTTTAAAGAGCTGCGTTATTTACAGATTCTTAACACATTTTGTGTATTGATAATTATTTAAAAACAAATATATCAACAGAAATTTCCAGTTGTTCTTGTTTGAATAAGTGATACTATAACATAATTAAATATTGGAGTTCCAACTAATTAAAATTCATATTTGAATATGTCTGACTCATTTGATTTTTCAGAACTTTGCAATTTTAAATTTAAAAAATCTAGATTTATTTTTCCATTAAATTATTTAAAAGAGATTTTGAATGGAATAAAAAAGATAATTTTTCATGATAATGTTTTATTGGATATTAAAAGTTCGCCGTTAAATCTATATAATAGACTTTTTGGAATTAACTCTCGTAGATACATTTCCAATGTATTGGTATTAATTGCTGATTTGGTAATTTGTAAACTAAATATTTTTTAATAAATAAATTGTAGGAGTCAAACGTGGGCGCAGCTTGTACCGAATTGTTGAATCCGGTAAGAATATTTAATTGATAAAATGATTACAATAAGTTATCAGGAAAGCCAAGAAAATTTTAAAAATTTTAACTATATGTATAATTTTTCATACAATGATGATAATTACGATGACAATTATTATAATCATTATGATGTTCCAATCTCAAATAACGAAAATATTTTTGAATATTCAGTCTTAGATAATAATTTAGATTGTGTTAAAGAAGAGTCAAAAATATTAGAAGCTAATTTATATAATGATGAAAACATTGATAATCATATAAATCCAGAGTATCTTTTACAAGTCAGTTTATCTTCAGAATATTCAATATCTTCAATTTGTGAAATACAATCAAGCGACATTAAAAATGAAAATTATAACGAATCTCTTGAAAATGTGGAATTAGTAATATGTTATTCAGATTTAGTAATTTGTCATCTTTTTACAGAAGGCATGGGATTGGAATTCATATGATACTTCAAGTTTTACTGAAGCGTCAATTACAGAAAATTCATATGAAGAATCAGGTGATAAGGAAAATTCGTTTTCCGATTGTGAATCAGATTGTTCAAGTTATAACTTTAGCGATGACAAAATTTCCTTAAATGTTACATCTTTGCCTAAACCAATCAAAAGGGAAATATATCAGTTGAAAATGTTAAGGATACCATTTGATTATTATGATATAACACAATCATCTCATGAGGTATTTAAAACTATGAAATCAAGAGCAGATCTCACAAAGACTCAGGTTAGAATTAAAAAAGATTAATATTTTCATAATAATTTGATGCTAATAATAATTGTTAATTTTTATAAAATTTTAAAGATTTATTTATCCTTAGGCAGTTACGTGTCAAAGTTATCTAAACGCTAATGTATTTAAGAATGGTTAAATATTTTTAAAACATTTACGTTCACTATACAAATTCATTTTCGCTGAAGCAAATGTGACCAATAGACAATTAACGTGGCAATAAAGCTACTAGTTTATCATAAATTTTACTGACATTGAAATAATTGATTTTTATAAAGAAAAAAATTTAACTTTATTAATAAAAAGTTATTTTAGTTGTTGACTACAGTTTCTTCAAAATCCCGAAGTACAATAATCTATATGTAGTTTTTTCTATTATACCAGATGACATGAAAATTTTCGAAATACATAGAATGGTGTTTTTAATTAATTAAAAATTATTTTCGGAGTATTTTTTTCATTTACCCCTTAATATTTATTCTAACATAATCATGTCATTTTCATGAATATCTTCATAACTGCTCAAATTCTATTATGAATTTCTTACATTTATAGTTCCTGTAGAATCATTGGTCCGATTAGAGCTCATTAAGGGATATTTTTGTTCATATAAGGATTTGGCACCACAACTTTTATTTTTGTACTACGTATTCTTCACTCAATTCTCGACTTCCTGAAGGTTAAATTTCACTATCTAACTGGCTGATTTTTTACCATTCTATTTTCAAAGTAGACATTGATTTCCACATGCAGATAATCCCAGAAAAGCTTGTTTATGCCAAATCAAGAATGTAAAGATATGCACTCATTCCCCTTGGAATCATTACTTTATCTATTCTTGTCAAAACGAAAGTCCTTCAGACTTCTTTGGCTACCCCACTAAAGAAGTGACAGCATTAAATTGGTTAACTTTTGATATTTTCTCGTGTGCATCAGGTTTTTTTTGATTTCACGAGAAAATAAATGCCTGAAACATGTCCGAACTTAAATAAAAAATTGGTGTAATTTCAACGCAATAATTTATTATGTTCTTATAGTTATCAGCATATAGTTATCACAGTATCCATTTATTTTTTAAACATTTTTTGCTAATGTTTTACTGTGAAGCAATATTTTTAGTAATAATATCAAATATTTCAGAAATGTGAAATTACTAAACTTCTATGTATTTAAATAATGAAATAATTGAGTAAATTTTTGCGCTTTAAAATAATTTCTTAATAAATGCTTTAATGCATATAATATAAATTTGGTCATTTTCAGATATAATAAAAGATTCGCCTTAGTAAATTAAATTCTTATCACTTTTTTGTCAGGAATAAATTATTTAAATTTCTTAATAATTATTTATTTTGAAGATATCTGCAATGACAAATGCAAGAAGACGATACATTAATAGAAGAGCTGCAACACGCTGTCGAACACAAAAACTTCAACAAAAGGATAAATTAAAATTAGAATTAAAAAGATTACAAAACCAATTAATTGAAAAAAAAATCACCTTAACCAAAGCATATCAACAAAGAAATGAAATGAGGTTGATTTTTTTACTAAATTTCATAATTTATTCAGAAAATGTTAGAGATCAATTTAGAATCATGCAAAGAAGTTTAGTTATCAGATTACAAGGACCCGATGAAAAAGCTCTTAATCCAAAGAGATGGTCCAGTGAACTCCGCAATAAATCATTAGTGTTAATTGAGAATATTTGTTCATCCTAATATTCGCAAAAATCAAATTTTTTCATTCAGCTGTAAAATAACATTGATAATATTAGTTTTTATTTGTTGTTAATTTTAATATTATACTGTTTAGTTTGCATTATTGAGCATAATTTTAAAAAATCAGGACAATTGAATTTCAATAAAATTTATTATAAAAATATCCTATTCCAAAAAATAATATCGTTTATTAACGTTTTATTGAAACACTACTTTCTTCATCAGAATATGGTATATGTCTAATTGATATATTTGGTTCTGAAGTGCATTTCTTTATCCTTAAATGTGATTTTTCAAAATTCTCCAATTTTGAATGTATCTAAATATAATTTAATAAAATTACGTTTTAAAGGCATTTGATACAATTTGGAAACCAAATTGTCATTTTTATTTTGTTTTGGGTTATTACATAGATGTAAATAAATATTTACTTTGTTGTACTCGAATGTGGCAATATATTTAAATGAAGTGATAACATAACATGCAGAATAAAATTATTTACGTGGAACATCGAATTAACCCTAAAAAATAAGCCATAGGAACAAAATATTTAAAAAAAGAAATTGTACTATTAGTAAAAAAATTGTTAAAAACAATCATTGATCATGCAGAAAGAGTCAGTAAAAATTGAATATTTGGGCTACAACTGTAAAGTTTAGAGTTTTAAATGAGTCTTAAAAACAATATGTAAACCTCACTATGACTTAAAATCGATGATCGTAATTCGATAAAACAATAAAAGCATGACACGTTGATTAAATAAAGTTAAAATTATTTGCATAGAACCTATGATTAATAATAAAATTAGTCCGAATTCTGACTCAAATGCACAACTAGAACGTAAACAGTTTAGAAAACATCAAGTTATGCAAATCTAAAACAAAACATTTAAATATTAAGGCTGCTTCACATTTCACCAATAATAATGATAAAAAGACAATGGTGATTCACAAACAAGAATACGCGTGAATAAGAGTCGAAATCCATCATGAAAACAATTTATAATAATACCTCGCTTTGAAACGATAATTAGTTCACAAAAAATTCGTTCCAATCCTAAATCGATAAAACTGGTTACCCAAAAGCAATTTATTAATAAGTTTATTTATCAAAATAGAAAATTTAAACTTAACTCTTTTAGAGCTAAAAATAATAAAATTTATTGAAAAACCCAGTAAAAATTTATTTCTTTATTATAAAAATGGCGGTTATTAGAAAATTGCAGACAAGAGAGTAGTTGCTGTACATTTTTTAAGGTCATATTTAATATTTGTTTATGATATGTACTATCTTATTCTCGGTAAATATACAAATTTGTCATTTATTTATACATTTTCCAAGGATGTAGACATAATGTATACATTTACCGGTAAATGTATGTATTATTAACATTTACGAGATGGTAAACTTTCATTTGCTTAATCTTGTAGTTAATATACACATTTACAGGCAAATGTATACATTATGATATTTTGTACTTTAGCCGTAACATATACATTACAGCACTATCGCGCTACATAGCACTCAAGCGTATAAGCAAATAAACTAAAAGTTTGGTAAAACTGATATATTAATTTCATCTCGATTATTGTACTATATCTCTGCATTTGGAAAAAATGAGAGTGTCCAGATAAATATGATTCTTACTGACTATGATAGTGATAAGAAAATATATTTCATATAATAGTATATTATAAATAAACCTGTGTAAATCCTGGACGATTTTCACGGTCGAAATTAAGGCAATCAATCATAAGATGTTTGAATTGATGTGGTAAAGTTATTTTAATTAGACTTAAATCTGGAAATAAAAATCCTTTGCCAACCATGAATAGAATCCTTTCTTTATTATTAATGTGATGATATGGTAATTTCATTGCAACCATTTCATATATTATTATTCCAAATGAATACACATCTGATTTCTCAGTATAAGGATTTATTGTATCCAATCTGATAACTTCAGGAGCCTAAAACATCAATATATAAAAAATTTATATATTAAAGCAAATTAAAAAAAAATATAATTTTTTTGTGTTTAGAAAAAACTAGAGTCTGTTGTTTTACTGTAACCAAACGCCAAATAAAATACGTCAAATAAAACAAACTGATCAAATTGAATGTATTTTTCAATTGTAGTAAAAGATAAGTTTGAAAAAACATTTAAACATAAATTGTATTATTTTTGTTTACTGGTAAATATGAATATTAGTTGTTGTTTTATTGAAGCGACAAAATAAAACAAGTGGTTATAATGAATATAATGATAAAATTGGTAGATCAATACTATTTTACATTTATTTTCATTATGCATTACAAAATTGCATTTGCTAATATCAATCAATTCGTTAAATCGACTGTGATCGAGAATTTGAGAGCGGAAATAACGCGCAGTCATTCCAATGAGTGAGCATATATATTGAAAACCAAGATCCGAACAAAATCTAACACACAATTCAGACAACAATTGTGTTCACTGATGCATGATGAAAATAAATGTAAAATATTTTTGTTTAAAAATTTTGGAAATTAATTAAAGTTTTGCTAAGTCTCGCTTTTTTAAAATTTTAATAAATCTTTTAAAACTTAGTTTTATAAAAGCAGAATTTCTAGGTTTTAGTAAAATATTTTGAAAATATAAAAGAAATTTGTTTAAATAAAAGTGATATATTATATATAGTTTCAAGTCCATATCTACTCGATGATGACAGAGAGTCAGTCGAAATATATTGTAGTATAATATATGTGTTGGATTGGCGCTTTATTTTATTTATTATCATTATTATTCTATTTTTTCTTGAGTAGCACAGCAAAACAAAATCATAATTAGGGTAATCAACATTTATAGATTCATATTAATTTTTACTTTCTGATTTCCTTTTTCATATACAGCAACGAATTTTTAAAAAATCCAAATCCTCCCTATCAATCATTATTTTCATTTTAACTGCTACTTCCTTGTCCATTTTTTGTATTCCATAATCCTGATAGAACCTTTTTGCCGATCTTTCTATTCTAATTTCATTTAAATTGACTTTATTCAGTTTCTATTCATACTTCTTCAGCTACTATAGACGATTTAAACTACCGACCGTTTCTCGTTATCCGTCGTTTTAGTAATGCTTGAGCCGCCACTAGATCCCGAATTCTTCATAAGTCAGTGACTTGGAGTTCGCTATATAAAAACTCAATTATTAAATCACATCCTACTAGAATTTTTCTGGCTGTTAATTGACGAATTTTTGCCAAGCTGATTTTCCCAAAAGCTCATAAATTTTGTCTTAATTTTCTGAGTTTTTTTAATAACTATTCTACCTTTGCTGACAAAATATCCTCTTTCTACAATTAACTCCAAGTTTACTTTTGACAGTCCTTCTTACTCTTGTATGGAAATGCCTTTACATAGACTTCAAACTACAACTGGTACTAGTTTGGTATGTTCATATTTGATTTAATATAAAATGAAAATATGCTATTATATTTACACCAAATTTTAAATATAATATCATCAGTGATGAGCTATAGCCGGTTTGCATCGGTTCGATAGAACCGGTTGTTATTTCGGAATAAATTAAATTTTAAATTAATAAAATCTATTATTTATTACAAAAACTATTTATAATTTCGATTAAATATATGTTTATAATCTCTATCTATAAAAATACAATTTCCAGTTATAATTATATTGTGAGTACACTTATGTTTTCCAGTTTATATATTGGAATTTCGCTACATTCTAGATTTACTGCAATTAGAATTGCAGAACATATAGCAAAGCAATTGAAAAAAATAATTGTTGAAAAAATAATTACATCCAATTCAAAAGTCTGCGTAGTCATTGATGAAGCCTTAAATGTATCAAGTAAATCTGTTCTAGTCATTTTTTTGAAGTTTGAAATGGAGCTAGAAAACCCTACCTTATTTGGATTTAGTTCATTTAGAATCCCAAACCGCTGAGCATATTTTTAATATCCTGCTGCAAACTTTAATAATAAATGGCTTTTCCATGAAATTTTTGAAAGAAAATTTGATTGGTTTTTGTTCTGACGGTGCAAGTACAATGCTTGGTCAAAGGTCAGATACATACAATTCGAAAAGCTAAAAATAAAATTAATATTATTGCTTTAAGTTCAGCAGAGGCCGAACGAGGGTTTTCATTAATGAATATCATTTGTGAAAAGAAAAGAGCTAATCTTTCAGCAGAACATATTTCTAGTTTAATGACTGTTAATATAGTTGGACCACCACTTGACAGATGGAATGCTGAAGAATATGTTAAAACTTGGTTAAGGAATCATAATTCAGCTGATGATACCAGTGTTCGAAATAAAGCAAAAAAAATATTAATGAAAATAATGAACTTATTTGGATATTGTTATAATAATACAATTTCAGCAGAGGCTAATCAAATAAATAAAAAATTAATTATATTCAAATAAAACGATCTTTTATTAAAAAAAAAATTTTCTTAGTTTTTAGTTTTGAGAGAACCGGTTGTTAAAATTTTGGCAGCTCATCACTGAATATCTCAGCATTTTAAATATTTTTTAATATTATTAATATTAATATTAGTTAAAGACAAGAATAAATTTATTCTATTTCTATCGATATTTTTATTTTTAGAAGATAACTTCCTTTGATGTCAAGAGCTCAACTGGTTTTCCTATTAATTTCCTATTTTTTTAATTAAAAAAATTGTAAAAAGTAACATTGTTCACATAAATTTATCTTTAACTTTTAAGTTAGCCACTTCTACACCTAAATATTCGAGGATAATTTTAGATGCCTGTTACTTTAGCATAAATTAGGCAAATATCTAAATTAATTGGCGCTAATGCTAGAGATTTAGTGTGTCAACATACAAAATAAAATATAACTCACGTATTTCACTTTTCAAATTTATTACGTAATATGGAAACCCTTGTACAACTATTAATAAGCAAATACAATGTAACCAACAAAGATCATCATCTCTCTGTCATAAGTAATCGTAAAATTTGTTTGTACATAGGGTCTGGATTTTAATTTTTATTGGCTAACATAGAAATTCATTTTGTGGACATGTGGTACCAGAATGTCAAGGAACTCACGTAATTACTGCCAATAACAAAACCGGGTTCACACATAGTTAAAAACAGATGAGAACATGACGAATCCCTTTTCCATCCTCTGCCTTTTATCTATCCTCTTATGTATGAAAGGCTTTTGAATTTGCCTAAACATACTTTAATGTTATATTTTTATATCTTGCAATTTGGATGGAATGTTGACAAATAACAAATACATTTGCGATCGACCTATTTGCCTCCCCTGGCGTAGATGCATTAAGTAAAAGTTAAGTACTGTAAAATTATTTTTATTTATCCATTTTATTATTCAATCTTAGAAAAATAGTCAATGGTATAGCTTTAGCAGATATGGTAAAATTTTATATAAAAATATCGCATGTTTCTTTTAATTCATTAAGTTACTCCTAAATTCCTACGTTGTATATAAAGGGAGAAATTAAAGATAAGTTATATATCTTCAAGCAACCTAAATAATGAGATAGAATAGAAAATATTTAAATAATAATACAGTGAACGCTTTATATAAGCAACTCATATGAACCAATTTCAATAAAAAAGTTTCTTATATAGAAAAGTTGCTTATAGGGAAAAAAGAAGTATAAAACACTTACTGCCTAGAAAATATTTTTACTTATTTTTTTACTACTTCAGCTGTGTAGAATTAGTAAACTAATAAATAAAGAACACTTTAACTCAAAAAAGTTGCTTGTATAGAGGTTGCTTATAAAGAATGTTGCTTATAGAGAGGTTGATCATATAGAGCGTTCACTGTATTTTAATAATTTTTTTAATATTATACGACAAAATTAATTAATTTCTAATTTTAGCTAATTAAGATTGATTGTTATATATAAAAGTAAAATTTTTACCATCCATAAAATCGACCCAGTCGGATGTTGAGATATATATTTTGACCATGAGACCTTTACTGTCGACAAACCAAAATCACCAATTTTTATTATTTTTTCGTGTAAAAATATATTGCTTGATTTTAAATCTCGATGAATAATTGATTTGGCGTGTAAATATCTATATTTTAAAAAAAATATTTTAAATATAGGAAGCCATGTATTAAATAAATACATTAACGGTTTAAAAACTAAAGATCCTACTTATAAATCGGAATTACAAAATAAAATGAAATAAAACCTAGTATCAAAAATTTGCTACAAAAGAAATAACAAATAAGAAAATACTAGTGGATAACGGTTGACAGTAAGTTATGATAAGTCGGTGATAACTTCTGACTCCTCGGTGTACTTGTTTAAATAAATCGAACAACCCAACATAAAAACGTTTATGTAAAATCACCACAATAGTTACAGCTTTATCCACACAATTTCAATAATAACTTTCAAGATAAAACTATATACAATATCACTGTTAATCTATACCTTTTTCAATAATAACTAAACTGTCTTGCGCTTGTACTTGTTTAAATAAATCGAACAACCCAACATAAAAACGTTTATGTAAAATCACCACAATAGTTACAGCTTTATCCACACAATTTCAATAATAACTTTCAAGATAAAACTATATACAATATCACTGTTAATCTATACCTTTTTCAATAATAACTAAACTGTCTTGCGCTTGGATATGTTTTCCAATGAGAGATTTCCCTTCTGGTACACTAAGTGTAATCAGTTGATTTGTTCTAACTTCCTAAGACTTCGAACAAAGTGGTGGTTTAACTAAGTTGCATCTGCTTTTTATACATTTTTCTTTTTAAAATTGATTTGTTGGCAGAGCTCTTCTAGAAATTGATTAATTTACTTTTCTAACTTTTTATAAATAATAAAGTTTCGCTACTATCATTGCCTCGCGGGGTAATTTTATCAATGTTGGGTTCTCGTTTTATTCGGACTTCCCAAAATAAACAATCTACTTAGTATTATTTTTATAATCTTGTTCTCATTTGGTTTGTCACTAACTCTGGTTTTCTATTACCTAATTAATTTTATTTTTCTTTAAATATTTCTTTCTATAATATATATATATATATATATATATATATAGTGATGAGCTGCCAAAATTTTAACAACCGGTTTTCCAAAACTAAAAACTAACAAAAATTTTTTTAATAATAGATCGTTTTATTTGAATAGAATTAATTATTTTTATTTATTTGATTAGCCTCTGCTGAAATTGTATTATTATAACAATATCCAAATAAGTTCATTATTTTCATTAATATTTTTTTTGCTTTATTTCGAACACTGGTATCATCAGCTGAATTATGATTCCTTAACCAAGTTTTAACATATTCTTCAGCATTCCATCTGTCAAGTGGTGGTCCAACTATATTAACAGTCATTAAACTAGAAATATGTTCTGTTGAAAGATTAGCTCTTTTCTTTTCACAAATGATATTTATTAATGAAAATCCTAGTTCGGCCTCTGCTGAACTTAAAGCAATAGTATTAATTTTATTTTTACCTTTTCGAATTGTATGTATTACGGAGTTTTTTCCTTCAATTATGTTTTGTACATAATCTCTGAAATCGTTTATGGGAATTTCGTAACTAATTATTTCATTTAAATTTCTCAATTTTTCTTCTCCGTAAATCCACGCGCATGTAACTTCTTCCAAATTCCAATCAATTCCTTCTAGTAAATTAAATAATTCAGCTGCATCGTTTTTACCTCATGTTTATTCATTTATATATGTCCACAATTTAACATTCGAGAATTAATTTTGTCAATTATTGTTTCAATAAGTTTTTTCGTGGAAGACTTTCAAATTTTTTATAAAAGGAATATCTGTAAATACGGGTGATGATAACATTTCTTCAACTTTTTTTCAAATATTCCTAAATTTTCTTTCATTTATATCATAAAATTTACAGTTCTATTTACTAGTTTGGTTACCTTTTGAAGAGAAACAAACCTGACTTGCAACCCTATTTATAAATAAGAAATTTCTTGAAGAATATCGATCATAAGCACTAAATCTTTTTAAAAATCTTGATTTGCAAGTCGGTTTGCCATACCAAGATATTTTGAATCTTCGGTAAAAAATTTATAAAGTGGTGCATAAGCACGCTAATTAGTCAAAGCAGATCTCAAGCTACATGCTGCCCATCTTGAACCTAAAACACGGCCTATTTTGATTATTTCAATTCCCAAATCGCTTGATATATTTTGTAAAGTAATTGATCTTTATTTGATTGATGAAAAATAACAAATTTTATCGATAAATGATTTTAAATGATTCACTTGCTTTATTTCATATATTGCATCATCAAAAGCCAGCCGAAGTCAATGCTTTAAGCAATGCCAAACTATTATATAAGGGAATTCTTTTACTAATCTTGTAGCAACACCTGACCTTTGACCAAGCATTGTACTTGCACCGCCAGAACAAAAACCAATCAAATTTTCTTTCAAAAATTTCATGGAAAAGCCATTTATTATTAAAGTTTGCAGCAGGATATTAAAAATATGCTCAGCGGTTTGGGATTCTAAATGAACTAAATCCAAAAAAGGTAGGGTTTTCTAGCTCCATTTCAAACTTCAAAAAAATGACTAGAACAGATTTACTTGATATATTTAAGCTTCATCAATGACTACGCAGACTTTTGAATTGGATGTAATTATTTTTTCAACAATTATTTTTTTCAATTGCTTTGCTATATGTTCTGCAATTCTAATTGCAGTAAATCTAGAATGTAGCGAAATTCCAATATCTAGCCCATTTTCAACTGGTCCAAACCATCGTATTTATCCTGAAATAGCTTTAATTGATAACTATTCCAGCAATCTGGAAAAATATTCACAGGGGATTTATCTTTTTCGGAATTAGCTGATAGAATTGTAGATCAACATTATGTTGATGATTCCTGGCATACGGAATTTGAAATATTTTCCTCTTCATTGTTTTTTACTTTTTTATTAAAATAATCACAAATATTACTATTGCGTTTCATCAAATATTATTTTCTAAATGAAAGGGCTACAAAATATTTAGATATAAACTGGAAAACATAAGTGTACTCACAATTATAACTGGAAATTGTATTTTTATAGATAGAGATTATAAACCTATTTAATCGAAATTATAAATAGTTTTTGTAATAATAGATTGTATTAATTTAAAATTTAATTTATTCCGAAATAACAACCGGTTCTATCGAACCGGTGCGAACCGGCTACAGCTCGTCACTATATATATATATATATTACATTCTATATTTTTAAATGAGACAATCAAAATTCAATATCAAAATAGTAAAATAACCAAGAAATATTTGACTAAAATCATTACTCAAATCTTACTCCATTCCTTGAGATATTTGCCTACAGATATCTATAATATCTTGAAACTTAAAATTTTTTTCCATGACATGAATATGTTTATGAAGACTTGATCCTTCACACCACTGGGTAACAATTGCTAATTTCGGTTTGATAATATATCCCATGAATAAAACAATATTCACATGCCTGGTTTTTCTCAAAACAGACACTTCATTTATGAATGCTCGAAGCTGACATGAAGATGGATTAAAAACATTTAATTCTTTAATTGCAACATTTCCATGCCAGTAGCCTTTATACACGGTACCATATGATCCGGAACCTATTCTATAGCTTTTGGTAATTTCAGATTTAGAAATTTCCCATTTCCCAGAGTTTCTGATCTTAATGCATAATTATAAATAATACGCAAATAAGGATAATCAAATACAATTTGCATAATTTAAAATTCAAGTGAAATTTTTAAGAATTTTAAAATGGCTATAATAAATTGTAAAATTATTTCCTTTTTCAAAAGTTTTAAAATAATAACATTTAGAATTAATCGACGGATGCTTGTCTCTAACCGCCATCATATTAGAGAAAATATTACATCGTTTTGTAGCATATAATTTCTAACATTTTTCTTCTTTTAACTGACATTGCTGAAAATATTGGCTGACAGATGAATGCGTTTGTACGAATTTCACTATATTTCTTTACATGTATAGAAAGAGGACATTTCATTTATTAGTGGTTGCAGTCAAAAAGCTCGTAGTTGCAATCGGTTATTATTATACCTTTTCTTGGTGTATATTAGAGTCATTTAATTGTGTTTTTCTAATAACCGAAATGTATACTTTAAAATCACAGTCCTTGGGTCTCATTGGATAAAATCCTCCCAGTCAATTAAAGAAACAGAGCTATCCACTTATTTATCTGAAGACCTCGTAAAAAGCACGTTTCCACTCGTGGAAATCAATCCAACACAGACTTCCTACAATGACATTTATAGCACATGTTAACAATGCATCACTTCCTACAAGCTTACCATCTAGAAGAGTGTTTAATACAACTAGAGGCATCGTCATTAATCACCGATCTGGCTTTCTTCAAAAAATTGCAGAAAAACTAATATTTTGTAAATTTAATTTGTATTTACTTGATTCATTAACTTTTAAATTTGAATTTAGAAAGTGACTTTATGCTTATAGGTTGTTCAGGATAAATTTTGTAATCGGTTTATCCAGACTAATCGAATAGAGTTTGATTTTATTTATAAAATTGATTCTTGTGACATGCTGTGTAATAAATATTATTCAAAAATTGCGACCAATACTAATGCATTTCTAAACTTCGTTATATATTGTATATCGCTCTGTACCTAATAGTCATTTCGTTTAATTTTTTAAATATTTACCAAACTGGCAACAGATCAATCTCCGATCGAATTTACCAAAAAATTTGGCTCTGCCTTCGAGCCAATGAAACTGATGTATCGCTAGAATTTAACAACATTTTTCAGAAATACCAGAATGGTATTTGTGTATCAAGAATGTTTCAAAACCAGTCATAATATTCAGCGAGAAATAAGGAATCTGATAACAAACAGATTTAAGGTAAGAATCCAAATTAATTAATAAAAACATCGGGAACTAAAAACTTCGACTTTCTGTATGGAGTCGCTTTTTAATAAATTGCAGACTTAGTAAATGATATGGTGTATGTTGTCTCAAGAATTATTAAAATTGAAAACTTGGATAGTAACGGTATCTTGCAATGCTAATATTAACGAACTTTTATCATGGTCATCGATTTAATCCTGAATATTTTTGCCTAGGTTACACCAGTTTGAATTTGAAGAAAATTTATGAAAAAAATTCAGTAATTTTCTTGCAGCGTTCAAATGACATGAAAATACAATCCATTACAATCACTACTGTCGTGTCCCGTTAGATTAATTTTTTTGATGAATTCTCTTTCTCCGTTAAATTTTCCTGTACTTTTCGTTGAAAAAATGAAATTCATCATAACCAGTGGGTTCAGTCAATTAAATGGAGTTATAAAAGTTAAGAAAAAATTTTGGAATTTAATCATCGTTAAAATTACTCTATTAATATTTTATATAATAAAAAAATAAACTATAAATTAAAAAAATTTACTTGAACTCGTGATATTTTTAACTGACGAGGCTCACTTTTTGCTCTGATTGTACCTCTTTTTATTTTAATACTGGGTTCGTTATTTTCATCAATATGACTAACGCTCAATGTTGGAGAATAAAAGCATTTTCTTACCGTTTCATAATCATTGGCAAAAACTCTGTCATTGTCATTAACAGAAATCGATTTTGAATGTCTTTTAACTGCAAATGTATTAAATTAAGTAATTTCTTTTTTAAATCAAATTTTTATAATTTGATTATTTTCTAGAAATGTAGAAAAATTTTAAATACAAATTTTATCTAAAATAAGAAAATAGCTAATAAAATTTTCATAATTATATGGATTGCAACCTAATTAATATAATAATTACATATTGTTATTTACTGTAATTGATCATACTTTCTGTTTTATTGTTACGGTGTGGTGAGAATTTCCCCCCTTTTAACTGTTTGTCGCATTTGGGCCTTATTTATTTTTGTTATTATTATTTTATGGTAGAATAATAATAATAATAATAAATTTTTTAAAAAAAATAATTAATATCCCTATAGTATTAATTACTATAGGGAAGAAAAGAAAATTTTAAAATGATTAAAAAAATCAATAGTAAAAAGAAGCAAATTTAAATTGTTCAACAATCAAGACGAAAGCTCAAATACTACACTTCAAAACAAATTTTGATATTTTAAGCAAAAGCGTTTTAAGAATCCTAAAAGTATAATAGCAAAAGCTGCTAATAATTTCTCGGTAAAGTTTTAAATTAAAGTTAACAAAGCGTTCAAAGATAAAGAGTATCTTTAAATTAGAATAAAGAAACAAAAGACTAGACAGTCTTCCTCATACAAATAACGAGGAAAAAACATTCAAGTGTTGATAAGTAGTATTTTCATAGTTATGGTTTAATAAATTTTATGTTTGTAATACTGGTTGACTAATATTTTTATTTTAATTGTTTTAGTTTATCATATAATTGGCTTAACACAACATTCACCCCAGACCGTCCCGATACTCTTTTACAGGTGACTCGGCTGGGCCCTGACATTTTCTTTAAATACTAAACAATAACTTAGTTCATTAAACACACTAGCATAATTGTATAGGAACATAATAGTTACGATCTTTAATCATTGATGAGATTTTTGTAAGTTTTTATTTAGTTATTTTGGAGTCAAATGAGTTGTTGGAAATCTTTAGTACAGAACTAAAATTTGAATCAGTGAGCTGAGACCTATACTTTGATTTCTTGATATTCATGAAGAAAAAAAATTAGGTTCATTGGTGTCACTCGATGCAAATGGACCAAACATTTTCACGGCAGAGTTGCATGTAGATAAACTTATCAGTTTTAGTGATAAACAAAATTGTGTAAATTAGAATATTGTAATTAATTTAATTTGAAGGTCAGAAGAACCGTCAAACTAATCATATGCTCTAAAATCGATGTTTTTGACCAAAAACTGACCTTTTTTATTTATAGTGAAAACCAAGTCTTTTACACCAATAAAGCATGAAGCATCTTAAATTTTGACCAATAATTCAGATTATTTCGTAAATCTTGAACCTAAAACTGACTATTTGGCATAAATTAATCTAAAAATTATGGAATATGGCCTTACCCTATTACCTTCAAATGAATTTGATCTTGGTGGGAATAGAGTGTATTGACTCACACACCTCTTAATATACTACTATATTCGATAATAAAGACGCAATTGAAGCTGCTAACGTCCAGAACTGAGATTGTTAAAGAAACCCAGAATGTTCGTTACCAACAAAACAAAAGCTTTCTAGGGGAACTACAAGTTGTAAATTATTTATCGGAAAGAGTTGTTGCTTTAATAGAACAATTCAATCTACAAATTACTCACAATAAAAAGAAGAAGCAATATCTTCTGTAAGTCGTCTCCAAACACCGAAAGCAATTTTTCGATTCTCGCAAGATACCTTGTGTTTAAGGCTTTACTCATTATTGTTGGACATCGTACTAGTACTAATTATTCCATGTTTTCATATTTATAGGCAAAATGAAGTTATTTTGTGAAGACTTAGCTTATTACGGTAACAAACGTAATTCACCGAAATATATGGAAAACGCTCAGGACTACAAAATAGATGAGGCACCTCTAAATATTGTCTGATTTCAGAAATATTTAACCACGCATGTTTTTTCATCAAATGGAACATTTTTAAGAGGTGGGACCATTAAATTTACAACTTTTGAAAATAACGACCACTCTAATAAATATGTTTGATTTCAAAATTTTATAAAAATTTTTTAATAATTATTAGGAACGTGTTAGTTGTGAATGGTTCTTGATAAGGTCATTGGATCCAAAAATAATTTGTATAATGCTGTCAGCACGTATTTTTTTTAATAATTTGACTAATAAAATTGGGATATGCTGATTGATTTTGCTGTTGTTTTCGAGTTTATCAAAATTATTTTTAAAGTTTTGAAAATAATCAAAAATTTAAATTATTTAAATAAATAAAAAATATTTAATTTAAAATTAATAAAAAATATTTATTAAAATTTTTAAAAAATTATTTAAATATTCTAATGACAGGAAAACTGTCAAAATATATCATAAAACGAGTTTTTGAATAGTGCTTTCTTGTAATTAAATCATCCTTTTTATTTAATTATTTTTACGGGTTTGTATTTTTCCCAGCATAAATATAATAATGTTCCATGAAAATTAAATTATTTAAATGTTACATAATGGATAAAATTTTACTTTTTTTGAATGAATCGATTATAGTCGGATGTTGATTTTTCTAAAAAAAGATTTCTTTCAATCAAAAAATGTGATAAATAATTTATGATCATGTATTCCAAATTCTATTTATAATAAAATACAACTATTATTCAAAAATATATTTATTAACATTATTTTACATTTTTATATTTAAATTAATATTATAGTATTAATAATTTTAAAATGAATGTTTATTTGATCACCACAGCATCAACAGAATTACTCAATTCAAACCGAATGTGGAAAGTTTAAGAGGGCTGTATGAGAATTTAACACGTGTTTGTATATTAAACACATCAGAAATTCCGATTTTCGTTCACAAACAAATAGCTTAGTAGAAAAAATCCATAGAACACTAAAAAAATTCGCCATATTAATGCGATTGTTTAAGATAAACGCAAACCGGAAATGATAATTGAGTATCACAAAACGAAAGAAGTCGCTGATCTTATGGACAAAATGCTAAATACTTACACATGCAAAAGATGGCATGCAGCATTTTTTATGAATATTTTAGATATCAGTGCGTTGGCAGCGTATTTTATATACACAATTATTTATAAAGATGGGGATAAATAAAAACGACAGAAGAAATACATTTTTGTAAGTTAGTGAGTCACTAATTTTACCGACTCTGCAGCGAAGATAGCATTAAAATTTGCGTAACAAAGAATAAACTGTTCAATTGGAAACAAATGCGAAAATTCTCCGGCATCTTTAACTTTAATTAGTTTGTTTTTTGCTTATATCTTTCTCAAGAGATCCGTCGCTAAATTTGTATTATTATCTTTGAGTTCGTCTCTAGATTTGGCGTTCAACCATATCCGTTTCCCTATCAATCTTAATTTTAAAAATCTTTTAATTTTTTTACTTTAATTATTTTTGTTGTTTTTTGTTCATTTTCGACGCTCATTTTTATAATTTAGTTTACATAATTGATTTCTTATCGTTTTGCTCTGATCAATAATGCGATAGGTTAGCCTGATGCCGAATCATGGCTTGTAAAAATAAAATAAAGTGTATATAATTTTGGATATCAATTGAGATTTTGAATTTTTCAAGCTAAATTTAGAATATAATCAAATTTGTGTTTATTTAATTGTTAATCATAAAAATAGGTACCTATAGTAAAATTATAAATCGTGATACAAAACATGTTTTACGATGTTTCGACAGTTTTTCGATCATCATCGGATATGATAGAAAAAACTAGAAAGGTAATTTCTATAAATAGAAATTATACAAAGTTTATTAATAAATATAATTAACACTAGAACTACCAACAGTTGTTATATACCTATTTCTACTAAACCGGTCATTTTGACCGGTTTCATAGTTTAGAAAATATTTAAATCAAAAGAAAATTTTTAAAAAATTCTTATTATTATATTGAGGCACATTATATACCGTATATACTCGTGTATATTTTTAATTGAAAGTAATTAATTTGATTAAAAGCAATACGATTAAAAAACTCATTCTCCAAAAAGGAATTTTTTGGAAAAAATAAATATGATTTTTGTATACCCATGTATAAGTCGAGAAATTTTGTACTAAATTTGATGATTTTTTTTCTTCTTCGACTTATACATGGGTATACAAAAATCATTTATTTTTTCCAAAAAATTCTTTTTTGGAGAATGACTTTTTTAATCGTATTGCTTTTTAATTACTTTCAATTAAAAATTTTTTACTTCGACTTATAAACGAGTTTCTAATTTTGGATTAAAAACAAGCTTTAAATTTTCAATTCGACATACACGAGTATATACGGTACATATATTTACAAAAAAGGGGTAATATTATTTATTTTTTATTATCTTTATTTGACTCGCCACAATCTTTACATATAGATATTTTTTTTCAATGTACATTAACCATAAAAAAGGTTTTATTTTCATTACACAAACCTATTTGGCAAGATTTTCTTTTGTTATAACTTCCCGGACTTTTCGAGAGGACATGCAAGTTTTCTAGTTCAGATGGATCTTTACATTCATTGGAAAGTTCTTCTGTTTATTGAAACTAAAAACCTTCTCGATATATTTTCTACAGTTGTTTTCTTATCAAATTTATGCATTTATTGCTCCCAAGTCGAGAATATTGAAAAATATTTGAAGAGGTCATCTTCGAGATCCCCACTTCACATTATATTTTCTGGCCATTTGATCGGTCATGTCTACCCCGAATTTGGTTTTATTATAAAATATGATAGTTTCAGGCAATTTTTTAGTCTTTTTCAATGTTGGCTGAATTATATTTCGAACTCAGAAATGTACTTTTTTAGCTGACTTACTTTTATATAATATTTGTTTTTTAAATTATTGATGAAAATCGAGGCAAATTATCTTTTTTTGTTTAGCAAGTTTTGGCAATTCTCATTTACTTGCGCGAATTGTTCTAACTAAAATTGTGCGCTTTCCAATAATTATGATGCTAGTGGTTTGTTGGTAAAAAATTATCAGTAGTTATGTTTCTTCCAGAGTCGGTAAACGGTTCAATTAGTTGTAGGATAACAAAGTCGCTCATAAAAATTGACGACTGTCTTGTTCCGTCCTTTTCATAAATGGGAACCCATTTAAAATAAATTTACTTCTGAGACCAGATGCTAACCAAAATTTGTTCGTCATGTACAGAGTGAATCGGCATCTTACTTTTTTTGTGGATAACTTTTTCGTCAATTTGTTTTGTCCCGGTACGTATCAATTCTGGCTATTTTCAATGAATAAATTACAAACATCTGATATCATTGCGAATTTATCCGTTTGTAATCGTACACTTCGTTCATTTTTTTTTATCGAAGCGGATAAATTGTAAAATATACGTTAATTCTTTCCTACTCAGATTTTCCAAAAAAACCCGGTACCCACTTTTTAGACCAGTGTCGGGCAACTGGTGCGCCGCGAAGACTTTTCTAAATATCTTAAATTGCTAGCGTTTTTGAACGTTCAATAGTTTAATATAAAATTGAATGAAAATATTATTTCATGAATTTTAAAAATATTGCATATAAATTGCATAATAAATTGCATAATATAAATTGCATATAAAGCGGATAAATTGTAAAATATACGTTAATTCTTTCCTACTCAGATTTTCCAAAAAAACCCGGTACCCAGACTTTTCTAAATATCTTAAATTGCTAGCGTTTTTGAACGTTCAATAGTTTAATATAAAATTGAATGAAAATATTATTTCATGAATTTTAAAAATATTGCATATTGATATGAAATATTGAAAAAATAATAATAAATTTTTTTTCGTCAACAGTTATCGGAATATAAATTTCTACTTAAAATATAACGTTTGAAGATCGATTTGAAGAATCATAGATTAACTACTTTTTATTTCGAAGTAAATAAGCTTAATTCTGCTTTATAGCTCATTATTAATTTATTAAAAGCTTCCCAAACTATTTAGGATGGACAAATTTTTATTTCAGAAAGAAGTAAGTGATAAGAATGATAAGCCAAATGAGAACAATGAAGGCAAAAAAAACAGCACCAAAATCATCAAAAAGAAAAATGCGAAAGTACCAAGACGAGTATTTAAAATATGATTTCATTGCACTCGATAACAATCCCTCACTGCCATTTTTTCTTATTAGTCTGAAAACTCTCAGAAATCCATACCAAGCAAACTATTTCGACTCATCGAAACAAACCATTATGCACAAATTAGCAATCCGATCAGTTATTTTGAGAACCTAAAATCCAGTCAGCAAAGCGTATCAAAAAAATTCAAGAAATTTGTAGTTACAACCGATCAAGCACAAATTGCTAACTATAAGATTGCTCAACTCATTACATGAAAGATAAAACCACATGCTGAAGCAGAACAAATCGTTTTGCTCACTTTAAAAATTTCAGCTGGATGTATGATGATGAATGATGCTGTGGAGAAATTCAAAATCATTGAAAACTATTGCTAGAAGAATCCAAGATTTGTCGAATGAAACGCGAGAAAATGGTCGATTCAGCTTGATGAAACCACAGACACCAGTGTTAAAGCTCACTTGCTTTCATTTTTGTGATTCGTCCAGGAAGGAAAGGTTGTGAATAATTATTTTTTCTGTCAAGAACTTCAGCAAACCACAACTGGTGTCGATATTTTTGAATTGGTCGATAAAAATGTGAAGAACAATTTGAAATGGAAAATTGTGTCAGCGTTTGCACAGATGGAGCTCCAGCTACGCAAGGACGTAAAAAAGGCTTGATTTCGTACGTTCCTAATCAAAATAAAAAAGTTAAAATCATGCACTGTATGGATTCACAGAGAAGTTCTTGTGTCGAAAGCTGTTCCTCAAATTCTCGCAACAACTCTTGATGAAGTCGTCAAAGTGGTCAATAAAACGCCCTTCGAAGAGAATTTTCGCAGCATTATGTGAAGCAATGAACTCAGATCACAAAACATTGCTGTATCACACGGAAGTACGATGACTATCAAAAGGAAAAGTTTTAAATCGATTTGTGTTTATGAAAGTCGAAATCTTATCATTTATCGAAACTGAAGCAGTTTACTTTTCGTTCTTGAAGGATAATGTTGGGTAGTTATGAGTTACGTTTTAGAGTGATCTCTTCGACAAACTGAATGAAGGAGCTCAACAAAACTTCACCACATGCTCAAGAAAAATGAACGCGTTTGGAGAAAAGCTCGTTTTATGGATTTCAAAAGTTAGCAAATCGAACTTCTTATCTTTTCCAAATGTCGAATCGAATCCTTCAAAACTCCAAATCAAGCAAGAAATTGAAGAAACTTTGAAGTCTTTGTCAAAATCTCTTGAGAAGTATTTCCCTAATCTTGATGTTTCAGACATGGAATGGATAATGAACCCATTCATGAACTTTGATGTGGCGACCCTTGAAGAGGAAGAATAATTAATTGATTTAAAAAATGATTTGATTTACTAAAGAATGTTCACAGAAATGGAGGTTTTCGAATTCTGGTTAAGTTTGAACAACAAATTTCCTCGATTGAGCAACAAAGCAATTGAACTGTTGTTGTCGTTCAGAAGCTCTTATCTCTGTTAGCATAGATTTTCGCCACTCACGGAAATGAAAAGCAAGAAACGCGAGAGACTGCGAATGACCGACGATGAAATGCATGTATGCCTATAAAAATGTGAACTTCGCATCTATATAATTTGTGATAAAAACAATCTCAGAGTTCACATTAATAAAAATCAAGTTTTTCTGATATTGATTTAACATTTAAAAATAAGTTTTCTCCAGATATTACAAAATTATAAGTTTATTATTGGGTGCGCCATGGAATTTTTTTGACTTAGTGCGCCAAGATCCGAAAAAGGTTGCCAGACACTGTTTTAGACCATAAATAAAATAATTTTCAGTTCTTAGCTTCATAAGCACCATGCGCATATTAAATTGCAAGAAAAGCGTAAAACATTTCTTTAGGTAGTTCCCATTTTTACCAAGAACTCAGATAGATTCTAGTTTTGTGCATGTTATAATATGGTTTATAATTCGACAATTGATTTTCAATGAAAAAACACTAGTTACCATGCCTTTCATTATTATTGTCCAATTCATAAATTTTATTTTAACATTTATTTTTTATATGAACGTTTTAATGGTGTAATATATATTACATATCCGATGATGACGGAAAATTGTTTTCTCAAAATATAAACTGAATTGTAAATCAAAAAAATTTCTTTTGCTTTTTAGCAAATCGGCCAAAACATGAATTTAAAGTAAAAATAAAAGAGCGATTTGTGTTAAATAAATTATAACGTTTTAAAACAAAATCATAATATAAAAAAAAATTTCAAAGAACACATGATAAATTAATAACCTGATTTTTAATGTATTAATTTTCTAAGATCATTCAACTTAAATCACCTCCACCAATATTACTAGAATAATATAACCACGTACATCATTGTTGTTATCATTAACTTGGTATTCTGGATATTGTGATAAAGTAGGTTTCATGTTAGGTACTGATGGAACTTTATCCATATTCATTAAAATAGAATCTAATGAGTTGGTAAACGAATTTGAAATATTATTATTATTATCTGTATTCTTTTCAAAATTAAATAATTCTATATCCGGAGGAAATAAAGAATTTTGGTTTTCACAGAAAAATCTATTTCTATCATCATATGGAGATTTTGCTGTTTTTTCACTACTTTGCCTTGTGCTATCAGATTGACTCCGTTTCAAATTAATGATTTTATTTGAATCAATGTTGCTTAAGTTCGATGAATTGGCTTCACATTCAGAAATATTAAAAATGATATTTGTGGATTTTATCACTTTAGAAATTGGAAAATTAGTCATTGATAAATGAGAAGAATTTACATTAGATGCTTTATTTTGACTAAATTTTTTAAATATTTTAGAAGAAAATGATTTCAAAGAATTAGATTTTAATGAGTAGTTTGATTTACTAAGAGATTTAGATATCATGTTTTCTTCTTTCACATTAACCTGATTTTTTGTTTGGAGGCATTTAATATTGACAAATGTATTAACATTCAAATTTCTGTGAAAAGTATAAATCAATAAATTCAAATATCAAAATAATTTAAAAAATATATTTAAACAAAACTTTTATTATATATTCCGACAGATTCACTGTCATCAGGTAAAGCGTAAAACTATTTGAATATCAAACCATTTATTTAAACAAGTTATGAAAATACTTGTGAATTTAAATAAAGCCTATTTTTCATATTTTCATAAAATCATATTATTTCACACATAATATTTCAATAAACCCTTGATACAAATACAAACAGAATATTGTATCGTTGAGAATCATTGACAAGGTCATTGAATCCAAACTGATTCACTAATATTAATCGATTCATTCAGTCGATAGTGAGATGATTACACATAGTCCCTATATAAATATATTAAAAAATGATGGGATTTTTTCTTATTCATAATTTCAAAATCCACGGCTAGGTCATATATAAAATAGAAATATATTGAAATGAATAATTAATAACTGGTTGAAAAATAATTAATATCTAAACTTACTCCAAATGTAGAAATGGATCACAAGTTTTATTTTTACTAGAAATACATCGGTAATGAAACAATTTATAACATAATTTGCACAGTATTCCTAACATTATATTTTATTTCCAACCTTTATACTACTTTATATTACCAGTAAATACAGATTTATGACATTGATCACAATATGATTTATCAAAAACTATTTTTCTCTGAAATTTATGACTAAAATGAAATTTAGGTTCAGTAAGTTCCTTTTTGTAAATTAATTTTAATTGGTGATTTGCTTTAGAAACCATGATTGAGTGTGAATCCCAATTAATTAACTCACTAATAAAAAATAAATATTAATATTATCTGACAAATACAAACCTATTTTCAGAATTGATAAGCATCAAATTTTTAACATCAAGATTGTAAAACATCAACTTATTTTTCAATACATCCCTTATCGTCTTACCATTGCTGGCTTGAACCTAAATTACATTAAATTGCCAATAATATCGATAATATTACCGTAAAGTAATTAGAATTAGGTAAGTATATTTTAATATCTTTTGAATGCTTTATAAAAGACTTATAAAAGGTTTTGTTTGGGGATTTCAATTGAGTATGATTTTTAAAATTACTTTCCATTCGAATGAAGAAATAACAGATAAAAATATTTGATAATAATTTTCAATTTGTAAAGCCAGAATTAGTCATACACAACACAAATTTACATAACTTGAATATTAATAAATTGTGAATAAATAATATATCAAATTATTATAAATTTATTTTAATGAAATAATATTTTTAATATATAAATAAAAGATGATAATAAGTAGTAAAATAAATGTAATTTTAAATTAAGCAATATTCAAAAAATTTTTAAACAAAATAAAAAATGCATTTACTTTAGTGTAATAAAAATTTCATGTTGAAAAACTACTTTCATAAACTGCTTCATTAACTATAAGTCGAATTAAAATCGGAAAAAGATTAATCTGAACGACCAAATTCATGAAAAGAAATATTTTAAATAATATGTAAGAACTAAATAAATTATGTTGAGTTGAGACGGACAATATGGGCGGCAGGCTACGCAAATTTTCGGAAATAATTAAAATATTTATCATAAAACTCTAAAATAAGGGCGGAACGCTGCTCAAATTTTCCGAATTAATTAAAATACTTATCGAAAATAGTAAAAGTGGAATGTAGCTCAATTGTTAGTATAATGTGGGGTTTATGGTTCGTGTAACCTTGACCCCAAATAGAACTTTTCCTTGCCCCGAATAGTTACCCGTTGCTAGGCAACGTTAGAATGTAAACATTGGTTTTGAGATCGCCAAAGGTGAGCGCTACGAAAGAACTACTCTGGCCTGATCTCAAGGTGGGTTCAACACACTACCGAGGTTCACGTGTGGTTTTCTTATTCTGGTTCCTTGCTTACGTGTTCAATACCACGTTTCCTTGGCACTATTTCCGAGCCACTCGAGACTTGATTTAATTAAATCTTAAAATTATTACATCTAATGGTACAATCAATTCAATTTATGAGAAAAACATTTATTGAACAACAATTCTAAGTATATTATTCTTTCATCTTTGCGGCCCGTCGTTTGGCTCGCTCTGTTTTTCCGGGCAATGTTTGATGGGTCTGCTCGCAGGCTTTGTGGCAACGGTCGCCTCTCGATAGGCCAGTTGTGCCTGCGCAAACACCAACGGGTAGGTTACCGCTGGTGGGTTACAGGGTTTCGCATCTTGCTTATCCTTCTAGTTGCCCTAGTAACGCCATACAAAATGATGCTGATCGCCACTTGGCACCCGTTGCTAGGCAACGTTGGTAATGTGTTCAAGTGGTGGGTTGCCCGCAAAAATTGAGTACCATGTGCTAGTACTATAGTTGCTCGGACAATCCTCGGGTTCACGAGCTGTCGATAGAAGACCTATGCTCGCTTTGCTCGGTCCCTTGCGTGGAAATGCAAATTAAATTTAGACTGATTAGTGTAGATGATTTCGAGTCTACCCCACTATGACTGAATACATGAGAGCTGATTTATTTAACGAACAAAGGACATGCAAATCAATGATAAGTTAAGTTGATCGACTTGACGCTTGTACGGCTCGGCGTCGGGCCCGTTCCTTGCGTCCCGGCCGGCGGATGGTTGGTTGAATGGCTGTCGCCTCTGAGCTTGGTGCGGCACTATCAACGACGCGTTGACTCGGTAGTTGGGAAGGGGCGAAGATGAGCGGATACGTTACCGCTTCCCCTTTCCGACAGGCTGCTAGGGCAACCTCTAAACCCCTGACTTGTGTGCGCAGACTCCGATTGAGCTGGCGTTCTTCGGCCCAGCCTTTTTGAGCTGCGGTGAGTCGTTGGTAGAGTATCTTTGTCCGCTTAGGGTCTAAACAGGTCGCCTTGACCTGCTGCACCTCGCGAGTTAATTGCAGGACCTGACCGAGTAACTCTGCATTCGTCTGCCTCGCGTGGTCTAGTTCGGTCTGTAGGATCCTTAGAGAGGACATCACTGTAATTAAATGGGTTGTTACAACTTCAATTTATGATTAGTCTGGTGGGTTACAGGGTTCCAAATCTTGCTTATCCTTCTAGTTGCCCTCGTAACGCCATACAAAATGATTCTGATCCACTTGGCACCCGTTGCTAAGCAACGTTGGTAATGTGTTCAAGTGGTGGATTGTCTGCAAAAATTGAGTACCATGTGCTAGTACTATAGTTGCTCGGACAATCCTCGGGTTCACGAGCTGTCGATAGAAGACCTATGCTCGCTTTGCTCGGTCCCTCATGACTATTCAGGATTAGTTCTTAATTGCCTGTGGAAAACTGAGACGCAATAAGGTTGCTTGGGACAGTACTGGCATGTAATTTCAAAAGAAAACGACTCAACTAAGGCTAAACTACTCTATTCGAATCAATAACATGTGGAATATCTACTGTTTGGCGTTTTGAAGTTGGGTTGCTCGACGTCGGGCACGCTCCTTGCGTCCCGGTCGACGATTGTTTATTGGAGGGGTGGATTGTTCCGTTAATTGGGTGTTTTTCTGCGGCATCTGGGATGGGGCGAAGATGAGCGGATAAGTGACCGCTTCACCCTCCCGGCACACTGCTAGGGCGACTTCGAGTCCCCGAATTTGAGTGCGCAGGCTCTGATTGAGCTGCCGCTCCTCTGTCCAGCCTTTCTGTGCCGCCGTGAGTCGGTGGTATACAGCTCTCATTTTTGTTGGATCAGCCCATGTTGCTTTTATCTGTTGAGTCTCTCGAGTTATTTGAATGATTTGGGCGAGTAACTCTGCGTTCGATTGTCTTGCGCGTTCCAGTTCCGCTTGTAGAAGTTGTAGGGATGACATTACTATAATAGAAGAGAGCATTTAAATTCCTTATTGCCTCCATTAAATCAAATTTTATTTAGTTAAACAAATTGTATGAAGCAAGCTTATCCATGAGACTAAATAACAAACGAAAAAGACGTTTAATGCTTAGATCAATTTCTACAGCACTTCGTTGTTACTATAGTTCTTCTTCAGGGAATTCTCTCTTTAAACTCCTCTTCAGAGCCGCCACCGTGTAGGGCCGTCGGGTATCGCGGACTGGGTGAGGTGGGTATGCCTCCGCGATGAGCCCGGCGCGGATGTCCTCTTCCACGTTCGTGAGGTACATCCGGGCTTTGACCACATTGAGGTCCACTTGCTCTTGTACCCTTTCCCAGAAGGTGAGGAGATTTCTGGCGTGATCGTATATTTCTTCGGCCGGGTATTGTTGCCCGGCGAGTCCACAGGGATCGGATGCGAGACCCAACAATCGCCACGTGGTCGGGTGTGACCACCGGGGTCGAAGTTGGTCGATAGTTGCGGCAACTTTTGGTATCTCTCTTGGGTGTGGTTCACCTGCTGTTTGAACAGTAATTCGGTCGATAGGCATATCTAAATTATTATCGTTATCAAGTTCGATTAAGTCGTCTGCTTATAATAATACTCGACTAAAAGATGATTATATTATTGCTCTTAGACTGATTAAACTCTACTAGTTTGGTTATTATTGCAACTTTTCGCGAAACGACTAGGGTTATTTATCGGTGAGTTCCTGGTGATGTATTCAGTTGGCTAGCTTTCTCACGGCACTCCTATATCTCCTGTTAATGATGATAATAATTAGAACACGTTAAGCGATATTCTAGTGCTATGCAAATTGGGTAAGTCGAAATCTACGATCTACCAGGTATTAACGTTTGTTAAGTCGGGATTTGTCCAGTGGATGGAACTACTACTGATTCAGATTTATTTAAAAGTTACTAAATACTTAGTGATACTATCTGTTAACAAATCGATTTCAAAACTCAAGGGGTCCGCGATGTTATTAGATATTAAGGTGGATTTAAGGTTTACCAAACACCTCATGCTGTTGAAGATTAGTTCCGAAATTTGTTAAATATATAAGAGTTATTAATACAAAGTTACAATTTACCAATATGGATGTTGCTTAAATCAATTTTAAAATTCACTATTATTTGATATTGATATTTATCTAAACCGAGATAGAATTTACATGTTGGATTAACTTGATGATATTTAATTTAGGTACATCCTGTAGGGATGATGTTAACGGAAACGTCAATCTCTCCGGTCAAGCGGATGTTAGATTTATTCAATTTGGATTTCCGGCTTCCGGTTGATTCTCTCAGATAAATTATCAATCGGCTACTTCTATTATCGACTTAGTGAAATTTCGGTTGTGAAGTGCGCGTAGACTTTCTACTAATGGAACTCTTATCAAATATCGCTTCGACACTTATCATTTGATATATATTTATTCGTCGAAATTGGACTATATCGGATTTTTAAGCGCGTCGTAAGTTAATTTCTCATGATCTTGTTGGTTTATTTATTAAATTTATAGTCGTTCGTTTAGTTTCTTCGGGAAAATTATTGGATTATTCTCGGGTCTAAAACGGGTGTCAGGATATTCATCAGATGTCAAGAAAATCTTTCTAAGCTAAATGATTATCATCGAGTTAAATCTAATGCTATTTCGTTTCATAATAAATTAATCTGTTCGCGTTTCTAATTCGGATCAGTTTCGATTTTATCCCTACGTTTCAACAATGATATTAATTTGGATTTTTGTAATGATAATAAACTGTCAATTTTTATTCAGTAACGAATTGGTATTTATTTATTGGTTTATTTATTTCTATCCTCATCAGTTATTTTTAATCACAATTACTTCATTTTAATCAAACTTCATTTTAATTTTGGTTAATGAATAATATTTTACACTCAATTTTTTATTCTGAATTACTAAATTTTTAAGCAAGATATTAATTTATTTTAATCCATCGAAGTAAAGTTTCTGTTTATTAAGCCAAGAGTTTTTTGGACTATTAATCAACGAATTATTTTATCGTTTTTGACATTTAACCAAATGATTACTTCATTTTAATTCATAATGTTTTTTTTCTTTATTTAATCAATGAAATTTTTGATTATTAAGCAACAAGTTATTTTATTTTAATCCATAGTTTTCAGTCTTTACTCAAATGATTACTTTGTTTTTAATTCATAATTTTTCTTTTTATTTAATCAATGAAATGTTGGATTTTTAATCAATAATTTTTAGCATTTAACTAAATGATTACTTTATAATAAATCTTTAATTCCTAAAGTTTTTCCTTTTATTTAATCGATGAAATTTTGGATTATTAATCAACAGATTATTTTACTTTAATCAAATGATTACTTTATTTTTTAAATAATAAATATTTAATCCATTTTATTTCGAATATCAATAGTTTTAGCTATATCAACGATTTGTTTTATCCCCGTGTCCTTTCCCTTTAATAAGCCTTAGGCGCATTTTGTGTTCATATTATATTTACTGAGTGCCCACTGGACTACTCGGTGTGGTGATTTTAAGCCGTGTGTAGTACAAATTTAGGTCGATTTTTCAGAATTGAGAAACGAGGAAGCAGCCAGAGACTTCTTCCTTATTTCTCTCCTCAGCTATAGGGATGAATATTGACGTTACGACCGCTGCGTTGCGCACGCTGAGTCTTCACGGGTGCATATCACTGGCGATCTTCCACGCACTTACATGCATTTGCACTATGTTGATATTTCTATCTTGCGTGATGTGTCGGCTGTGGGCCGGAAAAATTTCGACATTAAAAATTTATAAAAAAGCATATCAAATAAGTTATGTATATTCATAATATTTATTAATTATAAAACAAATAAATTTACCCATTTTAACCATTCCATAAAAATATCAAATCATAATACAAAATGACATAAATACCTCTCTTCCCACGCCAACGCCGAGCAGAGCTCCATTGAGATGCAAGGACGTGACGTGGAAAGAGGGTTCCACCATAAATAATTCTCACCTAAAAATTGAATCCGACAATAGATTTAAAATCAAGTTTTGATTCAAAATGGTTCTAACAATTTTCAAAATATAGTTTAAAACAGTTTGAAAATGGTTCGTTTTCAAAAATGGTTAAGTTTAATGTGAAAATGGATCAGTATATATACCTAATTTTATGACGTGTAAAATTTGATGCAGTAAAACAAAATTCAACCTTGTTATTTTCTAGCAAATTCTATTATTTATTTTTATTATTTTTCGATTTATTTTTATAATTTTTTATTTAGAATCTTTATTGAATTATTGCTAATTCAAATTTTTCGATTTAAATTTCACTTTAATGAACTTTAATTGATTTTTTCAATTTCGTCGAATTTGTCGTGTTTTCTTGTTGTATTTGTGTAGGTATCGTGCGGATCTTGGTGCATTTTGTTATTATTTTATTTTATTTTTATGTTTATTAATTTATATTTAATTCTTTTATTTCTTAGATTTTATATGGTTTAATTGGTGTTTTTCAGGTTTATTTTAAATTGCGTGTTGTATCTGCGTGTGTGTTTCTGATCCATTTAAACATTTTTCAAGGCCGTTTACGTTCTGGCCCAACAAGTCTAATCTTTAAATTTATCAAACAAATCAAAAGGTAATTCCAATTACATGAGAGAAAAGGGAATACACAAATTTCCAATTATTATTGATCAATTACTACACTATGTTGTTTCTGTTATCTTAGTTGTCCGGGCCATACCGCTCTAGGCTTCGCTTGAGGGCTTCTACCGTGTATGGGCGCCTAGTGTCTCGAACTGGACGGTGTGGATAGGCGACTGCGATTCGCCCGGCAAGGATGTCCTCCATCACATTTGCAAGGTACATCCTTGCCTTGACTACCTGCAAATCCACCCGCTCCTGCACCCGCTCCCACTGGGTGAGGAGTTCCTGTGCGTTAGCAAATATTTCGGCGGCTGGATACTGTTGTTTCTCTGATTCGTGCGAGTTACTACTCGGATCCCGTGCTTTCCAAGAGGTAGAATAAGGCCACTGTGACCGGGGTCCGACTATTGCGTCTGCGGCTCGTAGCATCACTCTCGAGCGCTTTTTCCCAGTTGATGGTACGGTTGTCTGATTGAGGGACATGTTCTGCAACAATTGGGAATTAAATTATGAAAATTAATATTATGAGGAGGAATTTCTCGGTATCGGTTAAAGTGCGTTTATGTATGCGGGTCCAAGATTTGGCGTGCTTATGGTTAAGGGTGATGGCGGCTAACATTGAGGGTTCCTCGGTACTCGGTTTAATTGTGGGACTTTTAACGGGTATCAATCAAAAATAGCATGTCTTGGTAACTTGACTTGACGTTTGGGGATGTCGCTATCGGCTCTGGGAGTCATGAAGAGCTAATTTGTTGAGAATTAGTTACCCAATTTAATTTATGCGGGGTCCTTATTTATCGGGTAAAAAATGGTATTTTAAATTGATGAGTTTCATGAGTTTCATCACTTCTAACGCATGATGATTGAAAAATCGATTTTAGTTTATCATTGCGCACTTCATGTCGACTGTCGAACGGATATTCAGTAGTCTGGTCTGTTTTGGAATTAATAATTCGTCGTGGTAGATCATGTTTTGTTTATATTACTTAAGTCGACTTAATTTTATTGACGTGTCTGGCTTAGTTAATTTAAACCGTTTCGGAATTTTTAATATCGATGCTCATTTGAATATTCTGATCGGTATACTTATGCGAAAAAATATTCGTAATTCACCGTAGTGCTCGGGGACTCCTTCGCAATACTATGCTACCCATGCATTTGGAACTTATTACCTTCCTCAGATGGAGGGTTTTACTCATCGTTTCGTCGGGATATTTATGGTTGTACTATGGTTATCATCGAACCTTGATGTAGGCGGTGAGTTTTTCTGTGTTCTGTCGTTAATAAAACGTTTTTATAATTGGCTTTTCATAATGGGTTTTTGATTATTATACTAATTGCTTCAATTTTATAGCGGGTTGGTCTAATGTTCATACTACATTTAATTAATCTTGGGCTTTTACCTGATTTAAAGCTTTTATTAGGTTGTTGATATAGAGGTCATTTTCAAATTGAATCCATCACATCTATTCCGTCTCACTTGATGAAATAATCGGTTTTGGGTTAACGCGGTACCTCTCTTGTTGGAAGATTATTTTAACCTTATCGAAACGCAGTATGATAATTTAATTAAGGAAACTATTATCATTATCCTAATACGATCACTTAGATCGAGATTTACCCTCATCCAATGACTATTTTAACCTTTTAGTCGCGAAACTCTTTATTTATTCATCGTTATTGACGTCTGGTGGATTTAATGTTAGCAATCGGGTCTATTGAATCTCAGTTAAAACATGATTTTAGTACTTAATTTAGTTCAAACCCAAGTTTAACCCACTTTATTCATTTGATTTACGTTAAATCGAAAATTCTTTGTCTAATTTATTACCACATGGTTATAATTTATTGGTCATCATAAACTTCATCTAAGTTATTTAAAACATAGTGCTAATTTATTGGTAATCATAAACTTTATCTAGTTTATTTACAACATAATTTTAATAGACCTTGTCGAATCTATCTAAAATAGGGTTTTATTTCATTGGTAATTATAAACTTTAGCGAATCTATTTAAACATGGTTTTTCTTTTCAAACCTTATCTGATTTACTTTACAGTATTAACACGAAAATGGTTATATCAGCGATTTCAATTTACTTTATCCCCGTACCCTTTTCCTTTAATAGACCTTAAGGCGTAGTATGTTCATATTATATTTATTGAGTGCCCACTGGACTACTCGGTGTGGTGATTTTAAGCCGTATGTAATATGATTTTAGGTCGATTTTACAGAATTGAGAAACGAGGAAGCAGCCAGAGGTTTCTTCCTTATTTCTCGCTTCAGCTATAAGGATGAATATTGACGTTACGACCGCTGCGTTGCGCACGCTGAGTCTTCACGGGTACATATCATTGGCGGTTTTCCACGCACTTACATGCATCTGTACTATGTAGATTTTATTTACTTGCGTTGTGTGTCGGCTGTGGGCCGGAAAAATCTCGACATTTTAAGTTATAAAAACATATAAAATAAGTTATATAGATTAGTAATATTTATTAATAATAAAACAACATAGTTACCCATTTTAGCCATTCCATAATTCATAAAAATCATCATAACATAACATAAAATAACATAAATACCTCTCTCCCCACGCCAACGCCGAGCAGAGCTCCATTGAGATGCAGGGACGTGACGTGGAAAGAGGGTTCCACCATAAATAATTCTCACCTAAATGTGCTGAAAGTAAATTCTGAATAAACTAAACGCTTTCAAAAATAGCTTAAGATTTTTAAGAACTAGTAAAAATGGTTAGTTTCAAAAAACGGTGTCGTTTTCAAAAATGGTTCAAATGGTTAAGTTAAATGTGAAAATGGATCAGTATATATACCTAATTTTTTGGTGTGTAAAATTTGATGTAGTAAAACAAAATTCGACCTTGTTATTTTCTAGCAAATTCTATTATTTATTTTTATTATTTTTGATTTATTTTTATAATTTTTTATTTAGAATTTTTATTGAATTATTGCTAATTCAAATTTTTCGATTTAAATTTCACTTTAATGAACTTTAATTGATTTTTTCAATTTCGTCGAATTTGTTGTGTTTTCTTGTTGTATTTGTGTAGGTATCGTGCGGATCTTGGTGCATTTTGTTAATATTTTAATCTATTTTTATGTTTGTTAATTTATATTTAATTCTTTTATTTCTCAGATTTTATCGGGTTTACTTGGTGTTTCATATGTTTATTTAAATTGCATGTTGTATTTGCGTGTGTGTTTCTGATCCATTTAAACATTTTTCAAGGCCGTTTACGTTCTGGCCCAACACCGCGTTATCCTCTTGGCACGCCGATAACGCTACCTCTAGGCCGCGTATCTGAACTTTCTGAGTCTGAATGAGCTGCTTCTCCTCAGCCCACCCTCGTTGTGCGGTGGTCATTTTCTGGTAAAGCGTTTTCACTTTTCCCGGTTCTATCCAGGTTGCTTTGACTTGTTGGATTTCTTTGGTGAGTTGCACGATTTGTTGATGTAGCTCTTTATTTACTGTACGGGCCTGGTCTAATTCCCGTTGTAAGATTCGGCATGGCCCCATGTCTACAATAATAAAAAAAAATCATCAGGTATGTTTATCACCAATTTTCTCGTTTTGCTTATAACTTGCCGTCACGGGTTGCTATTAGGCGTACTATAATTTTTCTTATTTATTACCTTACAGATTGACAACAAAACCAACAAAAATTCAAGCCTTAATATTCATTACATTACAATAACGACGCTCTAATCTGGAGTAACCTTGATTGAAACTCTGACCCCTGCGCTCACGAGCGTATGGATGGTCCTGCCGATTATTCGAGCCTCTCTCCTTATTCCGCTGTTCCTGGGGGAGAACTTTTCATGGAACCACCACATTGATGGCCATGGTATTCTCGCGTAGCTTCCGGTCGTGAAGTTCGTAGTATACGTTATATCGGGGGGCGTATCCGTCCGTACTGGGAATTTTGCTCACCGCGATATCCGCATTTATCTCCATCAGATGTTTTCTGGCCCTCTCCACTTGCCGAGCGGTTTGCCTCTGATGCTCCTCGAGGCGAACCTACAGGTATTCAGCCTGACCGCGGATTTCCCGTGCCAGGGTTACGGCAGGGCTCCCTCTTTATCGCTATAAAAGGAAGTTCGATTTTCCCAGAATCTCTTTAGACGCCTGACTTGGTTTCTCTTATCGGGGAGATTGAAAACCCCGAGTCCCACATCGCCTGCATACATCTGGCAGTCGAATTGTCGGGGAATCAAACGGTGATTCGGGACGCGTCGATCCACGAGTTATCTAGAAAATTCAGATGGTCAATTTATTCATTAGCAGCTTCGTTTTAATAATCTTAGCGGATATGGCTCGTCAGAACAATTGATTATGCATTTATTTGATAAGGAAAATAACTCGTCTAACTCGCCGTGGTGAACGTTTCATTTTATGATATGGTTTAATTTGTCTACTTCGCCATTTTGATTGCTTGATTTAGTAATCTACTTCCTCCTAATTTCGTAATTTAGTTCATTCTTAATCTCGTAATTTAATGTTTCTTAATTTCGTAATTGGATATTTTCCTTAAAATTCGTGGTTCAATTTATTCTCATATTTCAGTAGGAAAATTATAGAAGGTTGAGTTACAACTTGTGTTCGTTGGCCTTGTCCTGGTGATGTTTAAATTTATGGTTGTTAGGTACTCTTTTCGATCTCCGCGTATTGACAATTAAAAAATTGTTAGTGGATACCCAGTTTCAACGTAGTGATTGTTAATCTTTCCAATGGAGATTGTGTCATCCATAAGCATCATTGTAGGTGTTCTTTCGATTAGGTCCACTGCATTTTAATTCAAGGGTGCGATGGGATCATTCGCGTTTGTATGTTATATTTATTCTATTTTGATTCGCGGGAATGTGGACATCATTGATGGAAAATACATTTGCTTTTATGCTGTAACCTTTTGAAATTTCCGAGTGAGGTTTCATGGCGCTCGTTGGCGACATCACAAGAAATCAGAGAAAATCGAGGGAAACGAAGCATTATATTTACGAGCAAAAGCATGACATAAGACACATCTATCATCTGCGTTTCATTAGGATCGACTTTGCTGTGATCGTAGTTTGGACGAGAATAGGAGACTTAGGTCTGGGGTCTATGCCATTGAATGGTCTAGGTCTCAAAATTTGAGGTAATAAAGGTAAAAAAATGGAAGATGAACTTACCCTTTTGAGGTATGGATTTTTCTTCCATCATTATCCCATTTGAAAACTGCCCGTTGCTTCGTTTGTTGAGTATCTAGAATTGAATGGCATGTTTGACGGAAACAAAAATGATAGTGCTACGTTGGTCGTCTAATTATATAGGTGCGCTGGTGTAATGTCACGTCGTGTGGTGGATAGTAAGTTGAATTGGATTTCTCGATATCCCCGTTGTCCGGTATAGAATTTATTCAGACACGCCTGCCGATCGATGGTGATTTCTTCCCTTTAGTTTTGTACAGGCGAGTTGACATTTACCATTGGTGATTCGGTTGTGTGCCAGCATTTCATTCAAAGGTCAGCTGACATTTATGCAATGAGTGGATTGGTGGCGTTATTTATTTATTTAGTATTAAGACTTCATTTTTCAATTTTTATCAAGTTAATTTTAAGGTATTCCTTTAGTAATCTAATTTTTGGAGTCGATTTAGTTATTTTAATTTTCTTAGACTCGCTATCGCCGATTTTCCTATGTGCTTAAAGACAGGGTTGTCTTCCCTTTATCACTTCGAACAATGTCTCGTCACTTCTATTCCGGATTACGCCTTGGTTAGCCCAGCTAGTAAGTATTTTATTTGATTACTACGTCTATTACTATATCTGTTCCAGCAACTGGACGCGGTTGCGCTCGCATCTTCCTCATCGTCCTCTCAAACCGTACGATGTTGGTCACCTCCCTATGGGGCGAATTCCGATTACAATTTTTCGTGATATTATTTTCCAAGACTCAGAACATTTATCATTATGATCTATCTGCCGACAGAAATTTATGGTTTTTTGTTCGTTGTAATTAATTCAATTTAAGCCTTTAATTATTGTGTTTGATGTACATTAATAATGTATGATAATGTACATTAATGTTAGATTATGGGCTTTGCTTTTTAGGTTTTGTGAATTATCATGACCATATGATATTCAGAGTAGTTTAAATGCTTTTAATTGGGGTTCGTAGTTCAGACATATATGTCGAATTCGGTTGGTATTTGGATTTTTAGATCATTTATGACAGGTTAACATTATGGTACGGGGATACATTTTTATTTATGGAAGGTATCGACTATATATTCACTACAATACCCCTTAACATTTTAATTAGTATGTTTTATCGCTTTGAGTACTTATTATAGTGCTGATAGGTCATCCACATGACGTTTAAAAATTTTGATTCCAATAATTTATTAGATAAAGTTTGCATAGCAACGATTTACGGCAATTTCTCCCGTCACCTTCTCTTATTTGACCTTAGGAATTAATTGTGTTGATATTAAGAGATTATGAGTGCCCACTGGACTACTCGGTGTTTTGATTTTACACCGCACTTACACAGTTCGATTGGTGTGTGTGGATTTTAATAGCTTGCGGTGTTGTGTCGGCTGGGGGCCGAAAAATCTCGACATAATTTACTTTCGTTTTAAAGGTTTATTTCAAACATAATTGGCATAGTACAGTAGTATAATTCAACATTAGCATTATCAAATTTCATTACAAGCCTTTTCCCCACGCCGACGCCCAAACAGAGCTCACTTGAGGTTGTTTGTGCGCGACGTGGAGAAAGCTTTCGGACACTCGTTCACTTACAGCGTAAAATCGTAGATTGAGCCTTTTGTTAAAACGAGTCAAAATGTTTGTTCCGTAAAAACGAGTGTTTCGAGTTTTTAATTCAAAAACTGATTAAAATTCTGTGAAAACGAATCGGTATATATACCTATTGTGTGACCCTAACCTTGCGTGTTAAATATTATTGTGCTTTTTTGTATATTCTAACTCTAATTTTATAATTTTCGTGATTTAATTTGACAATTTTATTTTTTTGACTCTTAATTGAATTGTTACCAATTCAAATTATTTAATTTTAGTTCCAATTTTCATGAACTCTCACTTTTTAAGTGAATTGACAAATTTTCATCAAACTTTCGTGTTCTCATGTTATTTCTGTGTTTATTTCGTGCGGATCTTGTTGCACCTTGTTATTATTTTAATTTATTTTTATGTTTTCGATTTTATATTTTAATTATTTCTTTCTCGTATTTTAGTGGGGTTAATTGATGTTTTATGGGTCTGATTTTAAATCTGCGTGTTGTGATTGCGTGCTATTACCTATCCGTTCAAACAAAATTGTGTGTTGGCCCAACAATAATATTTGTGTGTTTCTGGGTGTTGATTTCTTGAAACTATATGGTTGTTACCCAGACAAATCCATACAAATATTTTCGCTTACCACTCGGCACTCGTTGCTAAGCAACGTTGGAACTGTGTTCGAGTGGGTAGATCGTCCTCAAAAAGTGATCGCTATTGCTAATGCTATAATTGACCGAATGATCCATGGGTACAACGAGCTACCGAAAGAAGGCCTGTGCTCGATTTCGATTTTTAGGTCCCATTATTCTCCTATCTCTTTCAAATGTTAACCTATACTCTCATATCCTTTATCTTTATGTCCGTTCGCCTAGTCCTTCTTATCGTTGTCCGTGTTGATGATTTTTCTATAAGCTGTAAACGTTTGTTATGTTCAATATCCACACCGTGTCTCTCATACACTTATCCCTATTTTAACTACTATGTCTACTATTATTGTCACTAGTGTTATCATTGTTCCTATTATATGTGTTATCTTTATTGATCGTTACCACTATTACATTTATTATTATTCTTATTACTATAACTACCCTTATATTTATGATTATTACTACTACTACTATTATTATTATTATTATTATTATTATTATGTATTTATTAAGTTTTTGTAGGGATCCATCCTTATTTCTCAGCTTTATTAAAGTATTCTACTTATAAAAAATTTTAGCTGGAAATTATCCTTATCTTTACAGTTTTTCATAAAGTATTTTTGTTATTTCGGAAAATTTGGAAGCGTTCCGCCCTTATTTTACAGTTTTATCAGAATATTATATAAACGATTGTGTTGCATTCCACTTTTATTCAAGTATTTTCGCTAAGTATTTAATTAATTCGGAACATTTAGCAGCGTTCCGCCCATATTTTCCAGTTTTAACTCAAATTAATTTATTTACTTCTAAGATATTATTTAAAATATTCTTTTTCATGAATTTAGTTGTTCGGATTTATCTTTTTCCGATGGCTATTCATTTTAACTGTTGCAACGATTTCGCAATTTCCACCGCTACCCTTTCCCTCTCTTTGTCATTATGATCTATTTATGTTTATATTACGTTTAATGAGTGCCCACTGAACTACTCAGTGTTAGTGATTTTGAGCCGATTGTTGTTAAAGATATTTTGTCGATTTTTCAGGAAACGGGTGGCGAAGGAGCAACCAAAAGACCACACCCATACCTTCCAATTTCTCCAATTAGCGGATAATTTTGATGTTCGGGCTCCTGTGTTCTCACGGAAGAACCTTCACGGGCACGAACTATTGTGGACTTACACCGCACTTATACAGTTCGATAGTTATGTGTAATTTAACTTCCTTGTGCTGTGTTTTGGCTTTGGGCCGAAAAATAAATAAATAAACTTTACCATAAAAGCTTTGATGCATAAAGGTTCTTGGCTGTAAATATTTATTCAGCATATTACATCGTCCACGACAAATTCATTCGGAAAAACACGGCAAATTGGAAATTCATAAAATCATCTTGAACTATTCATAATTCATATGGTATTGATTCATAATAGTATTTAATCAATTCATTATTTCAAAATCGATAATCATACGCTAGCTGTGAGTTGTCGTGTTCAGGCAAAACACTTACCAGTGTTGATTGTCTGAATGCACGGCCCACAGCTATAACACACCGATCTATTGAAATAAGTTTCAAATTAAGATGCAAAGTAGTTGATAATTTGTGAAAACACATCAGTATGTATACCTATAATTTGACCTTAACCTTGCGTGTTATTTTTATTGCGATTAAACAAATTTGACCTTGAAATTATTTGTGTTATCTAAATTAAATTTTTATTAATTTCTTAATTGAAATTGGTAAATTATTTTTAACATTTTTAATTAAATTTATTCAGCCAAAAATATTTTTATTTTTACTCATTTAACTCATTAATTTTTACATTTATATAACTTGTCGTTTTTCGGTCAAATTTTCTTGTTATTATGTTAATTTTTATTTAAGTTTCGTGTGGTTCTTGATGCATTTTGTATTTATTTTATTTTATTTTTATGTTTTTTGATTTTATATTTATTTATATTCTCTCAGATTTTAAAGTGTTTAGTTAATGTTGTATGTTGTATTTTAAGTTATGTTGGTGCTGGGTTTTCGAGCTGTATTACTGATGCATTTAAACAATATTCTGTTGGGCCAGAACGTAAACGGCCTTGAAGAATGTTTAAATGGATCAGAAACATACACGCAAATACAACACGCAATTTAAATAAACCCATTGAAACATCATATGAGAGAATTAAATATAAATTAATAAACATAAAAATAAATTAAAATATTAACAAAACGCACCAAGATCCGCACGATACCTACACAAATACAACAAGAAAACACAACAAATTCGACGAAATTGAAAAAATCAATTAAAGTTCATTAAAGTGAAATTTAAATTGAAAAATTTGAATTAGCAATAATTCAATAAAAATTCTAAATAAAAAATTATAAAAATAAATCAAAAATATCAAAATTAAAGAATAGAATTTGCTAGAAAATAACAAGGTCGAATTTTGTTTTACTACATCAAATTTCACACACCAGAAAAATAGGTATATATACTGATCCATTTTCACATTTAACTTAACCATTTTTAAAAACCATTTTGAAAAGTGTTTAAAACCATTTTTGAAAACTTAACCATTTTCTCAAATCTTGAAGTCAATTTAAAAACTGTTTTCGACTATTTTTAGACTGTTTTAGAAAATTATTTTCAGACTACTTTGGAAACCTTTTTTAGGTGAGAAATATTTATGGTGGAACCCTCTTTCCACGTCACGTTCCCTGCATCTCAATGGAGCTCTGCTCGGCGTCGGCGTGGGGAGAGTGGTATTTATGTTATTTTATGTTAATTTTTACAAATTTTGGAATGGTGAAAATGGGTAATTATGTTATTGTCATTTATCATTAATAAATATTATTTACATAAATTATTTTACATGTTTTTATAAATTAAAATGTCGAAATTTTTCCGGCCCACAGCCGACACACAACGCAAGATAGTAAAATCTACATAGTACAGATGCATGTAAGTGCGTGGAAAATCGCCAATGATATGTACCCGTGAGGACTCAGCGTGCGCAACGCAGCGGTCGTAACGTCAATATTTATCCCTATAGCTGAATCGAGGAATAAGGAAGAAGTCTCTGGCTGCTTCCTCGTTTCTCAGTTCTGTAAAATCGACCTAAAATCATATTACATACGGCTTAAAATCATCACACTGAGTAGTCCAGTGGGCACTCAATAAATATAATATAAACACAATATGCGCCTAAGGTCTAATATAGGGAAAGGGTACGGGAATAAAATGAAAATCGAGATCGTTGATATAACTAATTCCGTGTTAATATTTTGAAGTAAATTAGATACAATTTATTGTCAATTTAAACTCCTGGTTTAAATAAAATGCTACGATAAAAGTTAATGGTTCAAAGAAATTACACAACTTTAGTGATAATAATAAATTAAATTCGCATTTAAAATGAAACTGATTGCGAGGAATACCCCAAATTTCATGATAAGTTTAAATGATTTAGACGAAAAAGGTAAATCAACTCGTTAATTAAAACTTATGGTAAATTTGCATTAGCGGACGTTAATTGCGAGCAGTAATTTAAATTTCAATTATGGTAGATGAACTTATTTTCGAGGGACAAAACGACTCAAAGGCCTACTTCTAGAAGTGAAGCAAGGTAATAAAACTAAGTAAACCTCATTGCCAGAAATAAATTGAATGCATGGTTTAGTTGAAGCCAGTTTCGACAAATAAATTAATTCAATGTCATGGATAAAATTAGGTGAAACTTAACTTTAATAGGATTAATAGTTCGAAATAATGATAAAGGTTACTACCACCTTAGGGATCATTTGAACCATCAACTTCTGTCAAGTAAAATCAGAGAATTTAAGTTAAGGTAACCATTAATCGTTACTATTTTACGGCTAAAATCAAAGTGAATGTTAGATAAAAACAATTCATGATTTAAACTTGTCGATTGAGGTAGCTGATTAAGGATTTGCGATCAAAGATAAGCCAATTCGGTAACCTATTAATTAAATTCATCAATTAGAAGGAAAGAACTTATAAGTCAGTTTTCTAAAGATCATATTTTAATGACGAGTAACTAGTGATGGGATTAGGTAAATCGAATTAACTAGGCGATTTAAATCAAGAGGATTTTCGTAATAAATAAGCTAAAATATTCGAAGTCAATCAATACACAAATAAAATCCAAGAACAAAGTTTTATAATATGACAAGCCGATCAGGAAAATATAAATTTTTATACAAATAAGTCTTACGACCAATCGAGGTAGACGCGAAATGTAAATAATTTCCAACAAATAGTAGATAGAATATCCAAATGGTAAGAGAAGTTGTCCATCATAATTCATAGCAAAAGTGCGTATGCGACACTAAAAATCCAATAGATAAAGGTATTAAAATCGATTGAAATGATAACTTACCATAGTCGATCTGGTCAAGCTTCGTCGGATTCGCAATTGTGAAATTCTAGGAAAGGAAGTAGATTAAATAAACACGGGTTATAAATTTACCGAACGGAAGTGTATCGACCTAGCTGACTGATCTGCGGATAATAACAGCCAACCGGAAATCTTACCGCCAAATTAAACAGATTCGCATAATCCTGAAATTCCGTAGACATAATCAACGCCGTAAATGTAAATATTGACCATTTTGTGACGGGTGCGTATTTCCGTCATCTTAAACGTGCACTTAAATTAACATAAATATGCTAATTAGGAATTTCCAAAAGCCGATTAAATAAATCATGAAATCGAAAAATTTGAATTAAAAATTAACCAACAGGTGTATGATGTAAGGACCCATTTCAAACCCATCTAGGTAGGAATCATGAATTGAGATTGACTGCTTTAGGAGCGTGAAATATGCGTAAATAAATGGAAACCCGTTCGTAACTATGAAATTTGGTTGAACTAGTAACTAGTCCTAGGCCTAATACTGACGATAATTTAAATGTGGACAAAATCTAACGTTAAGTAACTAATGACATCTGTATGAGTTCTGCCCAACCTTGACCACCAATTTGACAAATAACGGTACGTGACCGAACACAAGTTTCGACTCGTCTCAGCAACCTAACATTGAATAATACGTAAGCCCAACAGCAATAACCTAGTCATTAGCGAGTCGGATATTAAAATCGCGCGAACAATTTAGATAATTCGTATTATTCCTTCGTTCATCATACGCCAGTAGTTGATCATAATGCATTATTTTCAGCCAAACATGTCTCTAGAATGGACGGACACCCAATCGATCGATGCACCATGCCAAAAGGAGTCACCCATGAGGACAAGAATATCCGGAAAAATTCAGCGACAGTGGCCGTACCCTGCCACTTGGAGGGCGCCGGGCCCAAATAACGACTCTGATGGACTCAATAGACAACAGTACCCAGCTGCCGAGATATTTTCCAACGCGCAGGACCTCCTCACCCAATGGGAGCGGGTGCAGGAGCGGGTGGACTTGCAAGTAGTCAAGGCAAGAATGTATCTCGCAAACGTGATGGAGGACATCCTTGCCGGGCGGATCGCAGTCGCCTATCCACCTCGCCCAATTCGAGACACCAGGCGACCATATACTGTAGAAGCCCTCAAGCGAAGCCTAGAGAGGTATTGCCCAGACAAGTGAAATAACAGGGACAACTTAATGTAGTAACTGATTAAAATAATTAGAAATTTTGTGTTTTTCTTTTCATGTAACTGGAATTAATTCGTGATTTGTTTAATGAAATCAATGATTACTTAACCTGACCAATCATAAATTGAAATGATCTATCTAATTACAGTGATGTCCTCTTTAAGAATCCTACAGACCGAATTGAACCGCGCAAGACAAGCAAATGAGGAATTACTTGCCCAAGTTATTCAATTGAACCGCGAAATCCAACAAATTAAAGCAACTTGGAAGGAACCGGAGAAAGTAAAGACTTTGTACCACCGCCTGACCGCAGCACAGAAGGGCTGGACAGAGGAGCGGCAGCTCAACCAGAGCCTGCGTACGCAAATACGAGGGTTAGAAGTCGCTCTAGCAGTTTGTCGGGAGGGGGAAGCGGTAACATACCCGCTCGTATTCGCCCCGTCCCAGATGGTGCCGAAAAACCCTCAGCTAACAGATCAGCCTACTAATCAGCCCACAAATCGTCGACCAGGACGCAAAGAGCGTGCTCGACGCAGAGCAGCCAACCCACCTCATTGACTCACATTGAATCCCTACATGTGTTGATTTCAATAAATTCGTGGTAGTTAAATCATTTCTCATAATAAGTATGCACGGGTGTTAATCGGAACACTTACAACCATCTCTCTACCTTCAATCATGAACACTCTTACACATGGGACAGAGTTAAGCGAGCACAAGTCTTCTACCGACAGCTCGTGAGCCCGAGGGTTGTCCGAGCAACTATAGTACTAGCACATGGTACTCAATTTTTGCGGGCAATCCACCACTTGAACACATTACCAACGTTGCCTAGCAACGGGTGCCAAGTGGCGATCAGCATCATTTTGTATGGCGTTACGGGGGCAACCACCGGTTAGTTAAAACAAACAATGAAACCATGTAACCCACCAATTCTTATAAAACTGTAAAATAAGGGCGGAACGCTGCTAAAATTTCGGAAATAACAAAAATACTTTATCGAAAACTGTAGAATAAGGATGGAGTACGTCTAAATTTTTATATAAGTAAATTTTTTCATAAAGCTGAGGAATAAGGACCAATCCCTACAAAAAACTTAATATTAATAATGATAATAGTAAGGATAATGGTAATTATAACAATAATAATAACAATAATAACAATAGTAGTAGTAGTAGTAGTAGTAATAATAATAATAATAATAATAATAATAATAATAATAATAATAATAATAATGACAATGACAATAATAATGAGGATAATAATAATAATGATAATGATCATGGTACTTCAAGGTCATGGTTTATTTTATGTAATAATACTAATAATAATAATAATAATAATAATAATAATAATAATAATAATAATAATAATAATAATAATAATAATAATAATAATAATAATAATAATAATAATAATAATAACTATTGTTGGACACTGATGGGTAATAAAAGTGTCAGACCTGTCTAAGATTAACTACTTCCCACCCAGCGCCCGCATAACAAATTTAACCGCTAGTCACCCGTCAACATTGAAGTTGATACCATGAACTAGTGGGCTGAATATTAGCAAAGGGTGAGCCTCTTTTCAAAGACTGCCAATGCCCTAATACCCAAATGAGTTCACGAGCTGTCGTAGAAGACTTCGTACTCCAACTCTATCGTCCCCTTCTCAACTATTTATCTATTTTAATATTTTATATAATTAACTCAATAATTTAACTATTTCAACCTTCCGATATTTAACTATTTAAATTATTTTTATTATCAAAATCCAAATTAAGACAGATATAGTTATTATTTGAATCAACAAAAAAAATATACAATACTACAGTGTTTATCACATTCGACACAATATTTCAGTGTTTATTGTAATATTCAACGCGCGGTATTTAGAAACCGTTCGCGTCGAGAATGTGTCCAATCAGGGGGCCTTGTGGAGCTTGAACAGCCTCTCACGTTCCTTCTTGACAGGCCGATTTCTTTTTCGATTGCGCTTCGGCACTTTCTCTGGCAAACGTGAGGGTCCTGGAGTGAGAATTTTCACTCCGATATCTTTTCCAGATATGTTCCTGATCACTATTGCTTCTGGTTCGGCCGATAGTGCTTCTCCGCTCTGCACAAGTCCGGTGCGGATCTCGTCTCTCAATTTCAATTCAACGACTTACTTCTCCAGCTCCTGGGCTTTCTGCTCCGCTAGCCTCAGGGCCTCGTCCTTTTGCGCCCGCTTGGCTTTTAGGCCATCCATTTCTGATCTCAATTTGGCTACTGCTTCTGGTCGAAGCCAGGTTTGTTCCAGGTGGCGGCATTTTCGCACCATGACCTCCGCCCTTTGACTCTGGATCATCGCTTCATGATGATACTCAGAGACGCCTCTCCTGAACTTTTCGATTAGTCTTCGATTGGATTCCACTAAAAGGAAATGAATTGATAATTCCTAACCCCATGAGCAATTAGTTATCAAAAGTTTTATTTAAAATGAAATTATTTAAATTCAATTATAGCCCTACGGCGTCACTCTCTTTAAGGATGCAATTGTGCTATCTGGATGAGGGAAGGGATAAGGCACGCGCATATTATTTACCTTATAAGCTTGGGGAAAGTATCTGCAACAGTGCTAATAGACGTGGCACCGGCCAACGCAGTAGGAACACTGTTGGGGACACTCCGGGTCACCTTCTATTCCGACTAGGTCAAAATGATATCAAGAACCCTGGTAATGCAGCTATCAATTACTTAAAATTTGAACCTTAAATTCACATCAATAATAATGAAATAATAACAATATTAACTATAATAATAATAATTATTATTATTATTTTCATAATAATTATAAGTACATTAACAATAATCATAATAATAATATTAATAATCTTGATTTCTAAAATGTTAAAAATTTTTCCCTAATTTATTTAATAAGAAATATTCTTTAAACCTTAAAATTTTAATTTATTAACGTTAAAAAATAAAATTATTTAATTTAACTTACTATATAGTAGATTATAAAATTTTAATTTATCTAATGTAATTAACCCTATTGTAAGTAAAACTTCCTATTGTATATTACCTGTTCTCATTCTAACACTTAAAAATCAATGACTTGGAAGGTATTCAAATATATATATATATCATATTACCTAAATTTATTTCATTTTGCTTGCCACTTATTGCCATGGCAACTTAATAAACAATTTCCAATTCATATAATAAAAGTAAGTATATATATTTAAATACTTTTTAATTATTATTTTATGTATTTACGGGATTTTTACGGCAGCCAGTTCTACTCGGTCGACCTCCAGCAACACGGACACTTTCCATGAGGTTTGAAAAACCGGCAAAACTAACAAAATCATCCAATTTCATCAAATTAGCTTCAAATTCATCAAAAAACGCTGATATTTTTAAAAATAACCATGAGAATTAAACTTAGTATGTAATAAGAAACTTTAATAAAAAAGAATCATGAAAATCAGACAACCAGGAGAAAAATTATGAAAATGGTTAAAACGTGTATGAGTTTTGTTTTACCGAATAGAAAAATATGCGTGTAAAAACCTCTATATAAGTCGATGTCAGATCGACATATTTTAATGCCATTTTTTCAAAATTATCACAACTCTTGGAAACCTTGGAAGTAAAGAGTCTATATTTCATTTTGTTATTATTGTTATTTATTATTATTATTATTATTAGTCCCCTTCTAATTTGTTTTTACTACTTCATTTTAGGATCACTATCAGTCAATTTTGGTTTTAGTTACCCCATGTTATTACTATGAATTACAATTTAAACTTCTAGTTATAAAATGATAACTAACTATATTAGATAAATAATTTTTATGAACTATTAATTTTAATTTTGCTACATTATGTTATAATAAGTAACTCCATTTAGTATAAATAAGAGCAGAAAATTATGGCGAATAATGTCTATTGTGAAATTTTCGTAATCATTCAAGAAACTTATTTTGATATGAAATCACTTATGAAGTTAAATTTCCACAAAGTTGAAAATCTAATAAATTCTAAGTCTGAATAATTTTCCTCGCATAGGTCTAATGAAAGCAGAACGCACTTCTTTTTTATACATTCTACATTGGTTTCTGAGCTTTGGTGGCTCTCCAGACCATTTCCATTCCATCTTCCATTTCAATCTGTCAAATTTGGATTCAAAATTCGTAGTCAGAAATTTGATCAGTACTATACTCTGGAGCGGCCAATGCTACAGAATTTATAAAAAATACTCGCGACACTTGAGCTTTCTGCCATCCACTGTAACTATCCACTTGTTTGAAATACACATACCCGAGTGTCATTTCCTTGCAAGAATCGACTGAGAGCTACCTGAAACAATCAATACTTTACCTAACCTCTCTTTGATTTTTACGGCAATAATTTTGACTTCTGGCGCCATATGGTTTTGAAGGAAACTGCCGGTGCTCACAGTTTGCTGTTGAATTTCTGACAGTTCCTTGCGGAATGGTCTTCCATACCACAGGAGAAACATTTAAATTTGCTTCTGGTTTTTCATTTGGTCATGACAGTGTTCATAGCCTCTGCTTTCCAGGTATAAGATTTTATTGGTGCCTCTTCTTTTAGGATTATTCGATCTTTTTCAATTAAAGGCTCAAGATCATTGTATCTGGTCATCTGTAGAGAGTTTGAAACGCCAGTTGGAAGGCCAAAGACAAAAGTCATTGTTTTCCTTTCTTTTCCTATTTTCGCAAATTCTCTCATAGAGCTGAAATAGAGGTCAACCTAAAAAAATTTATAAACCGAAAGCTTTCACAAAAGCATATTTGGACGACGGATAATTGTCCCTTGAAGCTTTTGTTGGTGTTTTCATATATCTGGAGCTGCCCCATGAAGTCGTAGAGGAAGTATCTAGTGAATAGTGAAGGCCATCAGTAATTGTCTCTTCAACATAAAAAATCGAAAAAGTCAAAGCAATTTGAACGTATCAATTATAATAATATTTGTGGGTTAGTGGTTTGTGACCTAGTAACACCACCGCCAAAGGTGAGCCTCTTTTCAAAGATTGCTTAGGCCCAGCCTCATACTGGGTTCAGCGAGCAACCGGTAGAAGGCTGGTGCTCGACTTACTTGATTATTGGTCCCCTCATTTGTACTACACTTGTCGCATTTATTCGTCCTACTGTTAAAACATATATAATATAAATTTAATAACCAAAATTAAGTCCAAACAGAATATATTCAAATGTCGAAACAGAGACGTAATATGCACAATAGTCTTCGGATCATAGGTTGACTCCCAGTTGGAGTAGTCTGCAAATTCGTTTCCTTCTGCCGGGTTTGGAATGAACCCGACTCCCCTAGATTGTCCTTTCAGTTTCTCCAATCTCTCGACATGCCATCTGAACAGGAGCAAACACCAGAGGGTAAATGACAGCATTACCTTCCTGACAAGCCGACAAAGCCGTTTCGAGACCACGGATCTGAACACGATGAGTCTGGACCAGTTGTTTCTCATCTTTCCAGCCCATTGGGCCTCAGTTTATCTCTAGTACAGTCGTTTGGCCCGAGTCGGTTCAGCCTAGGTTGCCTTTACTTTCTAAATTTCCTGGATCATTTGCAACAAGTGATTGTGAAGCGATGTATTTTCCAGACGCATGGCTTGTAATTATTTTCCGATGGAGTGGGTCGTATCCATGTCTAAAATGAATTGAATTAAATGTTAATCTAAACATATACATGTTTTGAAAGTAAATTTTTGTATTTTAATTTTTAATAAATAATTAAATAAATTTGGCAACGATTTAATTAAAAGATAACGCCAAAAAAAAATTTTCGTACGATATATTTCGATAGCATAACTATCATCTTTAGGTACTCAAAACCAACTAAAAATATTATGAATTAACATTTAATTTAAACAAATTATTTTTTATTTATTTAATTTTGTAATAAATAAATATTTATAAAATATATTCAAATAACTTTTAATTAATTTAAAATTTCATTTATATTATAACTTTTTAAAAAGATTAATGTAATTTAAAATTTCAATTATTTTAATAATTAAAAGATAACGCCAATAAAAAACAAATTCGTACGATATATTTCGATAGCATATCTATCATCTCCAGGTACTCAAAACCAACTAAAAATATTATGAATTAACATTTAATTTAAAAAAATTATTTTCTTGAATTTGCTACTTCAAATGCCAATTTTATTTTCAATGATGAATGGTATCAACAAATAGATGGAGTCGCTATGGGTTCCGCTTTAGCATCAACGATGGCATCAATATTTTTGGCTAGTTTGGAAAAGAAAATTGCTTCTTTCCAATTTGAAAAACCCATGGTTTATAAAAGGTATGTGGATGATATTTTTCTTGTATTTGAAAACCAGAAACATGTAGAACAGTTTTTGCATTTTATGATCAGTTTACATAAAAACATTGTATTCACATGTGAAACGGAGAGAAAGTCATCAATTGCGTTTTTAGATTTGTTAATTCAACGCAAAGATAAACAGTATGAGACAGAGATTTATAGAAAACCAACTGATACTGGTCTTTATACTTCTCCAGAGAGCTTTTGTGAATTTAAGTATAAGAGAAATATGGTGAAAGGATTGATTTATCGTTCGTGGTCTTTATCTTCTACTTTTGCTAATTCGGTAAAAAGTGTTGATAAATTGGTTGAGTTGTTGATAAAGAATGGATATTCTAAATCATTTTTATTGTTGATGATAAAAGATACTGTTGATAAATTGAATAAAAATCCTAAGGATCCATGTTTTGGAAAGTCTGAATGTAATTTGTCGGATGGGTGTGAATTGAGTGTTGATCTGGGTGATGGTAAAAATGGATATAAAAAAATTGAGCCTAAATATGTGTTAGTATTGCCGTACTCTGAAGGCTTTACAAATTATAAAAGGAAGTTAAGTAAACAGATGGGAAATTTAGAGTATAAGATCGTCTCTAATTCGTGTAAGGTACGCAATGTGTTTATTAATAAATCAAAAACTCCGGTTGGATTGTGTTCTGATCTCGTTTATTAATTTACATGTAATGGGTGTAATGCCACATACATTGGAGAGACTTCCCGTCATCTCTGTACTCGAGTTCTAGAGCATTGTCAATTGAAGGGTTTGACCAATATTAGTGAACACAATAGAGGCTAGGCTGTAAAAGTGAAATAGGATTGTCTGATTTTAGAATTTTGTTGAGAAGTTTTGATAATTATTGGGAACGCGTGATATGTGAAGCATTGCTGATAAGGTCATTGAATCCAAAGATTAATGTGCAAAGTGCTGTGACTACGAATGTTTTGAATGTTTTTAAATAGTTTACGTATGTTAAATCATGTTTGTTTTTTTAATATTATTAAAATAATTGAAAATTTTAAATTACATTAATTTTTAAAAATTAGAATATAAGTGAAAATTTTATAATTTTAAATTAGTTAAAAGTGAATTGTATATATTTTAAAAATATTTATTTATTAAAAAATTAAATTAATAAAAAATAATTTGTTTAAATAAGCATTGTTGAAAATGTCATTGGATTCAAAGATTAATGTGCAAAGTGCTGTGACTACGTATGTTTTGAATGTTTTTAAATAGTTTAAGTGTGTTAAATCATGTTTATGTATTGTTTTTTAAAAAAAAACGTTTTTTATATTATTAAAATAATTGAAATTTTAAATTACATTAATTTTTTTAAAAAGTTATAATATAAATGAAATTTTAATTTTTAATGTATAATTTTTAATGTATAATTTTTATAGTATAATTTTAAATTATAATTTTAAATTTTAAATAATAATTTTAGTAAATTTTAAGAAATTTTGAATAATATTTACAGTAATTTTGAATGTAATTTTAAATATAATTTTGAAAGTAAAATTATAAACTAAATTTTACTATATAATTTTTCAAAGCAATTTAGTTTTAACAAAATAATAATAATAATAATAATAATAATAATAATAATAATTAAAAACATAATAAAAAATTGATTCTCAACAAATAAACACATAAAAATAAAATCATAAAAATAAACACATAAAATAAAAATGTAAAAAGATCAAATTTAAAATTTATTTAATTTACATCGTCACAAAACATCTTATAATAAGCATTTCTTAGTTCGGCAAACAAAATATGTACAACTTCTTTCTCCTTGAACCGATTCGTAATGCATCCGTACAATTTCTTCGATGTTGATTCCGTCATTTGATAAATCCGTGTTGCTAAAAATTCAGGAGCACAATACGACATCTTGTTCTTCATATTCAAAAAGAGCTCTTCCATCTTCATCAGAATTGTTTTGAATAAGTATGCTTCTTGCTTGTCGATCATTATTAATGTTTACAATCGTCAGAATTCAATCTATTTAAACACAATCAGTGCTTAATAAATAATCTAATATTTCTTCGTATTAAGATTATTAATTTTAAGTTTTATGAAATTAAATATTTTTTGTACTAGACTGTTGTATTCCAATGTTTTTATCCCCATGACAACGACTTTTCCGCTTGAAATACATTCACACGTAACGGATTATACTTGACAAGTCTTATTGCAGGAAACAGTTCTGGTTCGTAAACGTTTTCTGTTTTGCTAGACAAATCATACAAATTGATTCGATAACCCATGCCAATGTTCAAAGATAATGATTGAATTTGTAAATCTTGAATCTGATATTTGAGATTCCTTTTCTGTTATGGTCTTTTGCAACTCATTATCCTGCATTTTCCACTCTTGAAAAATAAGATTGGGTATTTTCCACTTCTATCCACTACATGTTGAGGTTTTCCGGTTGAGAACTTCATTCCGACTACTTTACATTTTCCTCTATAATTAATATTACTAATCATTTTCTGCTATCTATCAAATTATAAACAAATTAAATTTAATGTAATTAAGAAATGATGCAGTATATCAAATTGTAGGGCTAAGTGGGAGCGGAAAAACCTTATTCATTATAATTTATTGCAATCAAACATGTTAAAATCAAAATTCAATAAAATATATTGGTATAAGGGCGCAGACGAAGATCATGGATTGACTCAAAATCAGTTTTGTAAATTGAAAATGACAATAGTTATGGGATTTGATAAAAACTGGTCGTCTAGTTTATGTCGAGGCTATGTAATAATTATAGATGATTTGTATCAAGAAGCAAATAAGGAAAAAGATTTCAATAACTTGTTCACAAAAATCAGTAGACATTGCGGAGTTACTGTTATTTTCATAACACAAGATTTATTTCATCAAGGAGGAAGTCATCGAACTTGTAATTTAAATGTTCAATACTTAGTTATTTTCAAAAATTCTCGCGATCAAACGATTATCGATTTCTTAGCCAGGCAAGCTTATCCAAAGAATAGAAAATTTTTAATTGAATCCTTCCATGATTCTATAAGTGTTCCCCTCGGATATTTATTCTTTGACTTTACACAACAATCTAGTGACGATTTACGTATCCGAACAGATAGTTTTAATGAAAAAAGTGTTCCGATTTATAAACAAAATTGAAAACAATAAATCAATCAATCATGTCATTTAAAAAAGTACTTGTCAGATCCAAAATAGTCATTCGTAAACCCAAATCAAAAGTAAAGAAGATTCTAAATAAGAATTTAAATAAGAATTTAAAGAAAAAGAAGTGTATCAAATTATAAACAATAATAATTTATTGAAAATAGTAAAAATCTAATTTGAACGCAGTCTACCATATTTCAATGCATTGGTAAAGGCTCAAAATAATAAAAGAATAGTAATTTTACAAGCTTTACCTCCATTTGTGATTGACGATTTGCTTGAATTTATTGTAAATATAGTTCTAGGTAATGCAAATAATAGTAAAGCTAAAAGAGTGGTATTACAAAGGCATAAGAGATCCCTTTTTTCCTTGGTAAACACTAAAGATAGACGTTTAATAAAAAGAATAATGTATAAACAAAAGGGAGGGTTTTTGGGTACATTAATTCCAATAGTTTTATCGGCAATTAGTGCAATTTCTTCCCTAAGATCTTAATGGGTTTACAACATCCTAAACCCGATAAAGTCGATTTAAATATTTTAATATCTTGTTGTAATAATGAAGGAACCATTAACCAAAAATCTACTCGAAACAATATGGACAAACCCAAAATATCCAGATGGTTTTGGTGGTGTAGAACAATTAACAAAAAGAGTGATTAATTCTAAAAAAGAGACTCAAAAATGGTTATCAGACCAACTATCATACAGTTTAAATAAACCAATGTTGAAAAGATTCCCAACCAGACCTTACAAAACAAGGGGAATCAATGATTTGTGGTAAATGGACTTGATGGAAATGATACTTTATTCGAGAATCAACAAGGGGTACAAATATATTTTAACTTGTATTGATGTTTTCATTAGACATGCCCGTGCTATTCCAACAAAAACTAAATCTGCTAATGAAATGGCAATTGCAATTAAAAAATTATTTAAAGATGGTCAACCTCGTAATTTACAAACTGATTTGGGTAAGAAATTTAAATAATTTAAATAAATTTAATTTATTTTAAATAAAGAATTTAATTTATAATAGCAAAGTAAGAGAAGTTATCAAAGCCAATCATTACTCAGTATTCTCGTAATTCAAAGCTTGTTATGTGGAAAGATTTATTCGAACTTTGAGAGAAAGATTGAAAAATTACTTTGTGCATCATAGTAATAAAACCTGGATACGTGTTTTACCGAAAATTATTTTTAGTTACAATCATTAGCCACATAAAGGATTAAATGGTCTCAGACCGGTTGACATTAGAGACAAAATTGACATTACCAACAAAGTTGGCATTACCAACAAAGTTAACAATACCAAGAAAGTTGGAATGCCCAACAAAGACCAAGTATTAAAGAAAAAAAAGATAAGACAAAATACAAGTTCGGTTATCATGTAAGAATTAGTAAAATCAGTACTTCTCTGTTCATCAAGAATTTTGACAACAATTGGAGCGATGAAGTATATGAAATAAAGAAAATAGATGCAAAAAAAGAATCCTGTAATATATTTAATAGCAGATCATGAGAATAAAGAAATTAGTGGAAAATTATACGAACAAGAACTTCAAGTTATTCCAATTCCAACAATATTTAGAATTCAAAAGATTTTAAAAACTAAAAATGTTGGTAAATATAAACAATAATACGTTAAGTGGAATAGATACGAAACTCCGACTTGGATATCCTCACCTCAATTGATTAAATAAATATTATGAAAGAAAACCAGTTTTATATGATTTGCCTAGTAATAGTTGTCCTCTTATTTATCCTAATAATGAGGCTAGTAATTTTAATGTACAAGTAAATTCTGTTTACTTGGATGGTTAATGGGAAGTAGCTTTGATTGATTTCACTTTTGTGTATAATCCTTTTCCGTATTATAGTAATTCTTGTATACGTTATGAATCGGTAAAGAGTGGTAGTGAAATAAAGTATTTGAAAATATATAATCAAAATCATACTTATGAATTAATAAATCCAAATTATACTCCAGATGTTGACATATTTATTGAAAAATATGAGAATTTGGTTATTGTCTGTCCGCATGTTCCATTTAAAGTAACATTCCCTGATATTCAACATGCGTTTAATTTTGGACTAAAATATACATCAATCAATCGAAGGAAACCCAAGAACAGTGGAATTTGCAAGTCAAGGATATTGTTAAACGAGACGAGGAATAATGTGCGAGAGATGTAAGAACCAAAAACCAACACCAGACCAAAACATTACGAGACTGAAACATAAAGGAAAATGTATCTACAAAGAGGAGAAAGAACCGAAAAACGTGGAAGTATCAATCTCGGACCAACAAATAGAAGATATACTCAACCAACCGAAAACTAGGACCATAATGTTGTTATCAGGGTAAAACACCAAAACGATGAAGAAAATAATCAGCAAAAGATTAACAAATAATCTGGAATGGTACAATTCAAGCCATTAAACAATACCAAGAAAAGCCAAAAGAAGATCTCGAAAAATCTATGATAAAAGAGGCCATATTAACGTGTTGGCAAACGCACGTAGAAATAATATACAGAAATGAACCAAGACAATATTCAAAACCGGTTAATAAAGGAAACAGAAATTGAAAAGGAGAACACTAAAGTAATACCAGATAGTCAACAAGAGCAACTTAAAGAAGCAAGAGAGGAAGCAGAACAATGGCGACAAAATACAAAATGGGAAGAAGACAAAGAACGAGCAAGAAGCAGATGGGAAGCACACACAAGACATTACGCGCAACAAATAGCCGAGAAGGAAGAAAGAACAAGAACTTACAAAAGAAAATGGGAAAAGGCAAAGAGAGAAATCAACAAACTAAGGAATCAAGGACCGAAACCAACAAGGAAGATCAGAGAACCCGAAGACGACAGACAAAAGAGAATGATAATACAGTTGACAGAACAAGCAAAAAGATGGAGAGAAAACGACAGAATATTAAAAATTGAAAATTTAATGCAATTTAAAGACAAGACCACGAGATAATATTCAAACAAACTAGAATAAAAGAAATGCAAGTAGAACAAGAAAGGACTCTCAAACAATGACAAGAACAACAAATAAAAGCATAAGATAAAGAAAAATGGATCAAATGGGAAGCAAGAAAGTGGAAAAGACAGTATGAAGAAGTCAAAAGAGAAATGAGATCATTTCGTAAGAAACTGGGAAGAAGACTTGGAACTATTCGAACAGATTGAAGAACAAAAACATAAAATCGAGAAACACAATAACAAGTTCCAAACGCTAGAATTTCAAGAGCTAATCATACGAAGTTCATTAAGAAGACTTAGAAAGAATGAAACCAATTTTAGAAAATGGATCGAGGAATCAAACAAGAAAATTGTAGAGACCCAAAACCAACGGACAGACGAAAAAAGACAGACTCAACGTTTATGCGATAGACTAGCAGAAGTACAACAAGATGTGAATGGACAACGAGGAGTAGGCGCACATAAAGAAATTCCATTACGACACCAACTCGAAATAAACGAACAACTCAGAGGTCGTGCAGAAGGAGAAATAGAAATAACAAAAAAAAGTTACGAGGAAAATGATCAAAACCTAAAGAAAGAAATCGAAAAGCTAAAAGCACTACAGAATACGCACCATCTAGAAGCACGAGTGGAAGGATTAACAGAAAACGTGAATTATCTCATCTACCTATTAGACGAGGAAATACAAACCACGAATTCGTTACGAGAAGAGATAGCCACATTACGAAGCCGACCACCATTCTTACTAACGCCGTTATACCTAATAAAAATACTAACCCAAATTTTTACCAAACCAGACGAGGGATTTGGCGAAGCAGAGGAAACGTATGTATTGAGAGAAAAGGAGAAATCGTAAAAAGTGTAAAAAGATAGAAAAATAAAAATGATCAAAATCTAAAGTTGTATAAAGAAATAAACTAACGTACATTCAGAATGAATCTATGTGAAGAAGAAGACCGAATGAATCAGGAGTGTAGCACAAGCGAGCCTAAAAAATATCAATTATGTCCCATACAACTAGTACAGCCTATCGAACATTATCCATTGGAATATGGAGAACTGAGAGGAAAGAGTGGCAAGAAGCGGTAGATAAACAAGAAATACAGGAGAGTAGAAAAGAGAGAACGAATATATAAGACAAGAATTGGCAAGAATAAAACTCGAGTAGTCCTTGAATATTATTGGAAAACGGAAGCGGAAAGGATGAGAGAAAGTTGGAAAAGTGAACAACGATACTTAATCCAGCTAGAAGAGGTTTTTAAGGAAGAAAGAAAAATAAAACAAAATCACCAGCAAACTCAAGAGGAAATTAAAACATTAAAGAAAGAACTTCAGGAACAACGATGGAAAACCGAGAAACAAAAAATGAGTAAAGTAAATTACAAACACCAGCTCAGACAAAACCAGACAAACGAAAGAAAGTTACGAACCCAATTAGTTACGAAGAGGATCATTGTCGAATAAAATTACCAAAATTTACTGATGATTGTGTTATGGAACAATTTGGGATAATTATAAGTTACAAAGAAAAATCAAAATTTGAAAAATATTTTGAAGATAATTTATTCATACACACTATCAGAATTACAAGGCCATTTGTTGTCATTTAATCCTTATCCTTTTAAAGAATTGATAATTCAAGATAATGAATTGGTCAAAATAACACATGCAGATGACATTACAAATATATCTTTTGACACAAATTTAGCTAAATCTTTGGGATTAAAATTTTCAAACTTTGCAGGCATTATACTAGGCACAAAAATTCCAAAATTATTACATCATCATCAACAAATGTTCATTTATTCAAATATTATCGAACCAATAAATGTTTGTGATGTTAGAGTTCCACTATTAAAATCAATTTGGATTAAAAAATATGATCAAGGAGAAATTGTACAATTAGAAATGAAGAATCCAATGTACCTTTCAGTATCGTATTCAACTATAAACATCATTGAAATAAATATTCGAGATGATAGTGGGAAATTAATAAAATTTAGCAAAGATACCAAAACACATTTATCGTTACATTTTAGAAAAGTAAATGAATAAAAAAGATTTTTACGTGAATTTGCCCAGTAATAGTTGCTCACTTACATTTCCAAATAATGAAGCTGGAAAGTTTAATATAGAATTTCCAAATCAGATTTACTTGGATGGTGAATGGGAAGTTGCTTTAACTGAATTCACTTTTGTGTACAATAATTTTCCATTTTATAACAACTTTTGTATCAAATATACCAAGAGTACATTACATAATAGTTATGAATATTTTTATTATATTGAAGGAAACTATACAATTAGTCACAACTCTACATTTTATCTGATATATTGACAATAAAATTTTGAACATTAATTGTAAATATTTTCCATTCAAAGTAACATTTGATAGTATTGAAGAAGCTAACTGTTTGGGATTTAATATAAAAGAAGTAGATTTTAATGATGAATTGAATCAGATACGTATACCAAATGAGAAACAAAATTCGATACGATACGATTAATTATAACTTAAGTAGTGGGATGTGTCATCTCCAGCACACTCCTCCCCCCTGCTGAGAGAAAATTTTTCTAAGTCCTAAAGTACAAATTTTTCTGAGGCAAAGACCATGACTCATTCAAGGTCGTTGGGTGACTCATCATAATTCCTCAAGGTTATTTAAACAAAGACCATGACTCATCCAAGGTCATAGTATTATTAAACATTTTTTTATTTTAATTTACTACTTATTTTTTTAAAGTCGTATATATTTGTAAATTTATTTTATTATTATTATTTTATTATTATTTTATAAATATAATTATTTTTATTATTATTTTATAAATATTATTATTTTTATTATTATTTTATAAATATTATTATTAATATTATTATTATTAATAATATATAATAAAAAACCAAGACATATACAACAAAAAATTTTATTATAATGAAATAATTCTACTATAATAATATCGTCGAAGAGCTTTATTCAAAGCCCATTGCACATACTTTCGATATCGGGCCGCACAACAATGACATCCATCACCATATGGATATTCAGGTTCCATATCTTTTAACAATTTGTTTTGCTTGACATCCCATAGGAACTCGTCAATTACGGTAAATATCCATATTGACGTATAATTAAAGACTAAATCTGGAATTATTGATTTTGGCTTATTCTTCAATATTTCATTTATTTCTGGATAATAGAATTCCAGTCGTTCTTAAATAACTTTAAAATAATCATCTATCAAATAGTTAATAATAATAATATTAGTAATTATTAATTACCATAATGTCTAATTTCATTCATAACTTGAACTGCGCTCGGTACATCCATTATAATGATAAAAAAATTGAAATAACAATTACTTTTATACTAATTTAGATCAATGAGAAATTAAACACACACACACACTCAACCTTTCAGCTATAAACAATAAATATTAATTTATATAGATTTGAAAATGATTAAAGAAATTATAATAATAATATTAGTTTTTAATATGGTCAACTCAATTGTTGTATCCGTTCAAGGTAAAAATTCAACAAGATGTGTATGTCATGATACAGCAGTATCGATGGATATTTTGTATATGATAGATAGGCCTAGATATTTGAAAACTCCAGTCAAAAGATTATCTGAAAGAATGAGTAATTTAGAATTCCGATTTGAACATACATATGAGACTTTAAAAAGAGCTAAAAACGACTTATATGATGATATTATATATTTAAATAAGACCATTGGTATTATCAAAAATGAATTAAGAAAATCAATATTAGAATTGAAAGAAAATCGTAAACTTAATGAAAAAATGATGAATCGAGTTCAATATAGTATAAAATTTTATTCTAATAAAACAACTGATCAGTTCAATCGTATAATGAAAGAAGTTCAACAACCAGTTAACAAATTGAACGAAGTTAATGTTAACAGTGCCAACAAATCATCATTGCCATTTCCATTATATATTTTTACATATTTTTTTAGTATTACAACTTAAATGCATGATTCTGATTGGACGAATATAGTATAAATAAGCTTACACTTTCAAATATTTTTATAAAATGCCAGAAACTAAATTTTTTATAACTTTGTTGAATGAGCTGGTTTCTATTAATAGAGAAGAAGATGATATCATTAAAAACATAAAATTCATGGTAAACCGTACCGAGAAAATTGTAGAAGACATCCCATTTGATTATGAAAAAATTCTCAATTTGCCAACATTGAAGAGAAAGAAGGCGTTCAAATCAATATTTAGTTACATGTTTAATGAAAATAATAAATGGATGCGAATAATAGTAGGATTAATGTATATGAAACACATGATATTAAAATCTGGATCCGACTATGAAAATTATTTCCAATGGTCTATAGAGGTAAATTACTTTATATTGTTATTAATTTATCAATTTTTAGGTGATAGAAACAAAAATTGATCCGTGGGTAGAAACAAACGGTGGATGGACAGCGATTATTCAAGTTGCTGCAGAAGCCAAACGCTCCGATATTTATATCGCAAATTGCAAATTTTTATTAATACTATTAACTGGAGCATCGTATTTATATTTATGTAATAAAATTTATCATAGATTTTAATAAATATTTCTTTGTTATTATTATTATTAATAAAAAACTACATTTTTAAAGATTTATTGATTATTACACGTGCATTCTTCATCCCCACAATATTCTATCATAATATTTTTTATAACATGGTCAATACAATTCTTAAATTCGGTAGGCTCATCTTTAATAATTTCGGTAGTATCTTCAGTATCATTAATATTTTCTCCATCATTAATAATTTCAGTATCATCACTCTGACATTCAGAATCACAACATAAATCTTCTTTACTCAATACTTCAGCTAGAGCCAACATATCTCTAATTTTTACACCGGTTATTTCTTCGAGTTTATCAAACAAAAAGTTTATTAAATATCCTAAACGAAATTAATTAATTATTTTATATTTTATATTTCACCTTTTTCAGAAATCATTTTAAAACTATTTTAAAACTAATTATAATTTTGTTTATAGAATAACAAAGAAAACATTAATAAGTTTATTAAACACTAAACATTAAAATATACATTAAAATAATTGTGAAAGTCTAGCAGCAACAATTTTCCAGATTGGCGAAAGCACATCATTTTGATCAGCTTTATATCCTTGGATTGCTATTGTTATATACCATTTTTCCTGTTCTTTGAAACCTATTTCTGTAAATGCATCATAATATCTGGTATATTGACTCGTGAAGAAAGCATTTTCATTGCATTTTAAATTGGAATTGATCTATTTGAACGTATTATCAATATCCTTGATATCTAACATTGAGAGAGTCCCAGCGAGAGATTGAAATTGAGTTTTATTGAGTTTGACTGGATTTGCCAATTGCATATTGATAGGTTCCTTTAAAAAATACATTTTATAATTGTGGAACATCTGAACTGGTTGGACACTGATAGCACTTATTTTCTTGGTCATGTTTGATTTATGATCTTTATAAGGTGGTGACGAGCTTTTATACCCTTGACAGATACTGATTAACCAATCAGAATCATGCATATTATTATAACAAAGACAGTACATGATAAGTGGATGATAAGTGCGTGACTGTATATATATACAAACTGTATGTGAATTACAAAGAAAACATTGAGTTTGTATATGATTTTACACACATCTTTCACCTATATAAATTTCTTTATATTATTAATATCATGTGTTTTATATGATTATTACGAGTTATTATTATTATTGTTATTATTATTAACAAGTTATTATTATTGTTACCACCACCAAATAAAACTATAATTTATTACTAACAAAACAAAACAAAACAAAACAAAATAAAATACAAAACATTTATTTTCTAAAAAGCTTAAATTTAGATGAATTCCTAACAGATTTAGCCAGGCACCATTCGACATATCGCTGGTACCGAAAATTGCAGCAACTGCAACCCAGAATACAGTGGTATTCGGGTTCCATCTCCTTCGGTCTTCGGTCAAGCCTTATATCCCATAGAGCTTAATCTATGATATTAAAGATCCATATATTTGTTTCTGCATATACCAGATCTGGAATGATTGATTCTGGCTGGTCTTTCAGTATTGCTCGTACTTAAGGGTAGAAGAAGAACAAACGTTCTAAGATTACGGCCTGATATTTATCTGGAAAACAATGATAATAATATTAATAAATAATAAATAATAAATTTACCATAGTTTTCTATTTCTTTCTTTGTAAATTTTGAGGATGTAATCGGCATAGTTTTTTCCATTTTAAAAATGAAATGAAATGAATAACCAAGTTGTTTTAATCAATCATTAGCCAATCAGATATCGACCAATCTGGTATTTCATTTTGTATGTCACAAACAATATTTTTGTACTCTAGATTTCGCAACCTTAATATGACTATTTTGCCACTAGCAAACACGTTAACACACATTGGGTTCTATTTGAAAAGCCTCAATGCAGCAAATAATTCTGGCTCGAACATACAAAGACATTTTGTTGACATGTTGTATAGATTGATAGATTGTCCTATATTCATAGTAACCGTAATTGACTGGATTTTAATATATTCTATATTGTAATTTATTGACATTTAAAGGTTTCTTGCATCCCATGATTCTGCATTTGCCGGATTTGAAAAATATTATAGGATATTTTCCACTCCTATCAACAATTTGCTGTGGTTTACCATTCGAAAACGTCATTTTTGACACGTCGAAAGTTCCTTTATAATTTATATTTGATAACATAATTAAACAATAATGAAATATTAATCTATATATATATGATATTTAGAAAGAGTTCATTAAATTGTATAATATAAACAAAAAACTATAATTATACAAATTAATAATGGAATTAATAATGGAATTAAGAAATGATGCGGTATATCAATCGTCGGCTCAAGCGGTAGCGGTAAAACTATGTTTGTGTGTAAATTACTGTGTAAATTACTCCGCTTAAATCTGTATCATTTAAACAAAATCCAGTCCTGGTTCAACACAAAATAGTTTTATCGAAAACACCATATAATCAAAAGGATCAATTACATGTTATAATATTAACAAAATTTTAAAAAACGGAAAATCGTTAATATTTTGTGATTGATTTTTTTAAGATAATCAAGCTGTTAAACTTAATCTAAATTAATAAATTTTCTGAATAAAACGTTTGTCAAATAACCAAATATTTGATCTTGGCCATTGACTATTGGTGGGTGAATAACCGCAAGATAATTGTAGAAACTTAATATCAATTCATATTAGGATTAAGTAAAATAAATTCTGAACTCTTTGTTTCAACCCAACATACAGTTTGTTTTATGTTGACTCTTGGTGGGTTACAGGGTTTCGTTATTTGCTTATCCTCATGGTGGCCCTGGTAACGCCATACAAAATGATACTAATCGCCACTTGGCACCCGTTGCTAGGCAACGTTGGTAATGTGTTCAAGTGGTGGATTGCCAGCAAAAATTGAGTATTATCGCTAGTACTGTAATTGCTCGGACAACCCTCGGGTTCACGAGCTGTCGATAGAAGACTGATGCTCACTTAGCTCTGTCCCTATAGAAGTAAATTCATGATCGAATGTGGAGAGATGACCTAAAGTTGCGACGGAGTACTCATAATAATATCTGCGTGTAAGTGCCCTTAGGAAATACTTTAACCGTAAGTACAACTATTTTATTTAAATAGACAGAAATGTGATTTATCAAAAGTTAATGGGACGGTTTTGATTGTTGAGCAGCTCGGCGTCGAGCACGTTCTTTGCGTCCCGGCCGACGATTTATTGGTTGAGTTGAGGACTGATCTACTGGTTGAGGATTCTTCTGCACCATCTGGGACGGGGCGAATATGAGCGGGTAGGTGACCGCTTCCCCCTCCCGACAAACTGCTAGGGCTACCTCTAGTCCTCGTATTTGGGTGCGCAGGCTCTGATTGAGCTGTCGCTCTTCAGCCCAACCTTTCTGTGCTGCAGATATTCGGTGGTATAACATTTTGACTCTTTTCGGATCCGACCAAGTCGCTTTGATCTGTTGGACCTCTCTTGTCAGCTGGAGTATTTGGGGGAGGAGATCCGCATTTGTGTTCCGTGCGCGATCTAATTCCGCTTGTAAAATTTGACTCGTAGCCATAACTATAATGGATAAGTTCGTTAAATTTAACACTAATAATTTATGTAATTTAATTTTATCATTATCGTAAACATATCGATTGAAACGAATATTCTTAAACAAATGATCAAACGCAAAGACAGGGTAAAGAACATTTCTTTTTCAATAACAACAAAAATCAAACTAGTTCGTATTAATCGTTAGTGTCTTTGGGGTTTCTAATTTTCCGGAAATGTCTTCTTTCGGCTCTTTCTCGGAGGAATCACAGGGTATGGGCGTCGGGTATCTCGGACTGGGCGAGGTGGGTAGGCTTCTGCGATTCGCCCGGCGAGGAAGTCATCTTCTACGTTGGCGAGATACATCCTCGCCTTGACCACCTGTAGGTCCACTTGCTCCTGCACCCGTTCCCCTTGGGTGAGGAGATCTCGCGCATTCATATACGTCTCCGCTGCCGGGTATTGTTGGCCGGCGAGTCCGCATGGGTCGCTGTTTAGGCCCAGTACCCTCCAAGTAGTGGGGTACGGCCACTGCTGTTGAATCTTATTGAATATTTCTGTTTTTGGGTGTGATTCCTTCCGGCATTGTTCGTCGGGCATTCGGGTGTTAGTCCATTCGATCGGCATATTCTAAAAACACACCAAAATCAGTTATTGGCATATGGGGATGAAAGACAATTCATTTAAGTATTTCGCTTAGATTATATACTAGACTCACTAGCTACCAGGTTGTTAATATCATTGGGTCTATCACCAGTTAAACTTATCGAATGCTAATTATCCGTACCATCTTTCGTGGATTTAATGGGTTGTGCGTCTCTGAAGCTATTTAGTCTACCACGCTTTCATCACGGCACTTCTATTTTAGTGGTTGCCCTAATTGCGAGACGTTGGGAAATTCTACTGCTATATTAATGAGGGAGTCTGTACTTACAAATCTACCGGGTATTAATGTTCGTCAAGTCAGAGTTTGTCGCGCGTATGGTGGTGCTATTTATTTAGAATTCATTTAAAGATTACTGAATACCTAGTATTGAATAATATTTGCTATCAATTGATTCTAAGTTTTAATGAGGTAAGGCTTATCATTTATCGGAGTGTGTTCAATACTTGTTAAATACATAATGTCAATTAAAATTGTTTCAAAGTTTGTTATATTTTAAGAGTTGACGTTGAACGCGATAATTTTACGATATGGATAAGTGTTACTTTGACTTTAACGTGTCTATTTCCGTAGTGGTGTTTATCGATTTGTATTTACCAGTTGAATGACATCAACAACACGGCCTTTGGTAAGATTTACCTTAACTTGGGCTTCCGTTTCTACATTTGTTGTGTTTCGAAATGTACCACAATGCTTAACCGACCTTCGCCCTAGATTATCTCACTAGCGTGGGCGTCTACATCCGTTATCTAATGCGAATGCGTTAGTAAATGACATTTGATCTATTTATCCGGTACGTCTAATGTCGACGGAAATTTCTAATTCTCGGATTGTATTAGCCTACTAAAATTTGGACTTACAATTTCCGGTCGACTTGTTTACTATTTCGGATAACTGTGGTTCTTAGTTAACTACTTTCTGATATTACATCGTGACATCTACTATGGTCGTGCGTGGCGATGAGGCAAATTTGGAATATGTCAGATACGTCTGTTATTCATATTTAAACATTTTATTGCTTAATTTTAGAAAAACCAGTGTCTTTGATCTCCTTATGGTATTCTGAGATTATTTAATCGTTTCGAAGAAGACTTATCTGTTTGATTCTCATCTTACGCATATTAACGTTTTGCTTCGAATTCGCATTGGGCTTTTATTATATCGTTACGTCATTTTTCGCCTACGAATTTAATGTGGATTGTACTTGGAATTATATAAGTATTTGAATGATGCAGGTTTTTATGAATTTTTCGGGTGGAAGATATTATCATGATCAGGTTCTTAGTCGATTTTGATAATATTATACTACTAGCTTTCGTTTACGTCAACGATTCTCATGAATTTCGTGTTGATCGACTTGGTTACATTAATTCCTTCTAAGCGATTTATTTATTTGGTTTACCTTTGAATGACCTATCCTTTTCTATCCTTATACCTTTCATTAGTTCAGCTTCAATCAATAAATTATTTTTAGATTGAATTTTATTTCAAATCAATGGATTTTTGTTAGTTTTATTCAATAATTATTTTGCTGTTATTAAATTAAATTACATTAATTGAATCAACGAATTGCTTAGTTTTTTATCCATAGTTGCCTGACTTTTAGAAAATGGATTACCTTATGTTAAATCAGAGGATTAGTTGGTTTTAATCAATAACTACTTTACTTAATGAATGTAATGGTTTTTTACTAATTTACCAGCAATTCAATTAATTTGTTTCAGATACGATTTTAATCTGCTTTTAGTAATAGGTTTTATTTATGCATTTAATTTACTCTCAGCAATGCGTTTTATGTAATTTGTATCAAAACATTAAGTGAATCTGCCTTTAGAAATAAGTTTATTGATTTAATTTACTTTTAGAAATAAGTTCTATTAACATAATTTACCTTTAGAAATAAGTTTTATTTACTTTTAGAAATAAGATTTAATAATTTAAATAATTTATTAGTTTAATTTGCCTTTAGAGATACGTTTATCTAATTTACTGGTAACAATAAATTTTAGCTAATTTACTCCAAAATATTAGTTTAATTTACTTCTAGCAATAAGTTTCATCTTATTTAATTCAAAATATGAATTTAATTTATGTTTAGTAATAAGTTTTATCTAATTTATATGAATTCAATTTACTTTTAGCAATAAGTCTAATGATTTCAAAACATTAACACGGAATCAGTTATATCAACGATTTTCAATTTAATCTATCCCCGTACCCTTTCCCTTTAATAGACCTTAGGCGCATTTTGTGTTTATATTATATTTACTGAGTGCCCACTGGACTACTCGATGTGATGATTTTGAGCCGTGTGTAATATAATTTTAGGTCGATTTTACAGAAATGAGAAACGAGGAAGGAGTCGGAGACTTCTCCCTTATTTCTCGCTTCAGCTATAGGGATAATATTGACGTTACGACCCCTGCGTTTCTCAACGCTGAGTCTTCACGGGTACATATCATTGGCGATCTTCCACGCACTTACATGCATCTGTACTATGTAGATTTTGCTTTCTTGCGTTATGTGTTGGCTGTGGGCCGGAAAAATTTCGACAGTTTAATTTAGTTTATATAAAACGATTTATGTATATCAATAATATTTATTAATTATAACAAAAATAACATAATTACCCTTCATAACCATTCCAAAATTTTGCATACAATAGCATAAAATAACATAAATGCCTCTCCCCACGTCGACGCCAAGCAGAGCTCTACCGAGATGCAATGGACGCGACGTGGAAAGAGGGTTCCAACATAAATATTTCTCACCTAAAAATCAGTTGAATAGTTTTTAAAGAATGAGTTCAAAATTCGTATTAAAATGGTTTTAAAACAATTTCAATAATGTCGTGTTTTTCGAAAAACGGTTAAATTTAATGTGAAAATGGATCAGTATATATACCTATTTTTCTCGCATGTGAAATTTGATGCAGTAAAACAAAATTTGACCTTGTTATTTTCTAGTAAATTCTATTCTTTAATTTTATTATTTTTTGATTTATTTTTATAATTTTTCGTTTAGAATTTTTATTGAATTATTACTAATTCAAATTTTCCAATTTAAATTTCACTTTAATGAACTTTTATTAATTTTTCAATTTTGTCGAATTTGTTGTGTTTTCTTGTTATGTTTGTGTAGGTATCGTGCGAATCTTGGTGCGTTTTGTTATTATTTTGATTTATTTTTATGTTTATTATTTTATTTTTAATTCCCTTTTTTCTCATATTTTATAGGGTTTAATTGGTGTTTAATAGGTTTATTTAAATTGCATGTTATATTTTGCGTGTGTGTTACTGATCCATTAAAACATTTCTCAAGGCCGTTTACGTTCTGGCCCAACACTCTTTAATGCGTATTTTTCTATGTTGTTTTCAAATCGATAAAGTGTTTGTCACAAAATTAGACAAATGACTTTCTGTGGGAAAATATTAACCTAAAATCAATAAAGATTATAATATTGTATTGATAATCTGAATTAGTTATTACAACACTTTATCATGTATTACAAAGCAATTAATTACAATGTTTTTTATAAAAAGGTGAAAATAACTTTATTTGAAATAAATAAATGTGCTAGAAATCATAATATGAAATTGGTTTAAGTAATAATTCGTTTAGTTTCAGTTTGCCTTATTTTATTCATAAACAATATATGGTTAGAATATGATAATGCCTTGTATGTATTTTACTAGAAATTTCTAGAATTTTCATTATTTGTATATATGTTTTAATAAATCAAATTTTTATTTAATTTAGTACTACTTTAAAGTTAATTTTTACGTTTTGCTATGGGTAAAGACTATTATTCAATATTAGGCACTCAGAAAGGAGCTTCTGATGACGAAATTAAGAAAGCTTATAGAAAAATGGCTTTAAAATATCATCCTGATAAAAATAAGTCGCCAAATGCAGAGGCAAAATTTAAAGAAATTGCTGAAGCATATGAGGTAAATAAATTTTTTTAATTTTATTATTTTTTATTATAGCAAAGGTTTTGAGCGATCCTAAAAAAAAAGAAATTTATGACAAATATGGTGAAGAAGGATTAAAAGGTGGAATGGGTGGAGGTAGTGATGGAAGTGGAGGTCCTGGTGGATTCACATATACTTTCCACGGTGATCCTAGAGAAATATTCAAAAATTTCTTTGGGACGGATGATCCTTTCGCAAATATATTTGGTAATCATTCTCGTCGACGTGGAGCTGACAATTTTATGGATGTAGATGATGATTTCCATCCTGGAATTTCATTGTTTTCAGTAACATCATATATGTTGTAATTTCAAAAGTTATATATATGTAGGGATTCAATACGGGTGGAGGGTCTTTCCCTCACGCTCAGATGAAACAAGATCCTCCTATCTATCACGATTTATCAGTTTCTTTAGAAGATGTATTATCAGGGACTTTAAAGAAAATAAAGATCACTAGAAAACGTCCATCTCCAGCTGGAAATTCGTTAATTGATGAAGAGAAAATATTGGAAATCGACGTGAAGAAAGGCTGGAAAGCGGGCACTAAAATAACTTTTCCGCGTGAAGGAGATAAATATTTAACTGATAATATTCCTGCAGATATTGTTTTCGTCATTAAAGATAGAACTCATCGTCATTTCAAAAGAGATGGTTGTGATATTCGTATTAAAGTTAAAATAAGTTTGAAAGATGCATTGTGTGGTATTCCAAATCTTCAAATACCGACACTGGAAAATCAAATGATCAATTTACCGATTAACACTGTTATTAAACCTGATACACAAAAGCGTATACCAGGCCGGGGACTTCCAGATAATAAAAATCCATCTCGGCGGGGTGATATCGTCGTTGAATTTGAAATCATTTTTCCTGATTCTCTTACTGACAATGCCAAAAAAGTCATCAAGCAATCATTGCCTGATTTTTCTCCAAGCTATTGATTTGTGTACAAACATGTGTTGAATATATATTAAGATTGTAATTTACCTGCTTTTTATAGTTACTGCATGTTATAATGTCTATAACCGGTGGAAATCTATGATTTTTAATGAAATTGAAGTTTTGTAAGGGTTTAAGAAACGACATTTCCTTATCAAGAATACTCTGCATTACTTGTTTTTTGTATTCTAGTCATTAATTCAAAATTTAAGTTTTCATAAATTGTCTTATGTAACTGATTTATATATGAAATTAATATAAACTAATATTTATTGTATTTTTGTATTTAATCACTGGTAAATTAAACTAAATTAGTGTCTTAAATTTTTTTAAAAAATCAAAATATATTTTACTGAATAAATTAAATTTGAATTAGCATAGCTGGACTTGACACAATATTCTCAATGTTGTGACTTCGTAATTGAGAAATGTTACACTCGGATTGAATGGAAAACATTAATTAATTAAAATAGGAAATTAATGTATTTACATGAATTGTATTTAATTTGTAATAAAAGTATCAATTGTTTTGTCATTTAATCGAGTTCGACTTTTTAAGCACAAAAACTCAGCCGCTGAGAAAAATTTACAATAACATGTTTAAAATGTATAGCAATTAAAGACAAAACAACCAACGCATTCAGATAAAAAATCAAAATTAATAATCCGAATAGAGAATAAATGTGTGGAAAGCTTCTTGAGAGCTAATTCAGTAGGTCACGAATAGCTGTTAATCACTGTTAAGGAAGATCGTGATCGGACAGCCCAATAATTCAGGCTCCTAAATCAGGCATGGCTAAACTCCATTAGATACACAAGAATCTTACTTTGATCGGTTTTCGCGGCACCAGCACTTAATTATTGGGACACGACCGAAGGAGCATTGATCTCCAGTTTTCAATTGATCGACATGCCTAAAAGAAGAAATGATGAGGAATCTATTACTCCTTTAGGAATATTGGTCCAAAACACAAACGGCCTTGAAAATTGTTTAAATGTGTGGGGTTATATGTGATCGATATGACCTTGACCCAAATCATAAAATTCTATCTGCCTACCACTGGTTACCCGTTGCTAGGCAACGTTGGTACTGTACCCAACGGGTCTGTGACCGTCAAAGGTGAGTTTTGTTTCCAAAACTGCTAAGACCCGGTCTACAGCTGGTTCAGCGAGCTACCGATGGAAGGTCTTTTCTCGTCTTATCTTTTTAGGTCCCTTGCTCACTTTACTTTACATCACATTGTCCTTACCCCTCAGAGAGTTGTACTAACAAATGAATAACAAAGAAGATTTTATTTACACATACATGACACTATCAAGATCATTTCTGTCCCAATTGTAATTTGTGTTGTTTTTGCCGTTTTCTTTCCGCCCTCCCTGGTGTTGCACGGGATTTCGGTTGGAATGGCTGCTGTACGGAGCTTGTCACATTTTTGTAGGCGACTTGGGCTGGGGCGAATACCAAGGGATAGGTAACGGCCTGCCCCTCCTGGCCCGCCGCTACGGCTACTTCCAGCCCGCGAATCTGAACCTGAAAATATACAATAATTACGTGAACATATCTAATTGAAAATTTAAATTTCAGAAAAATTCATGCATATCTGAGGAAATTGTTTGATAGTTGATGATTAAGTCAACGTATTTTCTGCACATTACTAAGCGGTTCACTCTCTTATTCTAGATTCTTGCGTTGACAAAGAATGACCGTCACGGGATAACGAGGTTCACGATTAATTTATCTGGTGTGAGCGACGTGACTAGAGAGATTTCTTACAACTCGTTGGTAACTTTAGTTGTTTAGAGATATGGTGATTAGTTAATTTCAGTCTAGGAGCACCTTGAATCGTTACGTCGTAATTTTAATTGTACGAACACCAAAAGGAACAGTAATATAACGATTGTAATATTAGTTTTATTGAGTATCAAAACGTAGCTGGAATAGTCCTACTTGGCATGAAGTTGTCTGCAGGAATGTGGCTTTGACCATGACCAAGAGTTGCATGGGTTCGAAGGTTGCGCGCTTCAGGCATTTGTCGGTTCGGATTCTCGATCAGAGCATTTTACCTTGCTTTCGTTAGAATAGATTCACTAGATGAAGCTGTTGCCACCGTAAATTTTCAATAAACTATTTGAATGTGTATAGCTCCATTGACTATATATACTCGTGGCGTCAGTGGGTGTGTACTGCCACGTGGATCATAATAATTCCGTCGCTTAAATATGATTGGTTAAGAATATTTTCGTCTGTTTTAACTCTACTATCGATCGAAGAGGGGACTGAATTTGCAACACACAAACCGGTAATAGTCAGATTTTCCTATCCAGTCATTGATTATTTTCTACCAACTTTCTAGAATGGTCGACGTGTTTCGTTTCGGAGTTGATATATCATGGGAATTCTAAAAATTTTATTTTTGCTGGAATCAACAATTGGATCAGTTTTTAGCCTTCAAGAAAACGAGTGGCCATTCGACTAAGGTGAATTATTTTGATGGAGCCGCACTTACACTGCTCGAATCTTTATGTAATATTTTAATAGCTTGTCGGTGTGTGGCTGTGGGCCGAAAAATTTCGACATGATAAATAAGTTCGTTAGTATATATATTTATTTAATCAGTAATAATATAATTTCTGACAACTCTTTCATCTAATTCACATTCATCAGCAAGTCATTTTTGCTTACTTTAATCAACAAATTTTGTCTGGTTCAGTAGTTAAATAGTATCGTTGTCGAGTTATCGCAAAATTGCTTTAAGAAATGATTCGTCCATTAAAGATTGGCTTAACTGATAAAATGAATGAGTGGCTGTTTCGAGTGTTTTTTTTAAAGGTTTTTATTATGTGAAAATGAATCGGTATATATACCTATTCTGTGACCCTAACCTTGCGTGTTAATTTTGTCTGAACACGACAACTAGCAGCTAGTGTATGATTATTGATTTGTGTGATTACTGCCATGTGAATAGTTCACGATGATTTTATGAATTGCTAATTTGCCGTGTTTTTCCGAACGAATTTATCATGGACGATGTAATATACTGAATAAATATTTACAACCAACAACCTTTGTGCATCGAAGATTTTGTTGGTGTACTGGGTAGAATTAATTTTGTTTACATATGCGCTCATCTATTATAATCTATTTACTTCAATAACTCTTGACTTTCTTGTTTAAGTGCTATCTCACCCAGACACCTCACAATTTTGACCTTACCACTATATACTCATGAGCAAGCTCATGTTGGTACTGTATATAGCAGCCAAGAGTCCACAAGCAGGTGAGCCCCATTTCTAAGACTACTCCTTGTGATAATCTCGCTTTCGGGTTCTTGACTGCCGTTAAAAAGACTTACGTCTACTTAACTCCTCCGACTCCCTCGACATTAATACTCACATTTCCCATTTTTTATTATCGATCTCGTGTATGAGTCCGGGGTAAAGTTTTCTCATGGTCTTTCAAGTTTATGGTTAAATATTAGGACAAATTATAGTTTGAGGCATAATTATCTGAAACTTGATTGCTTAGTTAGCATTTAATAATTTAATCTAGACAACATTATTTTAGATATCTAATTAATAAATTTTAAATACTATAATTTGGAAATTTTCTGAAGGAAAATGTTCGCTAATGAGTTTTTAAAATCCAGGTTCTTTAATTATCAAAATTTTTGGGTTAAATCCCCTGAATTACTACGAAAAAGGCAAAATAATCTCAATAACCTAAAATTTTATTTTAAATTCGTAAAATTATATCTTAATTAACATGCGGTAATTCAAAATTTTATCTAAATTATTAAATTCGCTGTTAGATCAGCTGTTCTTAATTTTAGTAAAAATTCTCGGTATCATTTAAGAAAAATAAAGTCGTCTTGAGGCTTACGTCTTTTCTTTCATTTCAAATAAAATTGAATAATAAAATTGAATTTAGGGGGACCTGTCGCAGATACTAAAAAGTATCGCGGCCATCCATGATAAGAAAAATTAATTAAATTCATAATTCATTAACATAAGACATATATTTGAAATATAAAAATCAATAACAACTTACAATCGAATAGATAATATCACAAAGTTCAAAATTTAGAAAATTTTTAAGGTTTTTTAAGGTTAAATATTATGAAAATGGCTGCAGTATTTATAGTTTTTAGTGCCTGTGTGCGACCAATCAGCGAATTTTAAATCTTTTTTGGCCATTTTTCGGGTTTTTTAATGGCTTTTATTTATTTTAATAAGTTTTTCTTTTTCTATTTATTTTTCCTAATTTTTTAATATTAATTTCATTTATATTTACAATTTTTGTTTTTGCTGATTTCTATTTTTATTCTGGTCGCCACTTCCGCCTGTGTATTTTCTAAACCTTATTTTGCAAGGTTATAGGCGGTTTTGTGTTTTACTTTATTTTTTCATATGCAGTGTGCGAAATTTATTAATTTTTTTAAAATAATTATATTATTTTTTATTTTGTTTTAATTGGTGTTTTTTATTTAATTTTGTTTTCTGTTTGCGGTGTATGCTTATGTTATAGGAGCCATTTTGATAATTTCTCAACATGACTTTACATAGTCATTTTATTTTGTTTAAATGATGGCCTATAGTCCAACACTTTTATCCAACTTATCTGGTAAAATTTATTCATTTATTTTTTCGGCCCACAGCCAAAACATATCGCAAGGCAGTAAAATAAAACACCTTATCGAACTGTGTAAATGCGGTTCATCCGCCAATAGTTCGTGCCCGTGAATGTTCTTGACGTTTGGAACCCAAACGTCAAATCATAAAACAAAATAGCGAAAGAAGGTAGCTCGAGGGTGGGTATTTTGGCTCAACTTCCTTGTACTCAATTTCGATAAAATCGACATAAATTTTTAACAACAATCAGCCAAAATAACTAACACCGAGTAGTCGAGTAGGCACTCATTAAATATAATATGAACATAAATAGATGATAAGGACAAAAGGAAGGAAAGGGTAGCGGGGAAAATTGCGTGATCGTTGCAACAGTTAAAATGAATAGCCATCGGAAAAAGATTAATCCGAACGACTAAAATCATGAAAAGGAATATTTTAAATAATAACAAATTATTTTGAGTTGAGACGGAAAATATGGGCTGAACGCTGCGCAAATTTTCGGAAATAATTAAAACATTTATCATAACACTGTAAAATAAAGGCGGAACGCTATTCAAATTTTCCGAATCAATGAAAATACTTTATCGAAAACTGTAAAATAAGGATGGGGTACGGCTAAATTTTTATATAAGTAAAATATTTTCACAAAGCTGAGGAATAAGGACGAATCCCTGCAAAAAACTTAATATTAATACTGATAATAGTAAAGATAATGGTAATAATAATAATAATAATAATAATAATAATAATAATAATAATAATAATAATAATAATAATAATAATAATAATAATAATAATAATAATAATAATAATAATAATAATAATAATAATAATAATAATAATAATAATAATAATAATAGTAATAATAGTAATAATAATAATAATAATTATAATAATTATAATAATAATAATAATAACAATAACAATAATAATAAATATAACTATAATGTTAATGATAATAATAATAATAATAGTAATAGCAGTGATAAGGGATTAAAATAATACACATAATAGTAACAATGATAATACTAGTAATAATTGGAACATAGTAGTTATAATAGGGATAAGGGTAAGAGATTTATTGTGTGGATATTTAACATAACAAAGGGTGTACAGGCCATGGTAAAAGTCGATAATACGAACAACGATAAGAAGGACTATAAGAATAGACATAATGATAAATGGTATAACAGTATGGATTAAAATTTGAAGGAGATAGGAGAATAATGGGACCTAAAGATCGAAATCGAGCACAGGCCTTCTATCAACAGCTCGTTGGACCCATGGATCGTTCGGTCAATAATAGCATTATCAATAACGTTCACTTTTTGCGGACGATCCACCCACTCGAACATAGTTCCAATGTTGCGTAGCAACGGGTGCCGAGTGGTAATCGAAAATATTTGTATGGGGTTGTCTGGGTAACAACCATATAGTTACAAAATCTCAACACCCAGAAACCCACCAGTATAAAAATATTAGTGAACGTGATACGGCTAGTGTTGGTAGAAGTCGGATTTCGTAATTATTATTGATGTCATAACTAAAACATTTTATCTAAAATGTGAACTTAATTTATTGAATTAATGAACTTTATACTGTACCTAATTATAGTAATTTTTTCTCTATATTTGCGTCTAAATATGGAAATTATAAGTAACTACATTAAAACTCGTTATAAATGACTTTAAAGTTCTATATCAACGACTATAGACGAAGAATTCCTTCATTTAAACTAAATTTTATTGGTATTAAAAATAACAAATTGTAATTGTTTGTGGTTGGATTATCTGAATGATCTTCCAACTCATCAATCTTGTAGTGGCTTCCTGCCTGGGCTTCGATCTCTTCGGCTTGGGTGAAGGCGTTGGTAGGAATGCTCATCTCATCTACCTTGCTGCTGAATTGAACCGTTGAATAGATGAGTCAGTAGAACGATGTTCGTGGGTGTCTGCATCCGGGTGAGTACAGGGTCTCGTAACTCGTAGGAGATGTCGTAATCTGGAGAGTCTCTGTCGGTGCTCGGGATCTCATCAGAGGCTATCGCAGCATTTATTCTCTCCAAACGTATTCTCGCCATTCTCTCCTTCCATTTAAACTTTCGGACCAATACTTCAATCCTGTAAAGGGAAAATAAACTCTGCGACGCGGGTTTATTTTAACCCGATTACTAGTTCGTTAAAGCTACAAAATCCTGGTCATACTTGTTTAAATTCTAGTTAACTACTTTTATCTCGAGTTTAAAATTGGATTTTGAAACTATTGGTTAATTTAGTATTTTTCCTAAACGTTATTAGTTTATATTCGTTGCACGCATTTCGCGCTCTTCCCCTCGCCCTTTACTTCATTTTGGCCTTACGGTTGAAATTATGTTCATATTATGATTTTAAGAGTGCTCACTGAGCTACTCGGTGTTGACGATTTAAGCAGATGTGTTAGATAAATTTTGGTCGAAATTTCGGACGAAGGAAGAAAATGGAGCAGCCAAAAGACTACCTCCCCGATCTAACTAACGCCCCTATAGGAAAATATTGACGTTCGGCATCCGTCGTTTCTCAGGACATGGACATTCACAGACACAGAATAATAGGCGGAGCAAACCGCTCTTACACAATCTGATAGAGTGTATAATTTTAATTACTTGTGGTATGTGCTAGCTGTGGGCCGGAAAATTTCGACAAAAATAAATAAACCTGATACGTTGAAGTATATAATTCGGCATAAAACATTACAATACATGCATAACCATCACACTTGCAGAGAATACGCCCAAACAGGGACTTACTTGTAGTTTGCTTAAGTACGTATCGTGTAAGTTGAATCAAAAATCTTCGAGCGTTCTGCTTTCTGTAAATTTTCGTAAAGAAAAAGTGCTTAGTAGCGTTTCTCAATACAAAAGTGACCCTAACCTTGAGTTCTCTTTTTGATGCATTAAAACAAAATTTGACCTTGATTTTACTTGTAATATCTATCTCTAATTTTGTTATTTTCTTTTATTAAATAGATAATTTATATTCTAATTGAATATTTCCGATTAGAAATATTTTATTTTAAACCAGCTTTTTCCATTAAAATGCTGATTTTTTTAAAATTGATCTATTTTCGGTCAAATTTCCTTGTCATATTGTTATGTCTGTTTTGATTTCGTGCTGATTTTGGTGTATTTTGTTATTATTTTAATTTACTTTTATGTTTTTGATATTATATTTAATTGTATTTTCCTCGTAGTTTAGGATTGTTTATTTGGTGTTGATAGGTCTGATTTTAAATCTGCGTGCTGTGTTTGCGTGCTGTTTCCGATCCATTTAAACAAATCCTTGTATTGCTCCAACATAAAACACTCGGGGGCCCGTAAAATTGCGACCCGCAATTTTTATAATATATAAGTCCTAACAGATTCTACTTTTATACATTTATTTGGGTCTACGAGCTATTTAGTCGTGACCTCAATATCCACATTCATAAAAAGTTTCTCAGTATAGGTAATTATCAAGATACAGATAATAGTCCTATTACTATACATAAAATCAAATTAACGTCGCATCAGTTTTAAATCAGTTTTTTACTTAAGTTAAAATCAAATCAGTCATCGTTAAAATATCAAATTTAGTCTCGAATGGATAACGATTTTCCTTGATGATGGCTTGGGTTTCGCTTTCTAGATGATTTACTCTTTTTGGGTGGTTCGATTGGCTTGGTTTGTTGATAGAGATGCATGATTGGTTCGATGTTTCTTTATATATTTTTAACATTACGAATTCGGTTTATTTCTTCAGGTTTCTGGGTTGATGTATTCTGCCTTGGTCGATTTATTACCTTTAAGCAGGTAATAAGACAGCATATCAATGACATGCTGTTCAGATTTAGACTGATTGTCATGATTCGACTGATTTGTAGTGTTATTAGGTTTGATTCGTAAATCTGCGGGAATTGTTCTGTTGATGCTTTTTGGTTTATAAGATGGCTCTTGAGATTTCTTGCATTTGTTTATACTCGCGGTTTGCTTTAGTGCCTTTTTGAATTTGCTTGGTAATTGTTTCAAGAGTTTTCTTTATACTCAAATTTTCATATTCTACTCTTAACATATCATTCTTTTTATCTAGGAGGGTTTGTATCATCTGTTGGATTTTTCCGATGGTTTATTTTAATTCGTTGTTTGTACCTTTGCCTTCTTTTGAGGGACATTGATTATATTGTTGGATTATTTGTTGACATTCTTTGCTTTTTATGTTTTTACAGATTTCTCCATAGTTTGTACACGTACCGTGTTCTCTTCGGAACGGGTGAGTTTTTCCGCACATCTCTAAATGGTTCTCGGTGGTACATAACTTCATTACTGCCATCATCATTATACATTGCTTCTTCAGGTTCTTTACGATCCTCATTCTATTATACGTGGATTATTCGTTAGTTATTTACATATTTTTGTCAATATACAGTGAATTTTATCCCTCCTTTAGGGTCTCATTACTCTCTCCCTTCCTGGTTACTTAATTGGGTTCGTAACTTTCTTTCGTTTGTCTGGTTTTGTCTGAGCTGGTGTTTGTAATTTACTTTACTCATTTTTTGTTTCTCGGTTTTCCATCGTTGTTCCTGAAGTTCTTTCTTTAATGTTTTAATTTCCTCTTGAGTTTGCTGGTGATTTTGTTTTATTTTTCTTTCTTCCTTAAAAACCTCTTCTAGCTGGATTAAGTATCGTTGTTCACTTTTCCAACTTTCTCTCATCCTTTCCGCTTCCGTTTTCCAATAATATTCAAGGACTACTCGAGTTTTATTCTTGCCAATTCTTGTCTTATATATTCGTTCTCTCTTTTCTACTCTCCTGTATTTCTTGTTTCGGTTGATAATTCCCGCTTCGTCTCGTTTGGATCAGTTGTTGTCTTAATCGTGCTATTTCTATTTCTTGTTTATCTACCGCTTCTTGCCACTCTTTCCTCTCAGTTCTCCATATTCCAATGGATAATGTTCGATAGGCTGTACTAGTTGTATGGGACATAATTGATATTTTTTAGGCTCGCTTGTGCTACACTCCTGATTCATTCGGTCTTCTTCTTCACATAGATTCATTCTGAATGTACGTTAGTTTATTTCTTTATACAACTTTAGATTTTGATCATTTTTATTTTTCTATCTTTTTACACTTTTTACGATTTCTCCTTTTCTCTCAATACATACGTTTCCTCTGCTTCGCCAAATCCCTCGTCTGGTTTGGTAAAAATTTGGGTTAGTATTTTTATTAGGTATAACGGCGTTAGTAAGAATGGTGGTCGGCTTCGTAATGTGGCTATCTCTTCTCGTAACGAATTCGTGGTTTGTATTTCCTCGTCTAATAGGTAGATGAGATAATTCACGTTTTCTGTTAATCCTTCCACTCGTGCTTCTAGATGGTGCGTATTCTGTAGTGCTTTTAGCTTTTCGATTTCTTTCTTTAGGTTTTGATCATTTTCCTCGTAACTTTTTTTTGTTATTTCTATTTCTCCTTCTGCACGACCTCTGAGTTGTTCGTTTATTTCGAGTTGGTGTCGTAATGGAATTTCTTTATGTGCGCCTACTCCTCGTTGTCCATTCACATCTTGTTGTACTTCTGCTAGTCTATCGCATAAACGTTGAGTCTGTCTTTTTTCGTCTGTCCGTTGGTTTTGGGTCTCTACAATTTTCTTGTTTGATTCCTCGATCCATTTTCTAAAATTGGTTTCATTCTTTCTAAGTCTTCTTAATGAACTTCGTATGATTAGCTCTTGAAATTCTAGCGTTTGGAACTTGTTATTGTGTTTCTCGATTTTATGTTTTTGTTCTTCAATCTGTTCGAATAGTTCCAAGTCTTCTTCCCAGTTTCTTACGAAATGATCTCATTTCTCTTTTGACTTCTTCATACTGTCTTTTCCACTTTCTTGCTTCCCATTTGATCCATTTTTCTTTATCTTATGCTTTTATTTGTTGTTCTTGTCATTGTTTGAGAGTCCTTTCTTGTTCTACTTGCATTTCTTTTATTCTAGTTTGTTTGAATATTATCTCGTGGTCTTGTCTTTAAATTGCATTAAATTTTCAATTTTTAATATTCTGTCGTTTTCTCTCCATCTTTTTGCTTGTTCTGTCAACTGTATTATCATTCTCTTTTGTCTGTCGTCTTCGGGTTCTCTGATCTTCCTTGTTGGTTTCGGTCCTTGATTCCTTAGTTTGTTGATTTCTGTCTTTGCCTTTTCCCATTTTCTTTTGTAAGTTCTTGTTCTTTCTTCCTCCTCGGCTATTTGTTGCGCGTAATGTCTTGTGTGTGCTTCCCATCTGCTTCTTGCTCGTTCTTTGTCTTCTTCCCATTTTGTATTTTGTCGCCATTGTTCTGCTTCCTCTCTTGCTTCTTTAAGTTGCTCTTGTTGACTATCTGGTATTACTTTAGTGTTCTCCTTTTCAATTTCTGTTTCCTTTATTAACCGGTTTTGAATATTGTCTTGGTTCATTTCTGTATATTATTTCTACGTGCGTTTGCCAACACGTTAATATGGCCTCTTTTAATATGGCCTCTTTTATCATAGATTTTTCGAGATCTTCTTTTGGCTTTTCTTGGTATCGTTTAATGGCTTGAATTGTACCATTCCAGATTATTTGTTAATCTTTTGCTGATTATTTTCTTCATCGTTTTGGTGTTTTACCCTGATAACAACATTATGGTCCTAGTTTTCGGTTGGTTGAGTATATCTTCTATTTGTTGGTCCGAGATTGATACTTCCACGTTTTTCGGTTCTTTCTCCTCTTTGTAGATACATTTTCCTTTATGTTTCAGTCTCGTAATGTTTTGGTCTGGTGTTGGTTTTTGGTTCTTACATCTCTCGCACATTATTCCTCGTCTCGTTTAACAATATCCTTGACTTGCAAATTCCACTGTTCTTGGGTTTCCTTCGAAGGTTTTTATTCTCTCCTCGAATGTCCTTTTTATAGTTTCTCCTTTTCATGCTAATTTGATTGGATCTTCAAAGTTTCTGGTTATCGTTATCCTCTTTTCTCCTCTTTTCCATCTTCGTCTAATTTTAATTTCTGTATTCCTTCGAGTTTGTCTTTCGCTTGGTTCCCTACATCGATATTTAGTATGAAAGGACACATTTGGAATTTCTCTTGATGTTCTCGTTTTGCCGTTTCTCTTTTCTTCTATTGTGCGAGTTTTCCTCTACAAAAGATGGATGTAAATTCGTCTGGTATCTTCTGTGTTCCTGTAAAATAGAATCCTTGTGCTGCCAGTTCTTTGCTTTGTTGCCAGTAAATATGTTGTTCTCTTTGAATGTTAAATATCCCTGTTCCTCTTTTTTCAACTTCTTGTCTTTTACTTTCATCTGCGAATATACTTTTTTCATGGTTTGTTAGGGTATTCTTGCTAGGTTATAGTTCATGTAATATAAAACTGCTTTTTTGTCAATGTATTGATTATCTCTTCTTCTTCCGGTTTTCTCCAAAGTTTTGATCAAAGTGATCCTGATCCATCTCTTATTTCCACTGTTTTTTGTTCGCTGTTTCCATTTGCCATCTATTAATAAATATTGTCATCCTTTTCCAATTTTTTGTTTTTTTGATTTTTTAAGTGGTTTTGCATTTTTATGGTTTTTTATTGTTTTTTAGTTACATCTTTCTCTCTCCTTCTTTAAACCAACTTTGCTGGTTTCTACATTTCTATTTTTATATACAAATTATCGTCGCGCAAAAATCCATCTTCTCTTAATCGTCAGTGTGAATAGAAAACCGGTGTACCTACTGCAGTGTTCCAGGCGGTTTTTGGTCTCTCTAGTTGTGGTTGGCTATTTACCACTCTTCGGATTGTGGTATTCTTCTCGTCCTAACATCTTGAACGTGATATTCTGCTTATAGGGCCACGTTAGTAATTCGTTGTATTCTACTCTTCCTATTCTGAAAAAGACACTTATGTGGGTGCCTAATGCATTTCCATCTCCATTAGGATATATTCTGATGCCTTATATTCGTTTTTCCAACTATATATCGGCGGACTATCTATCACTTTCTGTGTTTCATTTTTTGCTCGTTGTAATTTCTCTGTGAATCCAGTTATTTTCCATATAAAGGGTGTTGTGGGTAATTTTCTGGATACCGGGCTGGTTGTTTCTAGATTTTGTAGGCTAATGATTATTTGTTGAATTTTCCCTTCCATTTCTGTCATTTTCTTGGGTGCGCACTCTTTAGCTTTTCTGAACTTCTCCGTTGATTCCAGTATTTCCCGTATCAATGCCTTGTGAATCCATCTCTCATGAATCCCTATTGTTCTCATCATGGTCTTTGTATGTTCGATACTGTTCTCTGTCATATGTTTCTGCATTTTTGTGATTAGTAGTCACATTTGGCAATTGAATAACTCTAGTGTGCTTTCAGTTTGACTCTTTCTTTCCTGTTGCAATTGTTGGCACATATTCTTTCGTATGAATCTCATATTTACTCTTACTTTGGGTTTCGATGTTCTTTTTCTATGGCTATCCATTTGTCTATACTTCCTCAGAATTCGCACTTCTCGTCTCTTATGGTGCAAAATTTTTCGTGCTCTTTTCCTTTCCTTTTTGTTATCTTAGTTTGGCATTTTTCACAGTGTATCTCGCTATATTCAAATTCCCTTACATGTTTTCTGCTTCTTTTATGAGTCCTTTCGACTCGCATTCCTTTATTTAGCATTTGACTGTTAGGTTGGTTATTTCCTTGTTTGTGGCTGTGTCTAATGTTGTAGGTTCGTCTTCTCCTTCGAATGTTTCATCGCATCCTGGGCATACTACTATTTTGGTTTCTATTAATTCTACTATACAATCCGTGCATATTCTACATCCACACTTTGTCTGTCTTGCTCCTATCAATAGTCTTTTGCATTTACAGCATTTCATCCTCTCTTCTATATTGTCTGATATTTTGATTCTTTCTTTAATTATTTGTATCATCGCTTCTGGTGGATTTATGCTTCCTCTAATCCTCTCGATAATTGCTTGAATATCTACAATAATCCTTTGGTTATTTTTGCGCAATTTGTTTTCATGTGTTTTTTCTATTTATACGTAATTACATGGTACGCTTTATTTTATTTTTCTGTCGAGTCTTTTTCTGGTGTGCATTCGGGCATCATTGATATCCATTCTGCAAAGCTTCCATGTTCTGTACTTTGTTGATTATTTTGTAATCTTCTGATTTCTTTGACTTGCCTTCTGACTTGGTTAGTTAATTGTTCATTGATTCTTTGTAGTTGCAACATGATTCGTGGTTGGTCTTCTATTCTAGCTGCTTGGTACAGGCCTCGGTTTACGCTTTCCGTTAGTACCATATGGGTATTTGTCCATTGTGCTTGGACATTGTTCAATATTTGTGTCATCAATTCGCATTGATGCCTCCATATTGTTTCGACTCCTTGATATTGGTATAGTCCTTGATCTAGCTCTACTATTTCTATTGGTATATTCGCGGTTGCTGGCTGCTGTATCGTTTCTATGAATGGCGGTAAATGGGCTTGATATTGTCTGTTATTGTTATTTGGGTTCATCTCCTAATTATAATACTTTGTTAATTTACATGCGCTCACTTTTGACTAGTTGTTCGATTTTTTTTAGTTTATACATAATAGTACTACTACTACTACATAATAGTTTACATTATATACACAGTTTCTTTCTTTCCTCATATCCTTATCTCCGGGGCTCTATATGTAGTGTTCGTATGTCTCCATATCTCTCGTTTGTTATTTTGTATATGTCAATTTCGTTTGGCCATTCCTGTGGTGTCTCGATAATGGGCGTTTCTTTCGTCAAGAGTCCGCTTGTGTTTCGGTTTGAAATTTCTATGATTTCATACTTGTTTGGTCTTTCAGCGTCGTATTGTTCTATTGCGATGTCATAATTGAATCTTTCTGTTGCTGTCAATAACCTCTTTCTCTTTTGTTTTCGATTACATTTCTTATTTGTTTTTATCAGTTGGATTATTATCAACATTAGTACAATGCTCGTTACTGCGCTTGCTACCCCAATCATTTTCATCATGAATTCGGTTTCGTTAGTTTTTGTTGTTGTTATTTGTGTTGTGGTAGCTGTTATTATTACGTTTTCCATTTGTTGTGGTTCCTGAAGTGATTTTTGGAGTTGTAGCGCTTCATGGATTAGTAGGTGGCTGTCGTCCATGCTTATTCCTTTTTTTGTTCTTATCATTTGAGATTTGAATTTGGTTACTTGTCTTTCTTGTTGGTTTGTCGTGATTAGTTTTGATGGTTTTCTTATTACTGTTCTCCAGTGGATGTTTTTTCATTTTTGGATATGTACCATATATTTCCCAGATTCTCTTTTTGTTAGTATGTGGCATCTTTGGTTCCTCTAGTCTTTATTATTTTCAAATTGAATTCGTTTGATTACCATTCCATTTTCTTTAACTTCGTATACACAGACTTTTGTAATGGGTTTTCGATTATTAATTCTTCTTTTTTTGCTATGTTTAATTCAACTTTTATTATTATTGCTTCATACTCTGATACTCGGCGTTTATATGGATTTTCCTTTGGTATAGTTCCTGCTATAACTGAAGTTGCTATTGGTTTCCTCGTGTTGTTTTCCTTTAGTGTTTTAGCTACTGTACAGGCTATTGTTCTGTTGTTTCCTGCACACACGATAAACTCGGTATCATTTTTTAGATGTTCCCATAAACATTTTTGTTCTTTCTTTAAGTTTATCTTCCAACAATTCGTAACCAAATTTTGTAAACAGTTGTTTGATCTTTTTGGTTTCCGTATTCACTATTAATATGTTGTTTATTCCTAGGTTTACTTGAATTCTTGCTCCTTTGTCCCTTTTTTCCATATCCCAACATATTTCTCTTGTAAGCCAGCATGTTGATGGATCTCCTGGTTGTATATCTATTTCACCTGGTTTTCCTATTGATCCAAGATAACAACTTATACTTGTATTCTCTGTCAGTTAAAGGCATATTCCTTTGCTTGGAAATCCCTCGTGATCTATCTTTCGCAACATGAATGATTTCATCCTTTTTTGGTTCTCTTTATTAGCTTCTGTTGACTTGATTGATGTGATCACTATAATTAGTTTTTGTACTAGGGGTGGTCAGTTTTGATTTTCCTTTGATTGTTGCAAGCTTCTTTCATGTAGTGGTATTCCTCGTTTTTGCTTTCTTTCTCTATTGTTATTATCTCCTGTTTCTTTCTTATTTTCCGTTTCTTGGTTTTTGCTCTTATTTTGGTTATCAAGGGTTCTCCTTTCTTTTGTTGCATAGGTTTATTCATTTCCTGCCCGTTATCTCGATCTTCTTTGTCCTCATTATTATTTCCTTGTTCATTCGGGGTCTTCTTTAAAATGTCGTCCATACCATTTATTGCTTCAATTATCTCTTCGTATGTCTTTATTATCTTGGCTTTTAGGTCGTCCATTTCCTTTATTTCTTATTTGTTCTTTTGGAATCTTATTTGTTTTCGACGCCATTCATGTATTATTGTTAATAGTTGCTCTTTTCTATCTCCGACTCGCATTGTTTCCAATGGGTTGCTTGTGAATCTCAGTCTTTCCCATTTTAACACTGCTTTTATTGTCTTTGGAAACGGGTAGTGAGCATAAATTGTTTCTTTTAGCAGGATGTTCCTATTTCTTACCATTTAATTCAGATTGAATACTCTTATTGGTGAACTTTCATATGTCCATTTTATTAGACTGGTTGTTGCATCATCTTTTTTGGCGTCGATAGCATTCCACAGTGTTTGAATTGTTTTTCCTATCGTTTCCTTTTCATTTATTGTCGCGTTGTTGACGATGAACTTCACTGCAATGGCTTGTCGTGATTTTAGTGCGTATTGAAGTACGTTGTTTTCTCCGTTATTTCTTTCCTTAAATGTTGATCCGGTTCTAAGTAATTCTCTTAAAATGGTTGTTGAGGCATATGCTACTGCTGCTAACATTAATGTGGTTTGTCCATCTTCGTTTTTTACGTTTGATGTTTGTTCACATTCTTGCATAGATTGGATTATGTCTAGTGTTCTTTTCGTATTCTTGTGTTGTACTGCGAAATGTAATAGTACGTTTCCTTCTATGTCCATCATTGTGAATATTATGGGTATTTTTTATTTTATGATATCAATTTTTGGTGGGCTTCTGGCTCTTTTAGCATAATTCATTGCGATTCTTTCTGCCTTGTTGATTGTTCTCATCCATCCCTTTCCTACAACCCATTCTGGCATTATTTATCTTATTGCTTTAACTATTGTGTCCATCTTGTCTACATTATCCATTGTTGGATCTAGTGTTATCTTCGGTTCGTCTGGTTGTGGTTCCTCTTCAACTCGTTGATAATTTGTTTTATTTTTCTGTTTTGCAACTTAACATTAGTCCATTTATACTTAATTGTTGGGTTTGTGATCTGGTTTTCATACTTGGATTTTCCGGTTCTCTTGTTATTGTCTTGGGTATTGCTTTGCATCGGCTTACGTTTACGTATATAGGTTTGGTGAGTGGGTTGTTAACCCGTGCATTATTTTCGTTTATGTACATTATCTCATATGGTCCTTTGCCATTTCTTTGTAGTTTACTGGTTACTCTTGGAATGATTTCTGGTGCTGCTATTATTACCCAATCTCTAACTTGAAAGTTATGTTCGCGTACATCTCGGTTTTTATCTTGCAATTCTTTATAACTCTCCTGATTAAATCGGGTATTCATGCCTGCTGTTTTTCACACTTCTTGCATTCGTTCTTTTTTTCCCTAATTTTTTCTTAACTCGGTCACTGCTGCCTTACGGCCTATTATGCGAGCTAGGCTCAGGATCTTATCTATTGTCTCTTATTCATTTCTCACAAATCTGCAACTTTGAAATATTCATCAAAGTTGCTGCTTCTAACATCAGGCCAGGCTGAAAGTCAGGGATATGGCACTCTTTGTATAAGATACGTGCTCACGGTAGATATGATAGCATGCAATCACTGCGTTTGGGCATGCTATCCTAGCAAGAGATTGGATTTCAGCTTTGGTCAATCCAATCTTCGAAAGTACAGGGTTCTTCTTTTTGTCCCATGTTCCTAGGCATCCAATCACCAATGCAGATATTGTGGTTTTCTGCTTGAAAGCTTGTCCGATTTCTAAAGCTAGATCCTTATATTTGACGTAGTTAAGTTCTCGCGCTTTTACAAAGTTTTCTTCAGAATCACATGGTAATTTTAAGTCCAGAACATGTATATCCTTGTTCCTTTTAGACTTGATTACCATGTCTGGTTTCAAATTTGTCAGATTTGAGATATATTTGGGTGATTTTTCCACATCTATCTTAAATCCTATTTTCTCTAAGAAATTAACTACGCTTATTAATACATTTTCATGCTTAATTCTTCTAGCATTAGGTTTAGCAGGACAATGATTGAACACATGGGCTTGTGTCTCTTCGTCTTGATGACACAGTCTACACTTTGCGCTAATATTATATTTAAGACGATATGGAGAGAAGTTAAGTTTAAGAAGATTATTCCTGGCACGTATCAAGAAGCTGTACTGTGCGTCATTAAGGATATTATTAGTAATAAGGAATTTAGCCGTAATGCTATCCCCAATCGCAGCTGCAATGTGGCCTTGCACGTGCATTTGACACCATTGCTCTGCATAGTAAAGGCCCACAAATTCATGAAGTTCTTTAGAAAGAGTGTTTAAGTTATAAATATTTATATAAGAAGTGCGTTTTGATATGACATTTCAAGTGAAAATTTGTCATCTATAAAGTTAAGTTTAATGTTTATAGAGAATTTTCTTTTAAGAGCAAGTGCTGATTTATGGAGTTTTTTAAAGAAAGAAGTGCTAGTGAATATTTTGTCAATTTCGCAGTTAAGCCGTTTTAGTCCAGCTTCAAAGTTTTTTCCGCCCCTAGCATGAGATAATTTGGTTATAAGCATGCCTCTAAAGTTTGGGTTGGAGAATGGAAATTTCTGATTATTCCAGTGATACTTTGTATCAAATACTCACCCAATGTGGCAGTAATACCTAGTCTACCTAGCTTGAAGTGTGCATAAGGAAAGAGGTTGTTGATTGAGTGGAATTTATCGCCAATCATAGTTTTAAGAAGACCTTTAATTTTTTGGTCAAAGCCAAGTTGCTTTATACGTCCTTGTGTAACACGTTTGCGGTCGGAATCAATAATCCTATAACCAATTACGCAATTCCGTAGAGAGAAGATAAGTTTAGAATGAATGAAGGTTTTATAAGCATTAAGTTTTTGTGCCGGATGTAAGCAAGATTTGAACAAAGAACTGGTAAGTGCAAGTGCAGATTCCAGTCGTCCATCGATATTTTGATTGCGTTTGTAGGAGAAGTCAACGCCAAGATATTTGTTTTTGTTCTCATCTGATGCCGTAGGGATTTCTTTATTATAAAGGTGAAGTTTAAAGATTTCGTAGTTAACATTGTTGATGGATAAGTATCTAGATTTTGATGGTTTAAATTTTAGATTCGTAAAAGATGCTAACTCCACTGTTTTTTCCTAAGCATTTTCAATTTTTCGAAAGGAATCTGATATAAGGACTATATCATCAGCGTAAGCTAAGATACGGATGTTTAAGTCATGAAGTAAGAAAGGACAATCAGTAATAATTGTCTTAAGGATGTAGTATATTGAAAGACATAAAAGAGTCATTGATAGTGGACAACCCTGTTTAACCCACTTTTTATGGGAACAGGCTCAGGTAAGGTACCTTAACAATCAAAAAAGGTTTTTATTTTAGAGTTCTTTAATTTTAGAGTTGGTTTCCTTTATCAACCCCATATTAGAGAGAGTGTACCAGATAAGGTCATGTGGTAGTGAGCCAAATGCGTCAGCAATATCAAGCCAAACGATGTGTAGTTCGGTTTTACATCTTTTTGCTCGATCAATTGCTAGGTGAATAGTTGCATTGTGTTCAGCACATCCATCTGGTATACCAATTGCTTTCTGGTTAGAACTCATCAAGTTGCCACTTTTTATCCATTGATAAGACGATTATTCAGTAAAGTTGTGAAGATCCTATACGCGGTATCCATAATCGCCAGAGGTCCCAGGAGTTTGTTTTGAAGCTTTCGTTCACTTTCCCTGGTTTTAAAATTAGCACTGTTCTGAATAGTTTCCATCTTTTTGGGCAAACAACATTCCGCAGTATGTTATTACATATTGCTGTTAGTAAACCATGTTTCGGAGATATAGTTTTTCAATTACCTATTATAGCAAGGTCCATTCCGGGTGTAGTGTTTTCCAAGTTTTTCATAATATGTAACATATTCTCACAGTCAGTTTTTTGGTTCGTATCAGTATCAGTATTGTGTGGCAGGATTATGAAAGCCGTAATCGATGATGGACAATCTGAATTTGCGAAGGTTTTCAAGAACTTGGTCATTGAAGGCTTGTGATCTATATCGTCGCTTTCCCAAATCTTCATAATTTCATCTTTCTGATTAATTTGAAATTTCAACCTTTTAACACAAAGAAGTTCTGCAGACTTCTTAATACGGAAGTGTATTATGTCTGTTTTTGGCTTACTAGCTTTAAACTATCTCTTCGGGTTAAGCCTGCCATTAATTCTTTCGACTTCGCATAATGTCTCTTCACGTGATATTGCATCTAGATCCAATTGATGTATATTAGATCTTCGATAAAGACGCGATATTTTCTAGCATCATTATCCAGGAATTTAGAGCAATTGTATTTTTGAATGATTAGTTTTATGGCCTCTTTCATGTGAGAGACATCCGGAATAGTAATAGGTAAGCAAGTTATAAAGCATTTGATAAAGTGACATACATATAAAGGAGACAGATTTTCTTCGTGACATATAGGGTAGTCAATTTCAGCGAGAGGAAATTTTAAGTCGTCAAATATATTCTGGATGTTGAGAATAGTTTTTAAGATATCTGTTGCAAGTTTAAAGTGTAATGACCGACTATCATCAGCAGTTGGATCAATAATCAACGCAATACGCCTTTTTTCCAAGAAAAGAAGGACCAAGAAGAAGTTCTGTTATAAATTGGTATAATAATTTCATTCCAGTTAGCAAAGTTTTTAAAAGGGAAGGTTTCAAAGAATGTTTTATAATTGCACTGAATCGAAGCATTGCAAGTAATAGGGTCAATATAAATAGAAGAAGTTTTAATAGCAAAGCTGAAGAAAAATGCTTTGATTGAGTGCTGCGACCATCAACTTAGTTCGTTGTGGATGTTTCTTGTGAAGCCCAAGTTCTCAGGTAAATCTCTTGTTTTGATAACAGAATCCTCATCGAGCATATTTTGTGTTTCACATGATGATAAGATCCCAGCAAAGTTTAGAGGAGAAGCACTGTTAACAATGGTACTAGTATATCTGTCTGCAACATGGATAGAATTTACAAATTCATCAAGATGAGAAGTCTTGATGTGGTTGACTAGTTCGGAGAAAGGTTTCCAGATACCACAATAGCATACAATTTTATTGTATTGTTCAAAGCTGTGACCAGTATGGGTCTTCATGTGTTCCATTATATAATTCATTGAGAAGTCAAGGTTAAATACCTTTTTACATAGGTTTTATTTTTACTGAGGTAGGTGCAGTAAAATAAGTTTTCTTTAGTTAGTCGAAGGTAGGTCTTCATATTATCAGATAAGGCAATGTTCACTGTATGGTTGTGAACATCAATATGATTGAAGATATCAGTGAATTTTATTAAGGTTAATGCGTGGATATCTTTGCCTTTTTTAGGGTGGCATGGAAGGCAGTCAACAAAGTTCTGCTCATATAAATGTATTATCTTTCTTTGTTAAGTCTTGTATTGGTTTTGCGATAGTTGTGTAGTTCTTGATAAATTTGTGATAATATCCGCATAGGTCTAAGAATTCTTGCACTTGCGTGACAGATCATTTGTGTGCGTCCGGGTACCACTATTTTTTCTGAACATCTTACTTCCGACTAAGGTGCGTATTCTTCCGGTTTTATCTCTTAGTTTTGTATTGAAGAAAAGTGTGTGTAGTTCTATAAATTGTTAAACTTTTAATATGGGTAATTAGTATATCTTGATAGAGGCAAATTCTTATTTTACGGTAACCATAAATTACAATTGAGTTTAAAATTCATTTGATAAAGTCAATTTAACCAATATTTCTTGTACATGAATATTTTCTAGTTGATCTATTTGAAAAGAATTTGCTTGATTCGTTATAATTACAACTTTTATATGAAAAATTTGGAAACATTGTTGAAGTAATCTTTATAAGGAAACTTTAGAGTAATTAATTATGGTAATTGTAGCGTTTTTCAATGTATGTAATTAGATTCGGAAAGTTTTAAATGAAATAAGTTAATTTATTAGTGATTAGCAACAAGTTCAACATGATAATGATTTTAAATGACTTTTGTTTTGCTGATTTATCTAAAAAGATTAATGAAATTATGTTCGATTGAATAGTATGGTTTTCTATCAACTAATCAATGTGGTACCAATAATATTTAGAAAATAATTTATATTTGATATTGTTTTAGAACATTAAAATTTGAATTTGAATTGATTTGAGTCGTTGTCATTGGTAATAAATAGAATTAACCAAATAAAATCAAGTATTCTATCAATTCATTTTCAAATTATTATTTTCATGTAAAACTGTAATTATTTTAATTGATAAATTTATTAGTATTTTCAACAACTGGTTTTAGTTAAATAATAAGTTTATTGAAAAATTCAATATGGTTTGTACGTTTTCAAATTATTTTCAAGAAAAATTTCAATAAATATATCGATAAATCTATTCAAATTTTCATCTATTTTTAGTTTAATAATAGTATTATTGAAAAATCGCTATAGTTTGTACGTTTTCAAATTATTTTCAAGAAAACTGTAATTATTTTAATATATTGATAATTTTATTAGTATTTGGAACATGAGTTTAGCGGTTAAATTTATCGAAAAATAGTGTCGTTGTTAATAGCAATATGTAAAGAGTAACAGCGAATCAAAATCAAGTATTTGGTTTGTACTTTTTCAAAATTATTTTCAAGAAAAGTTATTGAAATATGATTTTTATATTTTTTCAAGAATAACTTTCTATTGAAAAATAATTTCAATCAATAATATTCAAATTAATATTTCTAATTAACAATTACATTTAATCAATTCAATCAATCATTTTACGAGTTTATTTACATCGACGATTAACAAATTTATATAATTTTTAATCTAATTATTTTGATAATTTCAATAGAGGTTTTCAATTTAATATTCTTAAATTAAGATATAATGAATTTATTCATATTTTTAAACCATTAAAATCTTTAACAGGTACTTAAAAATTGTCAACGATTTAATGATTTTTAAAATATGTATTTTACCAATTAAGCAACTACTCTTTATTAAAGACATGTGTAATAATATACTTGGTGTTTAGTAATTATTGGTATACATAAGGTTATAATAGTTCAAACTTTTAATCACATAGGGTTAAAATTATTATCTCTTTCATCATTTAGGGTTAAAATTGTTTCTTCTTTCATTATTTAGGGTTAAAATTGTTTCTTCTTTCATTATTTAGGGTTAATATTATTACTTTTTTTATCATATAGGGTTAAAATTATTACCTCTTTTATCCTTTAGAGTTAAAATTATTAAATATTTCATTACATTGGGTTAAAAAAATCACCTATTTCTTCGAATATGGTTAAAATTCGTAACCTTTTAGATAACTTTATAACAAATCATGTAATAGTTTATTCATAAATTTATCGAAAAGCATTATAATTGCATGAATTATGTGCTACTTCTCGGTAATTATTCTTCTCTAAAAATGATCATGATCAATCATCTTCTCATCATTCTCTATAAATTTCTTGTTACAATAATAACAAGATTTAGATTTTTTAAAGTGCTTTTTCTGTTCTTCTGAAATATCTATAGGAAATTCGGTCTTAAATAAGAGACAGAATTCCCCAGAAAATTCATTTGTTTTATTTGAAAAATGGACTCTAGCATCTTCTCCGAAATACTCAATATAATGAGATCTCATTAAATTTGGATAATTGCTTTTTTATATATACACCATAGCAAAATCCTTTTTGTTCAATCTCATTATTATTGTAATATTTTTTCCAGGATTCAAAGTCAGCGCTACATGCAAATGGGACCTTGTTCTTATTATTCCAGTTTGTATATTCTTTATATTCATCATGATGGAATGTAGCCACTGCTTCCTCATGATGTACGCATAATCTTTGATGAGTGTTTAACCATTCTCAACACTAAACGATGCAAAACAGTTGAGGCATGGATGAATCTGATTCCTAGTATTATTCCATAAGAATATAGCTACATTCTTACAAAGAACATAATGATTCTATTTAGAAATAAATTGCATCCTTTAGGATCTAAATGATCCCTATAAATAATAGTTAATCTTTTCTCATCATTAATTGAAAAGACGTTGACTTTAATTTGAGGATTTTGTTTACAGAATTTCTTAATCCCATTTTAAATTAATTGGGAAATCAATTCCTTCAACATTCAATTCCTCTTCTAAATATTTCATATACTGTCCTAGTCTGTAGGGATGTTGGGTTGTAGCTACAGGATGTAGATATGCCAGGATAGAATATAGAAAACATTTGTTATCTTTATTCTGAATATTTAAAATCACGTTGGATCTAAATGGGAGCTTTATATACGTTCCTCCAACTAGTGATTTATATTGGCATATATTTAAAGATATTTGTATAAATTCTTTGAATACCCATCTGCTGTTAATATTGACCGTAATGAACTAGAACAGCGGTTCTCAAACTTTTTCAGTTGCGGAGCCCTTGAAAGACATAGATTTCTACGGAACCCTAGTTGTTTACTATTTTTAAAATAATATAATATGTCTAACAGCATTAAATTGTATTTATGTACATTTCTTTATTTTTAACAAAAATTAAACATATTTTGCACATTAGAAACAAAGACTACAAAAACAAAACTACAAATTATTATTTTTTTTATGCGATGAATGCTCTTATTTGTTATTTTGGCAGATTTTTTTAATGTTTGGTTGTATGGATGATAGTTGAATCCACATGTCAGCTTCTGCATTTAGTTTATTGTGGTATTTGGTTTTCGTCGACGCGTAAGATTAAAATCCAGACTCATACATAGGTAGTAGCGAAGGGAATAAGTATATTAAATGCTTTCTTTGATAAGTTTGAATATTCTTCTTTAATAGAGCACCAGAAATCCGACAAAAGTAGTTTTTCAAATTTTGAATGCAGTTAGGAATACGAAATCATATCAATAAAAGATTCATATTCATCAACTGTGAATTCTATCGGCTTTTGATTGACTTCAAAAGGTTTTCTGACCCATTCATTTATTTTTAATTTTTTATTATGCTCATCTGGAAAATATTGGTTGACACAATTTAATATATCCACCAAATGTTCACAAATTTCACCACGCAATCCCAATATATCATTTTCTCCAATCTCGCCATCAATTTCATTATAAAAATTCATTAGTGTTGGGAAGCAATTCAAATCACGAGTTCGAGAACAAGTAATCCAAAAGTCTAATTTTTTTTAAAAGCTTCATTTTTATCGTTGGCTGTAAATAAAGTCACTTGTTTTCCTTGAAGTGAGAGATTTACTTCGTTTGTTTTTGAAAAAATGTCAGCCAAGTACGAAAGTCCAAACAACCATAGTTTATCTGTCATAGTTTATTCACAACGCAACTGAACAGTCTTAAAAGTACCTTGACACGGGATAGCCATCGCACCTCGGTATGTAAGAGTAGATTTTTATGAATACTGCCCATATCATCGCAAAGAATTTTGAAAAGTCGTGTTTTTAAAGGTCGCGATTTAACAAAATTGATTATTTTACTGCCTCATCAAGAACGTTTTTCAATAAAATTGGTATTTTTTTTACTCAAGAGCTTGACGATGAAGAATGCAGTGGCTATTGGTGCTGTTTGGTGCTACATTTTTAATTCTTGCGACAGCCCCAGCAGTCCTACCTACCATTGCCTTAGCACCATGAGTACATATATCAATGCAGTTTTTCCAATTTAACCCATTGTTCTCAACAAAATTATGCACGATGTTGAAAATTTCTTCGTCTGTAGTATAGGTTTGCAGTGTTTCATATAATAAAAGATCTTCTTCAATGGAATTAAGATACAGATATCTTACAAATACAAGTAATACTGCAAGTCCAGCCACATCTGTAGACTCATCCATTTGCAGAGCGAAATTACAATACTTTAAGCGAGATATTAATTCATATTGAACGTTGGCTGCTAAATCTATAATATGACGTGTTATTGTGTCATTTGATAGCTGTACTGCAGAAACTGCTTTTGGTGATTTTTCATCAAGGAGGCATTCAGCAATATCAGTTGCACAAGGTTTTATTAATCTCTCACCTATTGTATAGGCTTCGCCTGCTGAAGAAATACGATAACTAACAAGATAAGATGCTTCAGTAGCTTTTTCATTCTCAGTTTTGAAAGTTAAAACAAGTAAATTTTGACTTCTTAAGGAATCATCTCGTTTACGCATGAAATATTCAGTTATTTTATCTTTATATTCTGCATGTACAGTTTCCAAATGACGGTGCATCTTTGCAGGCACCATAGAACTATTTGGAAATATTTTTGCACATAAAACACAATGAGGCATATTATTAGCCTCTACAAATCCAAGAGATAAATAACTTTCGTCATATTTTCGTTTCTTAGTCACGGTTTCGCGTAGTTTACTAGTGACAAGTTCTTCTTTTTCAGTAACTATTTGCATGGTTTGAGTAGCATAGGAATCAGTTTTCAGTAAACTATCTGTTGCTGTTTTCACAATGTTTACGGACGCGCGTAATCCAGAAGATTGTTCATTTTTTTTGCTGTCTCTTTAATTAGCCAAGGATCCATGGTTAATGATTTATTTCTATTTAAAAATGATTAAAATACAAATTATAAATAGATAGGTACATATTTCAGTACATTTTACTTTCTATATATTGCAGGTACACTAGCAGCAACATACGAACAAGCATAAAATATTTCAAGTATCGTCCATATAAAATTTTGTTTAATTTTCGTTCTCTTTCCTTTTGCTTTTCTTCTTAATTTTTTGTTTTTGTTTGACGTATAAAACCATTCAAATTATACTCAAAAAAATGCAAATTTTTCAGATAGAATAATATGAGTGCTTTTTATAAAATAGACATAATTTTCAATTTAGTGATTTTTGATTTCGAGATTAAAATTTTAAAAATTAATTATTATTGGGAAGAGGAAAGGTACAAATAATTTTCGAATTTTTTCGCGGAACCCTTGGAGGAGCTTCGCGTAGCTTTGATTGGCCGAAAAAATAAATACACATTTATTTATTAAATAAATACACAACCCCCCTTGGCTTATGTAATTATTACGTAACATTTGACCTCTATATGCGCTGTTGCTACCTGGAGATTGACCTCTGTCCACTAGTTGCTACATAGTAATTGACCTTTGGTCAGTGACTTCATGATTATGTCACTTGACCACTGGTCAATCACACACTTATTATGTCACTGGTCACACTTATTATGTCACTGGTCACTACTCGGAGACTAGTTACCTAACTGTTATTATGTCACGTAGTTGTGGACCAACACACCTACCTTCTAGAACATTCCACACACCTACCTTATTATGTCATGCAGTTGTGGACCAACACAGCTACCAACTTCCAAACACCTACCTTCTAGATACTTCCACACACCTACCTTCTTAAACATTTCACACACACACCAACCAATGATCAACGATCCGCACCGATCCACACCGATCCATACCCATCCATACCCATCCATACCCATCCACACCTATCCACACCTATCCATACCCAACCACACCTATCAGCACCGATCCGCGCCGATCCACAACGATCCAAACCGATCCATACCAATCCGCGCCCAACACGCCTACAACTACGCCTACGACTAAGTCGTAGACTTAGCAAAATCACTCACTAGTACTGGTGGGTTACAGGGTTTTGATGCTTGTTTTAAACGTCCTTTTATTTGCCCTGGTAACGCCATATAAATACTTTCTAACTACCACTCGGCACCCGTTGCTTGGCAACGTTGGAAATGTGTTCGAGTGGGTGGATTGCCCACAAAAAGTGAGCACTATTACTAAGGCTGTAATTGCTCGGACAATCCCTGGGTCCAACGAGCTGTCGTTAGAAGACCTGTGCTCGCTTTAATCTATTGGGTCCCTGTGTAGGTCTGCAAATTATAATTGGAAGTGAAAATGCGAACATATATATTTACAACACATCGTAAATTTAATTCATATTTTGGTCAAATTTTTATTCGATAGTCGAGCAGCTCGGCGCTTTGCTCGTTCTTTTCGTCCGGGTCTGTGACTGTTGGTTGTGGTTGTAGGGGGAGTTGCGATTGTTGTTGGAGTCGCCGCCGGTTCACGATATACCAATTGAGCCGGGGCAAACACGAGAGAGTAGGTTACCGCTGCCCTTCTTGACAGACAGACAGGGCAACCTCCAACCCTTTGATCTGGATCTTCAGACTCTGAACCAGTTGTCGCTCTTCGGCCCACCCTTTTTGGGCTGTCGTAAGCCGTCGATAGAGGGATTTGACTTTCCTGGGATCGATCCATGTAGATTTAACTTGCTGGACTTCTCGAGTTAGTTGTAGGATCTGTTCGAGAAGGTTCTTGTTGGCTTGTTTCACTCGCTTTAGTTCGATTTCGCATATTTGTGAAAAATTATTAGAAAAATTCAGGCATGTGGTTAATTCAAACACATAATTCGAAAAATGGTTACAGACTGCTAATAGTAAAAACATATTCTCAAAGATTATATTTTATTAAAAATTGCATCACTAAATTTCAGTAGTCACTGGGATTCGGAATCCCGGAAAAATTTTTCTACTCCTTCTTCGGGAGAATAGCCCGGAACGATGATTACGTATCGTTTTGTGTTGCGGGTTGGTCTGGGGTTGAGTGGATAGACGTCCGCAGGCGAGATCGTCTTCCACGTTTGCCAGGTAACTGCTGGCACGGTCAACTAAGGCGTTGACTCTGCGTTGAAGCTTCTTGAGATGGGTCAGGAGGGCTTGGGCCCCCATAAGAATGTCTTGGGCCGGACTGGGGTCACTTGGATGTCCATGTTTCCGGAACTGTTGCATGGTTCTTTCTACTAGGAGCTAATCCTCCATCTATTTGCTCCTGGTTGGCGCACGTTGGGGTATCTCTCCCTACTGGAACGCTCCCATGCCTGACGCCATTGGTCGGCTTCCGATACGGAGATCCGAATGAAAGGTCCTGATCGATCTGAAATAACAATATGATCGAATGGGTTCTAATCATTTATTAAATGGTTGAAATGATAATCATGAACTAGTATCATACCACTAAACCCCTTAAATTTCCAATACGTTAAACTACAATGCATCTTACGATCAAAAATTTTCTACAAAAAAATTAAATGTATCATACAATACAAGGGTTCTGATTTTTCGAGATGTTAACAATGAAAATTTAGCAGATAATCACAAATCTTTTTTAAATTTCTAATAGGTTAAAAATAAGAACATATATCTTGTAATCAAAACTTTCTAAATTTAAAATAAAATGTGCCTTATAATCCAAGCGTCCCAATTTTCGAATCAACATACAGTGTACAGACGAAATTTCTGAGGTTCTAGTTAAATTAAATTACATCATATACCCAAAATGTTATAAAGTTCTACTAAGTGGAAATAAAATGTATCGTATAATTGAAGTGTCCTAATCTTTGAATGCGTTAAAATAAAAAAAAATACCTTATATAATCCAAGTTCATAAGTTTCTAAAATAAATCGTATCAGATAATCAAACTTTCTAGAATTACAATATGTGGACATTAAATGTATTATATAATTGAAGTGTCCTAATCATAAAATAAAAATAGAAAATAGAAAACCTGAAGACGGATATTACGGATGTTTATCGACGTCGAACGCCTGGCCTAATGTCGTGGTACTCGTATGACATATGAGCAGAATCAACTTTCGTTAAAAGGAAAAAGTTAACCTTAAGAATCTAAATGGGCAATCACTGTAAAAAAAATATTCAAGAAAAGGGTTTTAGAAAATGGGTCCTCGAGATTTAACCTGTTCAGTTCTACCAGAATTCTTCATCGGCCAAGAAAAACGATATCAATTCACTACTTTCGTCTGGCCCGTTTCCTATCAAGTATTATCATAACGCTGGTTCAACCATTAGAACTACGAGATTTTGAATAAATAGAGAAACCACGAGGTTCTTTCCATACTACTGGGTGAGTGGTTGTTGATCCTAATTCTATCTCTTGTCTACATAGTTTTAATATTGGGTAAAAATAATAACGACTGTTTGAGGCATTCTTTATTGCAAATCAACAAAAATTGAGTTGATGGATGATTTTGGCAAGGTGAGAAAGACTTTTCTGAAATGGTCTTAGAATTGATCTGATTTGCTACCAATTTCGTCGAGTAATGTAATTCTTTCTATGGCTTACATATTTTATAAGAGAACAAAATAAAATTTTATTTACCAAGAGTATCCGAGCGGAATTCTACTGGGGTGGCTATTTCTGGGACTCTGACTGACGTGTCCTGGCTCGAGGTGTTGAAATGGTCCTGCATTTTTTGAAACTCGAAAATTAATTAAAATTTTGTTCTTGTTAGGACATTATATTGACTTTGGCGAAGACGCACACAACTACCAGTGTGCGCTTATGTAGTCGGGTGATACCCGTTGGCGTGTTAGATCGTTAACGAAATTTTCGTGTGAAATCAGAGCTTTGGTGTGCAAATCCGAGACATATTTTCTCTACCCCCGTGAGAATTCCGGCATACCAACTCGACGATAAATAAACAAATAAAATTGGTGACTTTTAAGGAGGCTCATAATCAAAATGCGACACTATGAAAAGTTATTTCAATTTGCAAGCTCGGTAAGTTTAGTATCGTTATTATTTTATTGAACTTAACCTTATATTTTCTGTAGTGGCTAGGAATACTCGGGAAACTATGATGGGTGCAATGGGATCCAGTTCCAGTTCAGTTCTAACCTTATGCTCTGGATTCAATCAGCGCAATTACTCATTTTGGAATTTTATGACGCAACATGGCAAAGTTATTATTTGGAGTATTTATTGTTTCTAATGGAATAAATTGAGTTGTGCTTATTATGGTGAGACTTTCTAATCTAAATTTTGATTGAACTGATAGTTCCTCGTTTAAATTTAATTGTTCATATTTCCAAATTTTTGTGGGTTTATAATACTCGGAGAAGCTAGTGAATTGTCGTCAGTAGGGTTCTATTTTCGTTAATTAATTATAGATATTTTGCTTTAGATCGTTTCTATTTTACCTCCTTAGTAGTTTGATTTTAAACCTTGCATTAATTACTACCGCGTCAATTTTTATTTAGTAAACCTATTGTCTGGGTTTTTATAGCTTAAGTCGTTTTAATGTTAAATTCAGAAGACTAATTCTCCATGCTACTTTAAGATCAAGTTTTAGTCTTCGCTTAAGCAAACATCGACTCTCTATATTATATCAGGGTTATATCAAGTTAGTTGTTAAATTTTTGCGCGATGGGACGTCTCTAAATTTATGTCTTGTCTATATTAGATCTTTTTGTTCGTAATTCCGGCTTGAATATATAGTTACTTCTGGTTCGCAATGTTACCTGAGGTTGGTTAAATATTGTCAGTTCGCGGTATTCACTCAATATTCGGGGTTACTTTAAGATCCTATCAACAACTTGAAAATTTTCGGTTATTTTAAATTTATAGTGATAGTTTGTATTTAAGTTAAATTTATCACAACGATTTCAATTTTATTATTTCCCCGTCACCTTCCCCTTGGTTGACCTTAGGCGCGTTGTGTTTATATTATAGTTAATGAGTGCCCACTGGACTACTCGGTGTGGTGATTTTTAGCCGTGTGTAGAGAAATTTAGGTCGATTTTAAAGAAAACGAGAAACGAGGAAGCAGCTAAAAAACCACTTCCTTATTTCTCCTTTCTTCTATACGGGATAATATTGACGTTCCGATCCCTGCGTTCCGCACGCCGGGTCTTCACGGGCACAGATCATCGGCGATATTCCACGCACTTACACGAATCTGAATAGTATGTTGATTTTAATTACTTGTAAGGTGTCTTGGCTGTGGGCCGGAAAAATTTCGACATAAAATAATTATAGAAAACTAAGTTGGATGTTATCAATAATTTATTAATAATAAGAACAATATAAGAATTACTTGATCCATCGAACAATTCATCATACAAAATACTACTCTCCCCACGTCGTCATCCAAGCAGAGCTCCATCGAGAGTGCGAGGACGCGACGTGGAGAGAGAGTTCCAAAATAAAACTCACCCTAAAATAGATTTTTAAGTCAAGATTTTCAAAAACGATTTTGATATCAAAAACGATAATTTGGTTAAGTTTCATGTGAAAATGCATCGGTATATATACCAATTTTTTGTCCCTAACCTTGCGTGTTCTTTTTACTTTGGTAAAACAAAATTCGACCTTGGTATTTTCTAGTGTATTCTAATCTTAGTTTTTATTAATTTTTTAATTTGATTTGATAAGTTTTATTTGAAATTTTTATTGAATTATTTCTAATTCAAATTCTTTGATTTTTAATTTCATTTTCATGAAATTTTTATTTTCTTGTTAAATTATCAAATTTCGGTCGAATTTGTTGGGTTTTTGTGTTATGTTTATATTTATATCGTGCGGATCTTGGTGCATTTTGTCATTATTTTAATTTTATTTTTATGTTTATTATTTTATATGTAATTATTTTTTTCTCATATTTGATAGGGTTTAATTGATGTTTTAATAGGTTTGAGTTTAAATTTGCATGTTATATTTGCATGTGTGTTACCGATTCATTTAAACATTTACAAGGCCGTTACGTAACAATTTTATCAAAATAATCATAAAACTTTAATAATTAATGATTTATAAAAAAATTATATTTACATGAAATTTTTAATTGTTAATTATATTTTTACATAAAAAATTATAAAATAATCATTAAACATAATAAATTAACATCAAATTCGTCTTAAAAATAAATGTTCAATCCTAAATTATTTAGCTTACTGACTATTTTGATAGTAGTATATTACATAACAATTATATAAAAATAATCATAAAACTTTAATAATAATTTATAAATAATTACAGATTTTAAATAATATTTTGGGTAAATATACGCAAATGCTACTTATTTAGAAATTTGTGTAATCATTTAGAGGGAAAATTTGATTAAGAAAATTAAATGAACCAAAATTTTGACATTAAAACTATTAAGAAATTATATTTCAGAATTAATACTAGTGTTCAATTTGAAAATACTACTTCTTTGGTTATTTAAGAGTTAGTTATCAACTTTTGATATTCGATTAAATATTTTTTATTGTTAAATTGGCTTCAATATGGAATTTGTGTTTAATTAGACTAAAACTTGTAATAAGGTATTGAATAATAGCAAGTATATTAATTATCATATATGTCCACTTAGTATAATATAGAGCCTGTTAAATATTTTAGTTTAAATTTAGGATTCTTGATATAGTTTTCATGAATTTTATATCTAATCGAAATTCAATTGAAGAATTTATTGAGAATTTGACGTAAACTTTTAAGAGAACTGTATCAATTTTAGAGAGAGTATTCCAACGTATGAATATTTCAGTGTTAGATATAATGGAAAGGTTAGATTTATCACTATGGATTGGAATTTTGATCAATTCTAGTATGCTTTACAAGTTGGAATATCGAGTTTAGATGTAGTAAGTTACTAGTGGAAATATTGAGTGAGAAATTTAATCGATTAATTATGACGTCATAAATATAGGGTTTTTAATGAAAATGATCAGTAATATATCAATTTTAAGGGATAAATAATGGCTAAATATTGTGTATGTGCAGATAAATGTAGAGTTTTACACGAAATGGTCAGTAATATATCAATTTAAGGATAATATTATGGTTAAATATTAAGTATTTACAGATAAAAGTAGAGTTTTACGTGAAATGATCGGTAATTTACCAAATAAATGTGATAAGTTTAATAATTGGTTACGATTGAGGAGTCTTAATCAAATATTTGTTGGGATATTAGGGTCTTACTATTGCATGTAAGAGAAATTCATTAAAGATTCTTACTGCATTTTAATAAATCTAGCTATTGCAGGATTTATGTAAACAAATTTCAATGTGGTAATTCATTAAATTACAGTAACTTTATGGGTTAAATCCAATGTAAAGTAGAGAAATCAATAATTAGCTTTATATGTAGAATTATTGTCAGTAAATTGTAGCTTATTAATGCAATCTTTACTGGTAACATGATAGATTTTAGGTGAATCGAAGATGAATTCAAGGATTGAGTAGATTTATCCTTTTTGTCGATGATTTTAAGGTGGTTGGATATCCATTTGGACATTAAAGTATATCAATTTTTATCAATATGCTAACAAATATTGTTTTTCTTATACTGTTAAATTCATTTTGTATTGAAGAAAAGTATGTGTAGTTCAATAAATTGTTAAACTTTTAATAGGGATAATTAGTATATTTTTATAGAGGCAAATTCTTATTGAACGGTAACCATAAATTACGACATTTGATAGTCAATTTAACCAATATTTGTTGTACATGAAAATTTTCTAGTCATTCTATTTGCTTGAATCGTTATAATTACAACTTTTTTAGATTTGGAAACATTGGTGAGGTATTGTTTATAAGGAAACTTTAGAGTAATGAATTGTGGTAGCGTTTTACAATGCATATAATTAGATTCGGATAAGTGTTAAATAAGTCTGTGATTAGCAACAAGTTCAACATTATAATAATTTTAAATTACTTTTGTTGATTTATTTAAAAAGATTAATGAAATTATGTTTGATTGAATAGTATGATTTCCTATCAATGTGGTACCAATAATATTTAGAAAATAATTTGAACATTAAAATTTGAATTAATTTGAGTCGTTGTCATTGGTAATAAATAGAATTAACCAATCAAAATCAAGTATTCTATAATTTCATTTTCAAATTATTATTTTCATGAAAATTGTAATTATTTTAATTGATAAAATTATTAGTATTTTCAATAACCGGTTTTAGTTAAATAATAAGTTTATTGAAAAATAGTTTGTGCGTTTTCAAATTATTTTCAAGAAAACTGTAATAATTTTAATAAATTTATTAGTATTTTGTGTTTATCGACTAAATTTATAGAAAAATAGTGTCGTTGTCAATAACAATAGTAACAGTCAATCAAAATCAAGTATGTGGTTTCTACTTTTTCCAAATTAATTTAAAGAAAAGTTATTGAAATATGATTTTTATGTTGTTTCAAGAATAACTTTCTATTAAAAAATAAGTTCAGTCAATAATATTTCTAATTAACAATAGCATTTAATCAATCAATAATTTTACGAGTTTATTTTAATTGACGATTAACAAATTTATATACTTTTTAATCTAATTTCAATAGAGATTTTCAATTTAATATTCTTAAATTAAAATATTTATTCATATTTTCAAACCATTTTTAACTGGTACTTAAAAATTGTCAACGATTATTAAATATATGTATGTTTTTTACCAACTACTCTTTATTAAAGACATGTGTTTACTTAGTATTTAGTAATTATTGGTTTACATAAAGTTATAACTTTTAATCACATAGTGTTAAAAGTTATCTTTCATCTTTTAAGGTTAAAATCGTGTCTTCTTTCATTATTTAGAGTTAGAATTATTAAATATTTCATTAATTTGAGTTAAAATTGTTACTTCTTTCATTACTTAGGGTTAAAATTATTAAATATTTCTTCACATAGGGTTAAAATTCTTAACATTTTAAATAACTTTATAACAAATCATGTAATAGTTTATCCATAAATTTATCGAAAAGTATTATAATATACCTAGTTTGAATCATAAATTATTGAAATATTTAATAGGTATCACGTGATGAATTTTTAATGGTTATTTAATCAAGTTTTGATTACATAAAGCTTTAATGTTCGAAATTAATTAGCATATTGTTAATGAATGTAAATCTAATTTTACACGTTTTGGTATCAACATTTAATTAGTATTTAGATCAAAGCTCTTATTAAAAACAAAAGTTTATTTAGATATCATTAGTATTCACTTGACTGATATTGATAATGTAATAGGTGTTTGTAATAAATTTACGTGTGAAAAATTATCTTTTTAATCGTGAAAATTAAATTATTATTATCAATAGCATTATTATTAGCATTAATTAATCCAGTATGCGTGAATTTTTAAAAAATATTGATATAAAACTCATGGATTGATTATTCTTTATCAATTTATATAGTGAGCCCAATGACTTTCATTTGTAAACCCAGTGACTTATTTTCATAAAAACACTAAAATAGTTGTTACAACGAATTTAGTTGATGGTATCGCTAATAATTTATAGAGTCGGATGAACTTGTAAATTAGTATCCGACTAACTTGGTGAATTATTATCAAAATATTGAATTTTCATTAGAAACAGTATATTTGCTATAAATTTATAGAATTTGGTTAAGTAATCACATGTAAATAATCCTATGATGGGTTATTTTCATAAACTTTATAAATCCAATGTTTAAATCTTATCTTGAATGAGTTATTTTCAAAATTCTTACATCAGTGGTGTCGGTAATAATTCGTTTGGGGGTTCAACTCCTATCGTGGGCGAATTATTTTTTATTTTCAAAATTAAATTTTTTAATAGAATATAAATCTGTATATTTTATTTGATGTAAATTTAAAATTTTATAGAAATTGGTAAAGTAAATCTTGTATAATTTAATTTTTTATATTTAGTTAAGTTAAAATTTTAAACTTGTTAAATTATTTTCTTAAAATATTGTAAATCCTGTGTTCAAATTTTAGTTTTGAGTGACTTATTTTTAATAATTAACTAAATATATATATATAGTGCTTTTAAACTTAAATTTTCATGAAAATTATTAAAGTTTTATGATTATTTTGATAAAATTGTTATGTAATATACTACTAACAAATAGTCAGTAAGCTAAAGCATTTAGGATTGAACGTTTATTTTAAGACGCGTTTGATGATAATTTATTATGTTTAATGATTATTTTATAATTTTTTATGTAAAAATACAATTAACAATTGAAAATTTCATGTAAATATAATTTTTTATAAATTATTAATTATTAAAGTTTTATGATTATTTTTATAAAATTTTTATGTAATATACTACTATCAAAATAGTCAGTAAGCTAAATAATTTAGGATTGAGCATTTATTTTTAAGACGAGTTTGATGTTAATTTATTATGTTTAATGATTATTTTATAATTTTTTATGTAAAAATATAATTAACAATTAAAAATTTCATGTAAATATAATTTTTTTATAAATCATTAATTATTAAAGTTTTATGATTATTTTGTTAAAATTGTTACGTAATATACTACTAACAAAATAGTCAGTAAGCTAAATAATTTAAGATTGAACATTTACTTTTAAGACGAGTTTGATGGTAATTTATTATGTTTAATGATTATTTTATAATTTTTTATGTAATAATATAATTCACAATTAAAAATTTCATGTAAATATAATTTTTTAATATATCACATGCAAATAACGTGAATCTATGAGGTAAACGAAACTCTTACATTTATATGAAGTAAAAAGTATAATAATAATACCAATAGTACTAGTGAGTGATTTTGCTAATTCTAAGACTTAGTCGTAGGCGTAGTTGTAGGCGTGTTGGGCGCGGATTGGTATGGATCGGTGCGGATCGGCGCGGATCGGCGCTGATAGGTGTGGATAGGTGTGGATGGGTATGGATCGGTCTGGATCGGTGCGGATCGTTGATCGTTGGTTGGTGTGTGTGTGAAATGTTTAAGAAGGTAGGTGTGTGGAAGTATCTAGAAGGTAGATGTGTGGAAGTTGGTAGCTGTGTTGGTCCACAACTACGTGACATAATAACAGTTAGGTAACTGGTCTCCGAGTAGTGACCAGTTACATAATAAGTGTGACCAGTGACATAATAAGTGGTCAAGTGACGTAATCATGAGGTCACTGCCCAAGGGTCAATTACTAGGTAGCAACTAGTGGACAGAGGTCAACCTCCAGACAGCAACAGTATGTGCAGAGGTAAAATATTATGTAATAATTACGTAAGCGAAGGGGTTGTATCTGACGGGCTCACATCCTACTACTTACGTGTTTATTTTTCTGTGTTTATTTGATGAGAATCAATTTTTTATTAACAATTTAATAGGTTGAATTATTATTATTATTATTATTATTATTATTACTATTGTAGGCGTAAATGGTTTCTGGCCTTGACCCCTTTACATACAAACTTTCTCGCCCGGCAATGGTTACCCGTTTCTAAGCAACGTTATAACTGCAACCATTGGTTATGAGACCGCCAAAGGTGAGCTCTGACTACAGAACTGCTAAGGCCTGGTATCATATCAGGTTCAGCGAGCTGCCGTTAGAAGGCGTTTTGCTCGTCTTATCGTTTAGGTCCCTTAATTACCTTCTCGTCGAGATAGTTATTTAACCAATTCCATATATTATAATTAACTAATATTTTTATTTTAAGCAATATATGTCATTTCGAGTTATCCGCGTGCTAGATCCGCCATCGTTTACTTGAATGAGGATGTGATCTCTTATTTGATTCGATCGACCGTTTCTGATCTCTATATGCTAGTTGTGCCGGAGCGAAAACCAATGTGTACGTCACCACACTTTCTGCAATCTAAACAATCATTGATTTGAATGTCATATTATTGAAAGAATTAAATAATAAATGTCTCGTTTGAGTCGTTACGTGTGTTGGGACAGAACACAGACGGCCTTGTAAATGTTTAAATGAATCGGTAACACACATGCAAATATAACATGCAGCTTTAAATAAAAACCTATTAAAACACCAATTAACCCTATAAAAATATGAGAGAGAAAACAATAAAATATAAAATCATAAACACAAAAATAAATTAAAATAATAACAAAATGCAACAAGATCCGCACAAAATAAATATAAAAATAACACGAAAACCCAACGATTTTGACCGAAATTTGACAATTTATTAAAATATGCGAAATTTCATGAAAAGGAAATAAAAATTAAATAATTTGAATTAGAAATAATTCAGTTAAAAATCTAAAGAAAAAATTGTCAGATAAAATCCCAAAATAATAAAATTAAAGATTAGAATATACCAGAAAATTCCAAGGTCAAATTTTTTTTTACAAAATCAAAAAGAACATGCAAGGTTAGGGTCGTACAAAAGGTATGTATACCGATTCATTTTTACACAATTTTAATCAGTTTTTTCAAAACTAGAAATCAGTTTTTCCAACTTAAAACTTAAAAATCTATTTTTCAATGTAAGTGAGAGTTTTGTTTGAAAACTCTCCACGTCGCATCCTCGCAACCTCGATGGAGCTCTACTTGGATGTCGGCGTGGGGGAGAGCGATATATTTATGATTTTTTGAATTTTTGTTGATGGGATTAATGAATCGGGTAATTTATTTTTGTCTTTTAATAAATTATTTATAATGCATAAATTGTTTTTTAATAGTCGAAATTTTTCCGGCCCACAGCCAAAGACACATCACAAGTTATTAAAATCAAACACATTATTCGAATTCGTGTAAGTGCGTGGAATATCGCCAATAATTCGTGCCCGTAAAAACTCCGGCGTGCGGAACGCAGGGCTCGGAACGTCAATATTATTCCGTATAGGGGAAGAGAGGGATAAGGAAATGGTCTTTTGGCTATTTCCTCGTCTCTCAATTTCCATAAACTCGACCTAAACTATCTTACATACGGCTCAAAATCATCACACGAGTAGTCCAGTGGGCACTCAATAACTATAACATAAACACAATGCGCTTAGGGTCAAATTAGGGAAGGTGACGGGGGTTTCAATAATAAAATCGATGCTATGCTCATAAAATAAAGAACTTTACTAAAATATTGAAACTTATTAACGAAACTAAAATGTTCTGCTCATAAAATAAGGAATTTGGCTAAAGTATTACAACATTGGTTATGAAACTAAATACTATAAAATCCTACTAAACGTCATTAAAGGACCTATTAAATAAATTAAATTACCCCAATGATTTCAGCTAAAGGAACGCGATAATAAACCTAAAGAGATAGAATCAAAACACAGAGATTCTACAAATTCTAGTAAGGAAGTTGTCAATAAAATCAAACCCTCAAAAAAGCCATAGTTAAAATATAAAACTTTACCCTCTTTCTAGAGTCATTAAAAGAGCCTTAATAGGAATAAAATTTTCGTAATGTCGTACTAAAAATTGTAACTAGGTATAATGAAAATAAAATCTCAAAGTATCATAAGCTCTAAAGAAAAATACAAAGAATCTTAACGGAATTAACGCCCCTTTTAATCCAATCATTGTGGTAAATAGATGCAAATCCTCCACAGAAAAATGATAAGAGCTTGTTAGGTAGAATTCATCCCAATTTGATAACCTTCCCAATGAGCCTATAAAAACGCTAAAGATTCCAAAAATTCAAATGTGCATTCGAGTTCGCGTTTTCTCAGAACGTCTTAACCAACGTATTAAATTCCGAGACAAAACCAAGATCACTACCCATAATTAACAAGAGTATCACGCGAATAGTATCCTAGAGCCCAACCCCACGAAATGAAACCACCACTCAAGAAGTTACTAAAGTCGCTTGTCTATAAAAATGAACAATAAAATGTCAGTTACCCGAATAAAATAATGACAAAAGATTTAACAAAGAGAGAAAATATATTACACGCTAAATTTTACATATACATCAGGTGATTCTATACTATTTACAGAGAAACAAACCAAATAAATTTACTTATCAAACGCATAATGACTCCACAATAGTCACAATCAGTTTCTTCATCGAAAGAACGTCAATAAATATATGATTCCACTTGAAAATCGCACCATAGGAAATTCACGACAAGGACATACAAAGCCCCAATAAAATCGCTATTGTTTCCCCCGTACTGATCCTCCAATATACCGAATCACCATAAGGGGAAGTTCCACAGCTTGATTGACTAGCATAGAAGTCCAGAAACGAATTGAGACGCCATAAGTTAATATTTTCACAATTCACAACGAATATATTTTACCTTACCCTTGTGTGTCAGCTTCCGGCGATAAGTCTCAAATTGGGTCGTCCACAAATAGTGTCCTCCAAAAGGAAATTAGGATCGTTAAGGATGTCAATCATGAGGTTCCGTTTGATTCAAACTCAAATGGCGAAATTTAATAAATACTATCCCATAAATAAATCTACTTGTAGGGAAAATGAGCATGACCTTTTCTTCAAATATCGCGAGATGAAATAGATAAGAAAGTGCACTGCACACATTAATAAATCCATAAGATCAAAATATTATGTCTACTTACTGTGAAGAACATACCCGAATGCGAATGAAAAATCGATGGTTAGGCTAACCGACTTGGTTCGGACACACACACTAGCGTGCAACCAAGAAAGTGTGTACTAGCAAAAATCTCCTGCCAATTAGACACACACACCCCGAACTATATAAGGAAAACCAATCGGTCGAGATAATTAAATAAATTTGGAAAAGGAGGGAAATTAAAAATGCATCACAAATCGAATCCAGAAATCGAGGACATGACGACCAGGATTCTGGGAGATGACTTGGCGTTAAACTCAGGAACTCGACAGTTAGGTAAAACGATTTTGATTTTTTACATGTACTAATAACTTGTATGAGTCCTAGGAAAATTTCCGCAGCGCCATGTACGCCTATTGATTTAAAAATGCCAACAATCACCACACGTCAGAAAGTAATAGACTGAGTACCGGGATAGATCGGTGGTTTTTTATTGTTCTTAACTATTTTATCTTATCAAAATCCCATCCGGTAGAGTGATTCAAATATTTTGGAAGATAGTAGTTGGGTTGCCGAACTTTAGATCATTTCACGCGATGAAATACCCCATCGTTTTTGTTTGGCGTATCTCCCAGGTGATGACTAAATTAATGACTAGAATATGCTATCATTATTTTTATAAATCTCTTTAGTAAATAAATCATTTAAATTTTATCTTGTATTTTATAAGTCAACAAATAATGCATTAATAACCTTTAACCATAACGCACATTAACCTATACTGCAAATCATTTTTGATGTTTTCACTAAATTTATAATCTTACCTTTATTTATGCGAATAACCTTCATGAATAGGGCTGTGGAATATGATGCATAAACGATTTGACAAATAAAATACCGGCATTTAGTAAACGTAAGTATTCAGATTCTCATTTGTTTAGGAAAGGTTAAGGGTAAGAACTGCAACAATTTCGGAATGAGATGTCATCGTCAAGCTGGGTAAACATTAACAATCCAAGCCTCGATCAGATTGTAGTGACAATTTAATGTTTGGCAGATACATAAATCAATGTATATTCAATATGATATTTCGTTTTCATGCTCGTTCATTTAATTCGTAATAATCACCATGATTGGTAGAAATAGTGACAATCACGATCGGCTTAAATTAGATAACTTAGATATGAACTCACAAATCGTCAACGGAGGACAGGAGTTTTCGGAGCGAACCCGATGAGATTAAAAATGAACAGTTAAATTTGAAGACCCGATGTTTCGCTGTTTTCTATGTTTTCCTTATGCCCATGATGGGAATGGACATTTAAAGTAATTTATTATTACATGATTAATACCTAAACCGGTGGTATAAGTAATAAAACCGAATAGCTATCAGTAATTGCAAGACTTTGGATAAAGGAATTAATCTTCAGCCTAACATTTATTAAACCGTAAGAATTTAATCTCAACAATTTTTTAATAGTAAGAATTTAGGCTTAACATCTATCTAATCTTATGAATCTAATAGTAACCTTTGTACAATCATATAAGTTGAGTTTTAATTCTAATTAATCGTATAAATTTAATTTTAACATTCACATAATCGCAGGAATGGACTGTTGTCATGTGGTTAAGCGCATGAATTGAATTTGTATCCAGTTGGATACATTGCACCTTAACGTTTATTCAATCATGGGAATTTAATTTAGGTATTTATCTAACTGTATGAATTTAACTTTTACATTTATTTAATTGTATAAATTAGATCACAGCATTTATCTAATCATATAAAGTTAATCTTAGCACCTAAAAAATTGCATGAACTAAAGCTTAACTATCTATAATGCTGTAAGAGTTGATTCTAAAGATCATGAGGAAACAGCGATAACATCTTGTCTATATACCGAGGGGATGAAATTTTGATAAAATTATAAAGCCAAATAGAGGTCATACCTGGGAATACGAGTATCGGTTGGATTCGAATAAGGTAGGTGTTTATTGAGGAGTACGGATAGACTGAGCTCCGACAATTGGAGGTTTTTTGCTCCAAGTATCGATAGAAGACCCTAGGAATCACCTCCAATAGTTTGATGCTTATTACGACTAAACTAAACGTTAATGAAAGAGTAATTTAGTTACTAGTAGAAACATACCGAAATTTGATAAACAACAAATTCTGTAACCATATAAAATTACTTAAAATGCGATAAACAAATAACATAGTAATTATTGGAACAACCGAAACTTAAATATATAGATAATTTGGCAGTTATTGGAAATAATCTAAAGTTTAATAAACAAATAATTTAGTAACTACTTAGAAATGGACAGGAGGTTGCTAAACAATCCAATGGCGATTAGGAACAAGCTGAACCATAATAAACGAAACCAAGGACCATTTAATCAGCTAGAGCTAAGAGTAAAACCACCCTTATACGTAAATAACTTGAATTAAAAGTGACAGGGTCAACATATGGATATAGTTCCAATAATTTGTAGCTATTAACAGCGTAAGTAAGATCAGCCCCGACGACCGAGTACCCTCATGTATGACGTACGGTATTATTTTAGCTTTAAGTGTCTCGGAAAATTTAAAATAAATATGAGTACGCTGTGTTTAGAGAAATTTTGATGACGACTATTTGATCATCTTATTGTTCAGGAAGATCAGGACCCTTTGTATTTGTTCCTACTCACATTGCCGACCAGTGGAGGCAAGCCCAGAGACGAGTCTGGCAAGAAAAATACGGCAGTAGTGGGATACCGGCCCTCTAGCTCAGATGCCATCTAGCTCACATACCCCCCCCGGCAAAAAATTTTTTTTTTGCGCTAAGTTTAAAAGTACAAATTTTTTTAGAACAAAGACAATGACTCATTCAAGGTCATTGGATGACTCATCAAAATTTTAAAACAAAGACCATGACTCATTCAAGGTCATTGGATGACTCATCAAAATTTTAAAACAAAGACCATGACTCATTCAAGGTCATGGAAAAGTATTTCAAGGTCATTCAAGGTCATTGGATGACTCATCATTTTTTCAAAAAATTTTCTATGTTTAAAAGTACATTTATTTTCAAGGTCATTCAAGGTCAAGGTCATTCAAGGTCATTGGATGACTCATCATTTTTCAAAAATTTTTCTATGTTTAAAAGTACATCTATTTTCAAGGTCATTCAAGGTCAAGATCATATTATTTTTAATCATTTTTAAATTTAAATTTACTACTTATAAAAAATAAGTAGTATATATTTGTAAATTATTTTATTATTATAACAAAATTTTATATTTTACTAAACATTTATTAAACATTCATTAATAAATTACCTTAGATTTTATTTTCATAAATGGTGATAAAGGATACAGAAGTTTGGTTTGATATTTATTGAATAAACTAACCATTTAAATTAGGTGTTATATGGGGGTCAGACCTTTTTAATAATTGATAGGCTTTTGGCATCAAAATTTGATGATATATTTCTAGCAAAATTGAAATAAATCCTTTAAACATGAATTAGTTGAATGTTTTGTAGACTTGTTTGGATTCAACAAATCACTGATGAAATTATTGATGATAATGTCGATAAAATAGAAATATAAAAATTCGAAAAACTGTCCGATGCAAGAAAAGATTTTCTGACATGATCAATTTCTCAGATTAACAAAGCATTCATCATATATTTACATTGTGGACATATAATTATTTGTTTTTCTTGTTTCAAAACCACTACTCGTAAATGTGAAAGTTGTGGTATAATTATTGAAGAATATCATTTTGTATATATGTAATGTAGTAAAAATATATTTTCTGTTTTACCAATTGAATTTGATAAAAGTTACGACAGTTTTATAAAACAAAGTTCAACTTCCAATAATTCTAAAATAAATGTTTTGATGGTTTATGCCTAACGTAAAATAATTCTCAACAGTGAGTGATATATTTCAATGAAGTACCCCAAATATACCCATGTTTTCATAACAAACATATTAAGACTGTTAAATTGTATGAAATAGGTTAGATTTTATATGTGATAAATACCTCACATTGATTAAAATTGATAACCTCAATGTATAATTATCGTGTTTTATATGTGATTTGCTCATTTTTGTTATTTGATTGATTTTATTACTCATCTGCGACCCAAATTCATGATTTTGATTGATAGATGTGTGAATGTTATATCATGTGAATGCAGTTGTGTCAACCTTGTATGTGCATATATGTCAACTTTGTATCGATACATTTATCAACCCTTTAAAGTAATTTTGTTCCCGATTTATTTAATACCACAATGATATGTAACCCCTTCATCGAACAGTGAGTAAATCTTTGAATGTATGTTTTTTAGATTCAAAATCTACGACAAATCAATGGAAATTCGATTAAATCAGATATTTAAAACAAGCTATGATATCTTTATTGGACAGTATTAATTTGATGATAATTGACTCATTTTCAATTATTTTTTACATAAAAAGCCGTGAATCGTATATGATTAACAAAACCTTATTCATCCATCTGAACATTACATTAAGTACTCAAGTTATGTATCCCCATTAAAATATTTTGTTAATATTTAGTTAGCATCTAGTATCAGAACTAATTTTTTATCTGTCAAATTATTAAAATTTATGATTATTATTATTTTTATTATTATTATTATTATTATTATTTGTTAACTATTTTATTAAAATAATTTATCGCAGTATTTGCAAGTTGTGTTATTTTATGATTTTGTAATAATTTACTTAAAACGTTTATTATCTTTACTATAATTATCATAAATTATTTGATGGTAATATTTAAATAAATTTTGCTGGTTCATTACTTCGATTCAATATTAAGTTAATACAACAATGTAACAATTTACATAAAACTTTTTTATATTGTTTTACTTAAATATTTTAATGAATTATGATAAAATTTATTAATTTGTAACAAAAACATGTATAACTATTCAATTTGTTTTAGAATTACTTGATTACAAAACATTTCTATATAGATCATTAGAACCTCAACTGGTATTATTCCATCATAAAAAAATATATATATATATAGATAAGTTTTGATCACTTGTTTCCGTATGATTTTTTATAATATTTTATTGCAATATCCATTCATTTAAAATGCCATATCGATGCAATTTATTACTCGAACATCGAGATTATGAAGAGGTTATGCAGACATTAAGGTTATATACATCATAGCTAATTTTTAATTTCAAAATATTTTTAGAATCTTTATAGTAAAATTATACATTATCATTGCATTGGTTATATACATAGTATAAATACGATGACAACTATAATCATTATTTTGACATGCAAACTGAATTTATGATAGTGAAGAATTATAGCCATACCTTACATTTTCTCAGATTTTCTATCACTTACAAATTTTCAATGCCAATCACATTAATCAATACCCAATAATATCGGATGCAGATTGTAATTAGTAAAAGAAATTCTAAATACAATGAATATCAAGTTAAGAAGCGAAAACAACATATATCTTGGCCACGAGAATGCAAAGTTTTATATTGCTAATAAAGAAGTAAATTTTATTGAAAACTTTCATTGGTATACAATTATCATTATACAAGGATTCAGGATCAATTCAGATGATGTCATGACTCCAATTTGGAAAGTCAATAGTGCTAGAATGTCATTTTAATAAATATTTTCATAAAATATCTGGGGTTTTATTGTGTAGATTGGTTTCCATATGCTTTTGTTTTTATTGATTCATTGGGTGAATTAGTTTTCTTTTTATTGATTTATTATGTGTTGACTCCCTTTTTACTCATATTGTACCTACCTGATAGCCATCTGTTACTAATATACACATAGTGCATCAATTTACTCACTCAAACCACAATTAGATATTTACACATAAAATATATACTTTAAGTTAAAATTAGCTTATAAAATATATTTGAGTTCAAAATTTAAGTAAAAACTTTATAAATTAACTTAATATTATCATTAATTAGTTATGTTATCCACTTTTGATAATTTAATAGTAAACATTTTAATATTCTTCAATTATAAATTTTAGATCTTTAAATATAAATGTTGATAACACACATGATGACGAAATGATTGATAATAAAATTATAATAGACGAAAATAATGTTAATGAAATGGTAATAATAATAAAAAGTTAAAGTATAATAATAATAATAATAATAATAGTATTAATTAATAATATTAATAGAGATCTGTTGAATATTACAGATATTTTATTTTACAGTTGTTATATTACTTATAAAATATATCTTAATACAAATAGATTGGATAAACACAGAATTACTAATATCAATTATCATTTTTTCTGCTTTCTGAGTATTTTCAGTTTTCACACTTTTAATTTCAACATATTTTAAAACTCTTTATAGCAAATATGAATATATCAAATTTTCAATATACGTGGATTATGTTAGTTCTCAATGTAGATGCAATACAAGTGAATGTTTAACAAAGACTTGACTAATGAATATATATTAAAAACTATGGTTTTATTAATTGATTTTAGGAATATAGTTATAAAAAAAAAAAACTTTACAAATTATATTGATTAAAAGTATACCCGCGCGCCTTTAATATATCACGTTTTGACTAAATAATAACATTATTTTGACTCCCATCATTCGATTTCGATGAGTTTAAATGGATGAATTATTTGTTTGTATTTTTAAATATAATAATAATATCTTTACACTTTATTATATTTTATTTACAAGCTGGTCGTAGGCGGCTATAATCTCCCTAGTCTGCAAATAATTATTTTGGTAGTAATAAACATTAATTAATTAATTTAGTGCCTATGACACTTTGTAGTGTCCGCGCATGAAAGTTGTGTAATGTGCAATTACTCGACAAGCTAAGCCTAATTTGTGCAATGAAGCCGAGGTACTTTTTGACCTCACTTGGTCTGTCAATAATTAAGCATAAACTTCATATTGTCCTCTCTTATCGTAAATTTTTATTGTGTTTTTAACTATATTAGATCTCAGCCATTTCAAGATATTTTCAATGAAATTTTGGCTTCTGAATGATCATCATCAATAAAAGGATTTATCAGACGATTTCGAACAATTATGTAATAAAACTTGTATATTATAGAAAACTAAACTTGTACATTTCATTTACTTATTTTATTATGTTTTGATTATTTTATTATTAGTTGCTTTTATAAATTAGGGTTTGAGATCATGTTCACAATAGTTAAAAGTAACTTGAATAATATTTCTTTAGAAACAAAATAACATTTATTACATATACACAGAATGGTACTCATCAATAATTATACCACAACTTTCACACCTATTAGAGTTTTTAAAACATGATGAACAAATAATGATATGCCCACATGGTAAATATAAAATATTGACTTTATTAATTAAACAACTTGAACATGTAAGATATTGTTTTTGTACTTCATCCAGTTTATCCTTGATTTTTATTTCGATTTTATCTGCATTATCAATGTAGGATTGAATGACATCTCGATATTTGCCAAACCTGAAATCCATGCATACCCAGAATATATTAAGCATATTAATTTCTGTAGGATTTATATTATTTAGAAATAATATACAACTAGATAATTTCATTAGTGACTTTTTGAAACCGAATAATTCTACGAGAATTTGAATGTTGTGATGTTTAAAAGACTTATTTATTTTTGATAGTAATAAATAATCATAGGTTTCTGTGAACAGTCTATCGATTATTAAAAATGTCTGATTCCATTCAATACTGAATTCTGGTATCTTAATTTAGAAGATTAATACAATTAATAAAAATAAAATAAAACCTCTGTATGATTTAAAAGTGATTCTGAAATATCTAATGTCATTTTATGAGAGTAAATATTATTTAACACTATATATATATATATATATATATATGCGTGTGTGTGTGTTTTCAATGTCTTTGTTACACATTAATAATATTATTAAACATTGCACGCACATGACTTATAAAGATATGGTCAATAGGAGCGCATGAATAATAAGGACATTATCAATATAAGAGCGTGAGTAACAAGCACATGAAACATAGGAAATTATTAATAAAATCTTGTAATAATAATAATATTAATATTAATAAAAATAATAATGGAATAAAAATTACAAAATATATACTACTTATAAAAGTAAGTAGATAGATTATATTTAAACAATGATTAAAAATTCCGTGACCTTGAAAATTTTTTGAATGACCTTGACCTACTTTTGAATGACCTTGAAAAAAAAATATTTCAAAAAATAATAATAAAAATAATAATATTTATAAAAAATAATAATAAAATAGAATAAAATTTACAAAATATATACTACTTATAAAAGTAAGTAGACATATTATAATTGAAAAATGATTAAAAATAATATGACCTTGAAAAAATATGATGAGTCATCCAATGACCTTGACCTTGAATGACCTTGAATGACCTTGAAAAATAATAATAATACTAATAATAATAATAATACTAACAATAATAATAATAATAATAATAAAATAATTTAAAAATATATACTACTTATTTTTTATAAGTAGTAAATTTAAATTTAAAAATGATTAAAAATAATATGACCTTGACCTTGAATGACCTTGAAAATAGATGTACTTTTAAGCATAGAAAAACTTTTGAAAAATGATGAGTCATCCAATGACCTTGAATGACCTTGACCTTGAATGACCTTGAAAATAAATGTACTTTTAAACATAGAAAATTTTTTGAAAAAATGATGAGTCATCCAATGACCTTGAATGACCTTGACCTACTTTTCCATGACCTTGAATGACCTTGAATGAGTCATGGTCTTTGTTTCAATGACCTTGAATGAGTCATTGTCTTTGTTCTAAAAAAAATTTGTACTTTTAAACTTAGCGCAAAAAAAAATTTTTTGCCGGGGGGGTATGTGAGCTAGATGGCCTCTGAGCTAGAGGGCCGGTATCCCACTACTTACGGCGATGCGCCACGACCAAGAGAAACCCTTACCCTTGGCAGAAAACAGTAGGAGACCGTTCATGCAGAACTGGCAAAAATGTGGTCCAAGTCCGGCCCAGGAAATCCATGATCGGTCCCGATCTCTTCTGGTCCGCCTCGAAGACCACCAACGCAGGGTCGACCGCCATGTGATCTGGGCCAGACAATATTTGGCCAATATGGAGAACGATATCGCGACCGGTAGGATTGCGGATTCCTACAACTATATGCCGCCGCCCAGCTCCAGACCTATCCGAAACACAAAGCGACCGGTCTTTGTGTATTATGATCACCCGTACACTCAGCCGACCCCGAATGAAAATGTTGAGAGGCAACATTGGAATAGGCAATACGGCAACGATTCCAAACACGGATTCCAAGTTTATAGTAACCCTAATGAAGTTAAATTTAATTTTCAATAAATGATTAGCTGTCTTCCATGAATTTTAGTTGTATGGTTCAATGTGGTAAAGATTTGTATGAGCAACTAAATAATTTAAGATTCGCGGATCAAAGTTAATGTCCTTGTTTTGCAGAGATGGGATCCCTGGAAACTCCACAAAGGGAACTAGAACACGCGCGCAAACTCAACAAGGACTTCTATACACAACTTATCTAGATGTCAAAGGAAATTCAACAAACCAAAGCCTCATGAATGGAACCGAAGAAAACAAAACGGCTTTATCAAAGGCTTACCGCAGCACAAAAGGGATAGGCGGACGAAAGACAGTTGAATCAGAGTCTTAGAACGCAGATAAAGGGACTGGAGGTCGCCTTGATATTAATAAAATCAGGGGACCTACGAATCAAAAGCGAGCACATGTCTTCTATCGACAGTTCATTGAACCCAGAGATCGTTCGGGCAATTACAGCATTAGTAATAGCGCTCACTTTTTGCGAACGATCTACCTACTCGAACACAGTTCCAACGTTGCTTAGCAACGGGTGCCGAGTGGTAGCAAAGAAACATTTATATGGCGTTACCGGGGTAACCACAACATAATTCAAACAAACATCAACACCCAGTAACCCACCACGTGCTACGTATATATCACAAATATTGGTGGTCGCTTTAAATGAAAATGTAACAAACATTAAGTACCTCGAGTTTGTTCTGCGGGACCACATTATAGATCTTCTCAAGCAGGCGGTTGATAGTTGTTGGGCCGCTTTCATAGCGATTCTTCTTCTTTACGCCCATTATCCGTAATAGAATTGTATCTCTTAGGTGTTGAAGATATTTGTTATAAATTTGCTCATTTTGTGATTATTTATATAGTAGTGCGGCGTTAATCTACTGTCGCTCTATTGGCTTATCCCCCCATTAAATATGACCGAATTGTTCCTTAATTCGTTGATTTAATAAAAAAATTATTTTATTTTGAATTTTTTATTAATTAGGCCAATTTTCTGGCTGAGAACTGTATAATCAGTTCATGCTTTACTAGCGGTGCGAATCATCAGCTGGCAGTTATTGCAGATCAATCATTCCACTATGATTGTTTTAATGTTAATTGTTATTTCGGGGATTTCATTGTTATATTATTTGTTTATGAATATTTTCCATTTTGGAATTTTGTGTTTTTAATTTATGCGGACAGAATAAATTCAGCTTTCTTCTGGCTAATTCATATCGACAATTATCACCATCACCTGGTTTGTGGTAACAAGAAACTAATCTACCTCACACTCGTTTCAGTGTATTCTCTAACCAAGATTTCTCGCTATTTTCCTCCTCTTGGGTGGCGGTCGGTTTTCTACCGTACTATTTGTCTTCTCCGAAAATCTAACTGACATGATTCAGTAGTCACACTCTATTGATTCTCAGACATTCCAGCACCTGGTACCAAAGAATATGATAATTGCGGCCAACATTATCAAGATAAAACTATGGGCGTATCACGTCATATACTTATTCGTTGGTGGAACTAATTCTACCACAATTCTTCTCTAAATTCGTCGTTTCCTTATTTGCGTTTAGGAATGTCAATACAGAATCTTTAAGAGTGGGCTAATTCTGGACGGGATGGATCAAAGATTTTGTTGGTACTGTTCCTTCGTCAGAGGCTAAATTAGATTTAGTGAAACTGTGTACTTAGTGGATTTCTGATTATTTAGTCACTCCCGGTGTCTTCTTTAAAAGGAAAGTTTTATTGTGATTGTTATTTATTTATTTATGGTAAATATTATTATGATGTTATTGTCCGTAACGATTTGATGATTTTGATTTATATTAAGAGGTCACTAGTATTATTGTTATAAATGACAGGTTATCATAACTCAATTTATTTCAGTTATCTTATTGTTACAATTTCGACCAACCGTGGGAATATTAAATCTACCTCGTTATTGTGCTCCTACTAACCATGTCATTTTTACTAGATTACTCGTCGGTATCACCTTACCTAAGGTGTATCTTATTAGTGTCTAAAATAGTTGATTCCTAGCTACTACCTATGTCGTAAATTGATATTATCATTACTAACATAGTATTACAATAAGCATTTTATTACAGTTGACTATCTTTCGAATAAAATTATACTCTTATTGAGCCTATAGTCTAATCCAATATACATCTTATTATATTCATTTTAGATGACTTGATCTTAATTAGTAGAGTATGGTACTCATTTTCATAAGTTTACCGGTTTTATTTAAGTCCGTTGCACCGGTTTCGGGTTTCCACTTCCCGTTCACTTGAATTTGATCTTAAGGAATATGTGTTAATATTAAGATTTTTAGAGTGCCCACTGAACTACTCGGGGTAAGAAATTTAGCCGATGTGTGGTGTAGATTTTATTTCGAATTTTCGGGGGATGGGTGAAGGGGAGCCAGCCAAAAAACTAGTGTTGGGCTCAGAGCCAAAAGTAAAACAAAAATTACATAACCAATTTAAACAAAAAGGTGAAAATTGTATAAGTTAAAACAAAATAATTAATGTCGTTTGGAAATTGTCAATATGGCTGCTGTAACATAAGCACTCACCGCAAGAAGAGACCAAAAATAAAATAAAACATATTAATTAAAACAAATTAAAAATATAACAAAAATTAAATAAAACAAATAATTAATTAAAATTCGGAAAAATGCCTACAGATGCAAAAAGAAACATACGAAAAATAAAATAAACTGCCAAAACCTTGCAAAATAAGGTTTAGAAAAAACACAGGCAGAAGAGGCGACCAGAAAACAAAATATTGGGGTTAAAAAATAATATTATGGAAAAATAATAATAAAAATAAAATTCAACATTGTAATATTAATATATCAAAAAATAAGGAAATATATATAAAAAATTATAAAAAAAATTTGAAATTAATAAAATAATTTAAAAACCCTAAAAATCGCGAAAAATCGCCCATTGGTCGCACACAGGCACAAAAATACTATATATACGGCAGTCATTTTCATAATTTTCAGACATTTTTTCAGTCAGGTGACTACTAGAAAAATTTTTAGACATTTTTAGACTAGCAGTGAATCATTCTTAGACCAAATTTTGTATGCCAATTTATGCCAATTTTTCAAATCTGGTTGCATGATTGTGGATTGTAAGTACTGTTATTTTTTGTATAAATATATATTTCGAAGTCTTGTTACTTTGATTTTATTCTGGATGGTCGTGGAATCTTTTGGTGCCACTGACAAATCCCCCTAAAATCTTATTTATAATAAGTATTTCAATAGACGGTTCATGGGACGGATCTCGGGCCGGCTAGTGGGTGAAAACCCTTAGTTGAGCTCGTGGGTCCATGCCTCGTGAACCCCTCGGCAGTCCGCAGTCGGGTCTGGCGTTATGCACAGGACCGCTACGCAGGGCGCCGTTGTATACTCGAGGCGGCTACTGAAAAGTGGCCGGAGCGAGTAGAAAATAAAATTCGGGAAGTGCGACTTTAGTTAGGCGGGAATAAAGTTTTGTAGGGGAAATTTAAAATATTTACGGAAAATTAATTGGGAAATCAAGTAGGAAAGGATAGGATAGTTTAGGAATGTAAATTTGAAAGTATTTTTCCAATAGTTGAATGATATAACCTGACAGAAGAGAATAGCGTTTATTGAAGTGATCGCAGAGGGTTGTAATTACTTAAAATCATGGGAAATGTACCGGGAATTAAGGAATTGTTGATCAAATTTTTAATATAGGGAAAGATAAAGGTAAACTAGGACAAATGTAGTCGATACCCGGATTAAACAAATGAAACGGGAAATTTACCAAAAAATAAGGGAGGAACGCTGCCCAAATTTTTGAAAGATACATTTATGAATAATGGGTAAAGATGATAAATAAGTGTGGAAATTGTAGGAATAGACGAGTAAGGACCAGGATATAGAAAGAGAAAGACGTAAGACCTTCCATCGGCAGTCCAGAACCCGAAAGTGAAAATATCATGAGGAGTAGTTCTAGCAATGGAGCTCACCTGCTCATGAATTTTCAACCTCTATGTACATTACCAACATGGCAATCACCATGGGTCCATAGGAGGGATAGAATAATAATCGTGATGGCGTTTAGGGGGTAGATGCACAAAAACCCTAGAAAAAATAAATAAAAATCCACCCCATTCGCCAACACTAGTTTCAGATCTTCCCACTGTCCCTATAGACTCAAATTATTTGACGTTTTAGGAACCGCACTTACACAGCTTGATAGTTATGTCATAATTTAAAAACTTGTATATTGTGTGGCCCGGAAAATTTTCGACAGATATAAATCCTCCTTCATTGAAGCATGTATTTTAGAGTAATTACATTGCGCCTATTGCGGACCGGCATAGTCTTAAAATAAATGGAAAAAAAGTTATACTAAAAAAATGTATTAGATTACTGACTCGATTATATTCTCAGTAAGAAGATTTTAGTTAGTATTGTAGAATCAAGAATATGCCAGTTGACTTCACTTCGTTCATTTCACTTGATTAATTAAAGATTATAATTCGCTAGGAGGGAAGATCTAATTACCATCTAGAAATAAAATAGACTCGATTTTTACCTCGATTACATTAAAAATACTATTGGATTTTAACAATAACCAAGATTTAACGAATGTCCAAGGAGACTACAAAGGTTAAATACACAGGGACGGAAGACGAGCACAAGCCTTCTATCGACAGCTCGCTGGAACCAGCAGGAGTACGGCCAGTCTCTGCGAAGAACCTAACCTTTGGCGGTTATCACCAACCCACTAGTACTCAAAAATTATGACAACAGTACACAAAAAATAACATACAACCAGGGTAGTTCATGCAAAAGCACTAACCTTTGGCAAACTTTCAACCGCTGCAATGGGACGTACATCAGTAATATCTATGTCAGGTAGCCCACCAGAATATTCACCATCAAACTAATCAATTCCTGGAAAACTGCCGACTTCCTCGTGAATAATATTCATACATTGTAGTGAATTCATAAACTGAGAAATTCAGGAAGAACGTCATAGTTTACAATGAGGCATTAAAATAGTTGCATAGGGCCGTGTCACAAATGATATTCCAAAATTGAGGCGAAAACAGTAAAGATACCAATCATTTTTAACAATTTCATTTTAAAATTTCTATTTTGTGATTGCCATAAATCTTAAAAAAATCTGTTACCTTATATTTTAATTTAAATATTAATATTTTAGTAAGTTTAATTAGTGTTTATTTCAGATTTCAAATTAGCTTGTTCATTTAAAAAGTTCGTTCTTTCGTATTTGGAATTAATATCATAAATTATTGGTAAAACATGTCAATTTAAATCGAAAAATAAAATTTATTTCAGATTTAAAAAAATTATAATGAACAATTTATTATTCATGTAATAAAGATATCAACGACAAACAAATTATAAAACAATAATTAAATTATTTTTCAGATAATATTATTCACAAAACTAGTACGCTGTGTGGAATGAGTAAATTCCCAATAATATTTTACACAAGCTTTTTGGCTCTGAAAAAGGATTTTAAATTTTGCATCTGCCAAAACCCAACTACAACAAGGAGACCGACTTGTACTAAACTGAAATACAGAACTCTGGAGTTCGTACTCTCACTTGTGTCTCTAAATCTAGCTTCTCTATCCTAAAAATAAATTTTAAAACATGAAAATATATTAAGAATTTTATATTAAATCTAATAGACTTAATTGAATTAGTAGAAAATACTGAAGTTACTTGACAAACTAAATTAATACGATTTTGTTAAATTAATACTTAAATTAATTTTACTAATGTTAATGGGAGTTTTGTAAATTGAAAATTTTACTTTTTAAATAAAAACAATTTCGGCCCGAGTAATGTAATTATATATAAAGTCAACACGCAAATTTAAATAATACAAAGCTAATGAAACAAAGTACTTTTTGATAAGCTCGGTTTTAAAATATCCTATTAAAAATTCTATAAATATTAGTCATTAATTATCAGTCAATTAGAACATTTATAAAAAACATTTACTCTTTGATAATTCTGTTCCTTTGTTATTTGTTCAACTTGGTCAATTAATTGTCTTACACGTAATTGTAAATCAGTCAGTTTATCTTTAGCAGCAATTTCTTTATAATCCTGAGCATGCTCTCCAGTTTGAATTTCCAAATGAACTCGCTATAAATATTTTATTTATTGTTTTAGTAATTATAGACAACAGACTAATTTCGCTCCACCAAACCAAACAGATGAATTAGAATGAAGACAAATTGCAAATTCACCAGATGAATGAGTAGTATGAACAAATCTACCCTCAGAAGAATACGTCTATTAACGAAATAAAAATTTATAAAAATCATTAAATTTCTTACTCTTGACAGAACCACCTTCTTTTCAGGGTCAGTAATTTCAACGTGCATACCCAATCCTGACACAGTTGGAACATAAACATTTTTGCTTTTATCAAAGATTTCAGTCTTGTATTTACCTTATTAAATATTTAGGCAGCGTAAAATAAAATAAAGCTCGAACCAACGATCATCGTATCCTCAGGAACTTCTTCGATGAAACATTTAGATTCAGTTTCTCTTATATGAAAATAAATGGCATTGGTATTCAAAATAAATACTGATAAAAAAATTGAAATAAATGTAAACGTCATACAATTATTCATGATTTTAAAAAGTGGCACTTAAAAATTGTTTTAAACTATTCAAACAGTAAGTATCGACGTTTCACTAATTAAAAGAAATTCAAAACATTTAGACGTAATAATTCATTAACTAATTATTAAAATTTATTAAAAATTTCTAAAAAGTTAGATAGTCTTTCATTAAAATTATAAATTCAGTTTTAATCATCAATAATGTATTTCAAAATAATCTTGAATACATTTGACTTTTTTAAATAAAAATTTATTGACAATATTTTTTTACATATAATAAGTATCGAGCAGTTTCTACTATTTATTTAATCCAACTATTTCATTGAAAATTTGAATTTGATTTATTAATTTAAGTAGTTATTAATAGGTAAGAGTTGTAAGGCATCATGTTGTTGGGTTCAGAATACAAATGGTCTTGAAAATTGTTTAAATGTATCAGTAATACAGCATTTAAAAAACCACTCAAATAACTCAAAATAGAACAAACAACACAAGATCTGAGAGAACATAAATAAGAATAAAATCAAAAAACCCAAATGTAAAAATAAAGTACACAAATTGCATCAAGAACCTGTTGGGCCAGAACGTAAACGGCCTTGAAAAATGTTTAAATGGATCAGAAACACACACGCAGATACAACACGCAATTTAAAATAAACCTGAAAAACACCAATTAAACCATATAAAATCTGAGAAATAAAAGAATTAAATATAAATTAATAAACATAAAAATAAAATAAAATAATAACAAAATGCACTGTTGGACACACAGGGGTTATTAAATCCCACTTTCTTCGCTCGTTATCCTGCTGAGACTCTCAACTTCAATGACTAGGGGAAACCCCCCGGTGCGCCGCACGATTTCAGAAACCATCGTGTACCCGTGACCGAAATCACGTTGGTACCGTACACAATGGCCGAATGCCATTCGAGCAGGTGAGCGCCATTGCCAGCACTACTCCTCGAAGGACCTTCGTCTTTCCCGAGCTATTGCTGCCGTTAGAAGGGCTTACGCTTTGGACCACGGATTTTTCGTTCGCGACAACCCACGGAGAGAAGATTACGGATGACCACCTAACCCTGATAGGGGTCCGCTATAGTTTATCCCTTCTGTTACCGCTACACCTCTCATAAACTGATCCATTTAGCCAATCCCAACACAAAATTCATGAAACAAGAAGGAAAATAATGTATTTATTGACGATTGAAGTATGTTCCAAATAATTAAACAAAAATTGATCAAAGTTAGTCAAGCCAAGTTTTAGGGAAGAAGGTCCCGATCAAACGTTCTATTTGTAACAAAACCATTTCGAGTTTCTTTAATCATCTTCGTCGATGTCGGTGGGGAAGTATTTCCGTTTCATGGGCCGGTATGGTGGCGGATTCGAGGATCGAATCTCTTCCCTTCGCGTCGAGGGGCCCGCGATCTCTTGTGCCGCGATGGAGATAGGCACTTCGCCCGTGAGAACGGCGATTTCTTCGGTTCCGAGCCCAAGTCCATCGAGGATGTGGGTGACCGGAAAAGATTCCGGGTCCTCGTCGATCAAATCGATGTGAATAGACCGGGCCGGTGATCGGAACGTGACCTCGGGAGCGTAGAGAATATCCGGGTCGAAATCCGGAAATTCAAACTCCTGGTATGGTGGAGGCGGATCGTTGGTCGGACGAGAGACTTCAGTGGGTTCCGCTCCGGCGAGAACCTCTTCCACACGTCGGCGTCGCTCGCGGCGTCGCCGATTTCGATTCGGTCACCGGCGTATTCGTACGTTAGCAGTACTCCTTGCGTCCCTAACAAGTGGTTGAGGGACATCGGGTTCGACGGGCTGACTGGGGATCTCAGTGATTTGGTTCCCGGAAGATGGGAGTGAGGGCAAGGCATCGAAAATAGGGAGATGAGAGGCTGGGATTATGTTCAATTGTCTGGCTCTAATGTTTGCCGGGACGTAGGTTTGCAATTCCGTATCGGTGAACGCGCGTCGGAGCGCGGTCGATTGCTCCTTGATGAGCAGCCGCTGAGTACGGGATTCGGTAACTAGCTCATCTCGCGCCCGAGTGAGCCGCTCGATTTTCTGTCTCAATGCTTTGACGGCCTCTGGGGAAGCCCAAGTACCTTTGACCCGTGCATACTTGGTTTGTAACACCTCGTAATTTCGTTTTAACTCCTCATATTGGTGGCGGACGGCCACGATCGACGGTGGGAGTCTGGGTATTCTTGGTGAGCTGTTAAATCTGGAATCGGCATTACTATCCTGCATTCTAAAAAAGAAACAAGAAAACTTGAGGGCAATTCTCTGAGAAGTGAAGAAGTAATACATGACGGGAATATTGATGAGGGTCCGATAGGGACAACCTAGCCCTTACTTTCGTAGGTTTCTCCTATACTTTATTTTGGTGCGATCAGTTACTCTTACTCAGTGAGGCTATTACCATTTCATTTATCCGTCACGATTCCATGGTCAATCATATTAGGTCAACTCATTTTTACGATCACTTATTCCCTCCTCGATTTGGTCTTTCCTTAATTGTGGATTTGGTCCTTATGATTTTATTTAATTTATTTTCGGTTCCGTCGATATATTCCAACGACATTTATTGCTATAATTCGAACAATTTATTACCAACCAAACATTAATTATGAGCTATTTCCTATCAAATTCAATGACTAGTTGTTATTAGGTTACGCCAGGGTGTCCTAGCGCTGGTTACTATGAGTCAAATCGTTAATCGTTTATTAACTTAATTTTCACTGAGTTGTCAGATTTATCGTAAGAGGGTCGACAATTTTCTTTGACCTTTGGCTAAGTTCATTTACTTTGACGCGAAAGGAGCATACCTTATCGGTGGGTTAGCCCCCAGACACTATTCTATTTACCCGTAGCATTATACGCGTTTTGTTCATTTTATTTATCACGATTACTACACTCGTAGGATTTATTATCATCACTACCATTATCATAGTTAAGTTATTCGCTCTATTGGTCCCTATTATTGTGATTATTTTATCCGTCTCGTTCATCATCGTTATTATATTTATGTTAATTGTCATCAAGGCTATTAGTATGCCATCCGTGCTATCTATTATATATATATATTTTTTCTATCATGCTCACAGTTTGTCTAAAATCTCAACAATTGTGTAGGACGGTTACCATTCCATTTGATACTTGGTTCAAAATTTGGTGTGAATCGTCAATATACCAGCTGAAAACTCAAATGCTTTAGAGTCGTTCATGCTTAACGGTTTATCATTTAAGTAGATCTACTAATTTCTATAGTGGTATCTGGTGGTTTGTAAATTTTTTGGGGTCTCACATCGTTGCTATTTTCTCTATTCGGGGTGAATGTTTGTTTCTGTTGGGGATGGATTGTGACGTTTGTTTTGTACTGACACTCTCATAGCTGTTTTCTCCTTATTTCACTCATTTTAATAAGTTTACTTCTCACGGGGATCTCGTGGTCATCATACCTGTTCATCGCCTATTCCTAAGCTTACCCCTGCTACCCATTCCTTATAGAATGTCCGAAAGAAAAATGATTCGTATGATCTAGTTGCGATCATTCCTAAATTCCCCCTTTCTCTACTGTCGCATCTTCCCGAAGGTTATTTCAACTCGTTCCGGCCACATATTTCAGAAGCCGCCCCGAGAATACAACGGCGCCCTGCGTAGCGGTCCTGAGCATTATCACCAGAACCGACTGCGGACTGCCGAGGGGTCCACGAGGCACGACCCGCGAGCCCAACTAAGGGTTTTCACCCACTAGTTAGCCTGAGATCCGTCCCATGGACCAGCTATTACCATACAATATGTATACTAGTTTAAGGGTCGGACGATAAATCTAAATTTAAGTTAATTAACATAAAAGTAAATGAGACATTATGATACATTTTATGAACAGAACATACAAATGTTAAGATAAAACAAAATAAAATTCCTTACGTTCAGAGTTTCAAAAATATTTCTAAAAATAGTTGTTGACAATTTGCATAAAGTTTTAAAGGTTTTTTTAGGTTCAAAATTATGAAATTCATCACTGTATTTATACTATTTGTATGCATGTGTGCGACCAATAGGCGATTTTTCGACATTTTTAGGGCTTTTTATTTATTTTATTACTTAAGATTTATTTTTATTATTTTTTGTATATTTTTCTTTATTTTTTAATATCTAATTCAGTTTATGTTCGAATTTATATTTTTACTGTTATTTTTTGATAATATTATTTTTGCCCTTTTTTATTTGTTTTCTGGTCGCCACTTCTGCCTGTGTTTTTTCTAAACCTTATTTTGTAAGATTTTGGCAGTTTATTTTATTTTTAATATGTTTCTTTCTGCAGCTGTCTTGCTTTTTCCTGATTTTTATTAATTATTTGTTTTATTTAGTTTTGTTATATATTTATTTTGTTTTAATTAATATGTTTTTTCATTAATTTTTAATATCTTGGTGCGGTGCATGTTTATGTGCAGTGATTCCTTCCACAACTTTTTCACTTTTATTTTTGTTTAAACTGTGGCTCTGAGCCCAACAGCACCAAGATCCGCACGATACCTACACAAATACAACAAGAAAACACGACAAATTCGACGAAATTGAAAAAATCAATTAAAGTTCAGTAAAGTGAAATTTAAATCGAAAAATTTGAATTAGCAATAATTCAATAAAAATTCTAAATAAAAAATTATAAAAATAAATCGAAAAATAATAAAAATAAATAATAGAATTTGCTAGAAAAGAACAAGGTCGAATTTTGTTTTACTACATCAAATTTCACACACCATAAAATTAGGTATATATACTGATCCATTTTTACACTAAAGTTAACCAAAAAACCACAAAACCATTTTTCAAACTGTTTTAAAACTATATTTTGAAAATTGTTAGAACCATTTTGAATCAAAACTTGATTTTAAATCTATTGTCGGATTCAATTTTTAGGTGAGAATTATTTATGGTGGAACCCTCTTTCCACGTCACGTCCTTGCATCTCAATGGAGCTCTGCTCGGCGTTGACGTGGGAAGAGAGGTATTTATGTCATTTTGTATTATGAATTGATGTTTTTATGGAATGGTTAAAATGGGTAAATTTATTGTTTTATAATTAATAAATATTATGAATATACATAACTTATTTGATATGCTTTTTATAAATTTTTAATGTCGAAATTTTTCCGGCCCACAGCCGACACATCACGCAAGATAGAAAAATCAACATAGTGCAGATTCATGTAAGTGCGTGGAAAATCGCCAATGATATGCACCCGTGAAGACTCAGCGTGCGCAACGCAGCGGTCGTAACGTCAATAATCATCCCTATAGCTGAAGCGAGAAATAAGGAAGAAGTCTCTGGCTGCTTCCTCGTTTCTCGATTCTGTAAAATCGACCTAAAATTATATTATACACGGCTCAAAATCATCACACCGAGTAGTCCAGTGGGCACTCAGTAAATATAATATGAACACAATGTGCGCCTAAGGCCTATTAAAGGGAAGGGATACGGGGGTAAACTAAATTGAAATCGTTGGTTAATAAGTTTGAATTAAAATGATAAAAACTCATTAAATAGGTAATTTAATAATTCAATTATTGGAAAAATTTAGATGATTATTAAATGAAGAGAAATATCTCATCGATTAATTTAAATTGAGTAATTAATGATTAGCGAGCAAGGATAGGTAAACCATCGACTAAATTAATACCATTCATTTTTTATCAAAGTAATAATGATTAATTAAAGTAATGTAGTTTATTTTTAATAACATTAACATAATGAACCAGTAAAGGATAAATTGTTGGTTAAATTCCTTTAGTTCAGTGATTATCATTAACGTAATTACGGTAAAGGTAGAAAAATCATTTGGTTAAAAATCAAGAAAAATGTTTAGAAAATGAAATACAGTTTCAATTCACTAAGTAGAATATTTACCTAATCTATTAAAATAAAGTGGTCCATTACTTAGAGAAATTTGTCTATTAATTTTCAAAGCAAAATCAGTAGTTTGAATAATAAAAATTAATATAATTCGTTGAGTTAAGTTAATGCAACTATTGGTTAAATTCATCAAGAAAGGAATACCTTGGTTAGTAATAGAATAACTCTTCGAGAAAAAATAAAGAAATGCGTTGATTTAAGACAAAAATCCTTTTCCGTAAATTTAATATAAATTCAGGAATCCAACATAAATCAATGATAATAGGTTATTGCTTAACATTGGATCAAAATAAAATCGACGCAAATGAGAATAACAAAATTCAGAATAACAGATAAGGCATGAGAAACAATCAAATGTCATATTGATATCACACGAGATAAACATTCATCGAATTACGATCCCGAAACATGTCGAATAAAATCCTGATAATAAAGGTTCACTTGCGAGATCCGCTATCGAGTTGCCCTAAACGACGATAAAATACATTCAAACCACCAAAATAGTAACTTACGGAATAGCTTCAACATAATCGAAAATTAAATTCCAGTAAAATATCTAAGATCGCACTGTAACTACTACGAATAAAATCAGAATAGGATAAACAGCGGATATAAACAAACTAAACACTGAAGCTGCGACAACAAGACCCGCCGGAAATCGTTCGGTTAAGATCATCGAGCGATTCGTCTACTTAATTTATCCGGTTCGGCATCCGGCCTTGACTTAAACGTACAATTTGTATGCACCTAAAATTGTTATATCAAATTTGTCAACAAATTTACAAATTCTAGCTGAAATTATACACAGATAGAACTTTAGAATTAAAATACATATTGACACTAAAATAAACTAATTATCAGCCTTATCCCACATATATTATTGATTGCACTATTATATAACCTGTTTTAAAGGAGCGCATACTGAAAGGCCAGGTCTATGGGATAAATATAACCCCCTTGTCAACTACCCATCGCAGGAGAGTGAACCCTAGTCAACCGAGACGCCCGTGAACCAATTTATATAGCATCAGAGTAGTACTTGAATGGCATAATTGTAAAGGATACATAAGGGAGTCAGACAATCAACGGAATATAGCACGCCTGAAGTTTCTAGATGAACCGCCATCCGCTTTACAAAAGATATAACTAAAACACAAGCTAATAGACTTAGACGACTCCAATAACATTAGCCTAGGCATCATTTAGTTGATTTTCCATAAAGCAGATAACTTAATTGAACCTAATACCAATGATATTTTAGGCATGCCACTTGAACAAGATGCTAGGCAGGAGACGGACAAACAGGGACGAGAAGGAGCCCCGACAACTACGGAAATATTCGACCAGATACGACAACGATGGCCGTACCCGACTACTTGGCGGCTACTAGGCTTGGAAAGAGACCCTTGCGGACTCGCAGGACAACAGTATCCAGCTGCGGAGACATACATGTCCGCACTGAGCCTCCTCACCCATTGGGAAAGGGTGCAGGAGCAAGTAGATCTACAGGTGGTGAAAGCGAGGATGTATCTCGCAAACGTGATGGAAGACATCCTCGCCGGGCGAATTGCAGAAGCCTACCCACCTCGTCCAGCCCGCGACACCCGACGTCCGTACCCAGTGGCCACCCTAAAGAGGAAGAGGACATTCGACGAGAGACATTAATTCCTAAGAACACCAATATTGAATATAATTGAATGTTGATAAAAAGAAAATTTTGTTAATTTGTTATCTTCGCCTTAATTATTTACATAGGTCGACCCGTTTTAACAATTATGTTTAAGATAACTATCAATAAAAGTTATGCAACTCAATAGAGAAACTTTAATTATTTTGTACATTGTAGTAATGACAACTAATCGAATCTTGCAAACGGAGCTAGATCGTGCAAGGAACACAATCGTGGATCTTCACAACCAGATCATTCAAATGACTAAGGAGGTACAACAGATAAAAGCGACCTGGTCCGACCCGACAAAGATGAAAGCCATTTATCACAAACTCACGGCGGCACAAAAGGGATGGATAGAGGAGCGGCAGCTCAACCAGAGCCTGCGCACTCAAATCAGAGGGTTGGAAGTTGCTTTAGCAGTCTGTCGGGAGGGGGAAGCGGTGACATATCCGCTTGTCTTCGCCCCGTCCCAGATGCCACATATAAGTTCCCAGTCCACCAATCAGCCCAACGTTCCATCGAAGAATCGACGCCCAGGACGCAAGGAGCGTGCACGACGTCGAGCAGCACAGCTCCAAACTAACCTATGAACTCATGAATGTTACACGTTTTTTTTCTTCTTTAATTGAATAAAATAGTTGTATGTATAGTCAATTCATTCTCGAGATACATCTGAACTTAAGCGTTATTAGGAATACTCGCATTGGTTTGTAAGCAGTCGTCCACCTCCGATCATAAATTTTCGTACACATGGGACAAGCAAAGCGAGCATAGGTCTTCTATCGACAGCTCGTGAACCCGAGGATTGTCCGAGCAACTATATTACTAGCACATGGTACTCAATTTTTGCGGGCAGTCCACCACTTGAACACATTACCAACGTTGCCTAGCAACGGGTGCCAAGTGGCGATCAGCATCATTTTGTATGGCGTTACGAGGGTAACTAGAATGATAAGCAAGATATGAAACCCTGTAACCCACCAAACCGTACGAAATTTATAGACATAACAAAACAAAGAAATTTGAGCAAAAATTTAGCTAATTTATAAAACATTCAGAGGGAAATTATGAAAACATGAAAAAAAGATGATGTTGGGCAAAAACTAAGGTTTAAAATTTTGTTTATCTGGCACTATATCCAATAAAATTCGGCCGCGAGAATTCAAATGGACGAAAAATTATCAAATATCGTCTATTTAGCATTAAATAATAGAAAAACTATAAAAAAAGATAGAAAAATACAAAAAATAGATAAAAATAACTATGAGAATTAAGCCTAAAATGTGATTAGAACCTTTAAGAAAAAAGAATCGTGAAAATCTGTTAACCAAGAGAAAAGTGATGAAATATGGTCAAAACGTGAACGAGTTTTGTTTTACAGCATCAAAAAATATGCATGTAAAACCCACTTATATAAGTCAATGCCAGATCAACATATTTTAATGATATTTTTCTTTAAAAAATTGAAAATTTCTAAAATATTTGGACAAGCCTTGGAGAAGTCATAAAAGTGAGGAGAAGTTTTCTTTTTCTTTTACATATTTATTATTGTTACCTTAATTCATACATGAAAAATTATAGGATAAATTTTAGACTATGGTTGTCGGTTGCAGTTCAGAACTGAATTTACTTTTATATGGAATTTTATGCTCTACATATGTAGAATTTTAATGGGTTGGAAGAGATAAAACGTTCATTTTCAAATATATGCTTTAACTGAATTGTTTTTCTTATTGAATCAACCGAAAATAATGATAAACCTCAAATCAAATCAATTTCCTCGCATCAACTAAGTCCCATGAAAGCTACGCTCCCATGGTACTTGGCCTATACGAGATGCCTCCTGACCAACTCTCTCTTATGATCAGTAAATTCGAACAATGTTAAAATTAGAATATTGTTGAGTTATATGTGTTTTCTAACCTTTACATACAATTTTTCGTGCCCGCCAATGGTTACCCGTTGCTAGACAACGCTGGAACTGCAACCATTGGTTATGAAACCGTCAAAGGTGAGCTCTGCTTCCAGAACTTCTAACGACCGGCCTCATATCGGGTTCAGCGAGTTGTCGTTAGAAGGCTTCTGCCCGTCTTATTATTTTAAGTCCCTTAAATCCTCTCTCATAGAATTAGTTATTCCGATAATCCTATACACTAATTATCGTAAAGGGAGGAAATCAAAATCAAAACATTTATTGGATTAATATTACACAAATTTTTAATACTCAGACAGAAAATGTTAGTTTATTTATTCGCGCCTTGAGTACGCCGTCGTAGTTTTTTGGCCCTACCTGACCTTCCATGAGGTTGAGAGCGTTTATTGGAGTTGTCTGGCTGATTCTGGTCTCTGTAGGCTAACTGTGCCGGAGCGAACACTAAGGGATATGTCACCGCGCTCCCTTCTTGACACGCTGATAGAGCAACGTCTAAACCCCGAATTTGGGCTCGTTGGGCCTGATTGAGTATCTTTTCGTCTCTCCACCCCTGTTGGGCCTCGGTGAGACTCTGATAAACCTCTTTCATTTTCGTCGGTTCTATCCAGGTAGCTTTGATTTGCTGGATCTCTCGACACTTTGTAGGAGATGGCAATGCAAATTCGTATTTTCCCGTCGATTGTCCCTCAGTTCCCGACTGAAAGTTCTTGTCGATTCCATCTCTAAACCGAGAAAAAATATTTGGTTAGTTACGCTGATAAAACCGCATCATTATTATATGTAGTTCGAAGAGTTGATTAAACGCATTTACCAATGACTTAGGTAGTTTTGGATAAAATGTCTTAGGTTCAACAAATTCTTTATAACGTGTCATAAGGTTATTTGGTTCTTTCTATTAATTGTTTATAATTAAAAAACTCAGTTACAGACTTCACCGGTTTTCGACAGTGTACTTCAATTTATTACTTACGAATTATGTAATAAAATCGTGTTCTTCAAGAAAAGAAAAAAAACTATTACGGTTACGCATCCTCATCATAGTAATTCTATTTTATCAAAATAAAACGAAAAAATAAACACTTTAAAAATTTTATTATACATTCAGAGATTACAGCTCAGGTCTTGCTTCTGGGTTCATCGTCGACCCTCGGGTAGATTGTTTCGGGGTAGAAGGTCGTCGGCCATATGCGTGATCCCCCAACTGCCGCAGTCTGACCTGGTTCCGAAGTGCTGGCTGTATTAGTCGATCTGGTACGATCAGTTTAGTCGGGGCTTCCATATCCATCAGTTTGGGATTGTCCAGCTCATATGAAACTCCATACTCTGGTGCGAAGCCATCTGTACTCGGGATTAGACCACTGGCGATGTTAGCGTTCACGCGGGCTAAGTGCCGCCGGTACATGTTTCCCTTCCAATGATACTTCTTCTCGAGATTTTATAGTTGTAGTAGACTGAACTCACTTCGTTGGCGAGCCTCTCGTGCCGGGTTCCTACCCGGTTCCCTCTTGATAGCTACACTGGGTAGCTCTATTCATCATCACGATCGTCTGGTCATCGGGACCAACTGGTGTCGCCGTACGTGGCCAGTGAGTAGCCATGATCCCACAAGGCTTGTCGGTATTTTGCAGCTGAGTGAGCAAGTACTTGCAGGGTGACCCGTGAATCATCAATCCATCAGCCTTGCGGATCTCTCACCATTTATTGAATTTTTATCAGATTAATTGCGGTTACAGTTGGTTGAAAACTTTTTATTGTCATCCTTTATTCCATTTTATTTTTAGGTTCGATTTTCTAATTGGGTTACTATTTCCATTAGGGAAATTTTGTGCGGAGTTATGAAATCTATATTCACTCTTCAAAGGTTGTGTGACACCAATCGACAGTCACTTTCACTGGTCGTTCCACAAGAATCATTTGATTGATATTTTAGACTAGTTTTTTTCCTGATTTCGGCAATTTTGGAGTATTTATTTGGAATTTATTATATCTCTCTTTGTGTTATGTCGACATGATAGATGTTATTCTCCGTGGGTCATTATCCATGGTTTCATACGAACTAGATGCAGCATTGTCTTTTGCCTCTCAGTTGGTTCATAAATGACGGCTCCCCCTTCAGTTCTACTCTCCTTGGTAAAAATTCATTTCCATTCGTCATAATGTTTGTCGTCTTCACAAATTATTGCCCAAGCATCTGCTACTCGGGGCTCACAGTATTCTTAATTCTCTACCGGATTTGGCTGAATTAAGATGAATGGTCAATCAACGAGTTTTGTGATGCACCACCCTTGACAGAGGTTGATTTTTCAAATACTGAAATAGATGCATTATGGACTTCGTGTTTATTCGTTTTCTATTGATTAAAAAATTCTTTATGATTGTATTCTAATTGTTCATATCAAATATGATTTCTATATCAAGGATCTTTTTCTCCGTTGAAGGGTTATCATGCTCTAATTATAGGTGGTTTTAATTCAAATTACCCTGATTAATTTATTGTTATAGTAACTTGCATTTCGGCGAGAACATTGGGCCTGCTTCGTCATTAGGATTCTGTTATCGCTATGCTCTTTACTAGATTCCTCGTCTCTATCCGTTTATTTAAAGGGTATTATTAAGCTAGTAATTAATCTAGTCAGGTTTCTATCTATTATTAGGGTCAGAAATTTATAAATTTTTCACTAACGCAGTTCTATGATAAATAATTGACTATGGTCGACTATCGCTACATTGAAAATATACAGTTTATTGGTTTTGGTTGATTCGATATATCTCTCTTTATTTTCAATCATAGTACAGAATATTATTCGTAAGTTTATTTAAATTAGTTGCATCAACTCCGATTTTCCCCTCCCGACCCCTTGAATTTGACCTTAAGGAGTATGTGTTCACATTAGATTTTAAGAGTGCCCACTGGACTACTCGGTATGAGAAATTTAGCCGATATGTGGTATAGATTTTAGGTCGAATTTTCGGGAGATGGGTGAAAGAGAGCTAGCCAAAAGACTAGTTCCCGATCTTCCCACTGCCCCTATAGACGAATATGATTTTACGTTCAAGCCCGTCGTTACGCACGATGGAACCCTCACGGGCATAAGCTATAGGCGGAGATACCGCACTTACACAGCTTGATAGTTATGTCGTATTTTAATATCTTGCATAGTGTGTGGCTGTGGGCCGGAAAAATTTCGACAGGTTTAACTCTTTCATTTAAAAGTATATTTTGAATCATTACATAGTCATCACATTTTTCTTCTAGCATTCATTAATATATACAACAATTATTTCCCACATATACGCTCAAGTAGTTTTCAAATGGGTTGTATATAATGTTATATCTTCAGAAGAAATGCAATCTTTTTCAATTACAGATAATTCCATTAAGTTATCGAAATAAAGGAATTCTTTTCGATTTAGAGTAGATATGAACAACTCGATTTGAGATCGAAAACTAAAGATAATCGTTTTTGCATCTATGAGATTAATGTTTCTCCATTGTAATTTGTTTTGTGTAGCATTGAATAATTCATAAATATCAGCCAAATAAAAAATGTGAGTTTTGAAATTTAATAGTTGCATAGCCTTAGTATTGTCATTTTCAAGGAAAAACTCAACAACTGAACTAACAATATCAATAAATCGCTGCAAACAGTTGCCTTTAGAGAGCCAGCGTACTTCCATATAAAAAAGCAAATTGTTGTACACTTCATCATTTTGGTCACACAATTGAGCAAAAAGGCAGGAATTCAGTGCTTTTGCTCTTATACTATTGATTGCTTTAATGCACAGATTAAACATTATGTAGTTCTTCGTGAATATTCTTAGCTACTAAGTGCTGTCTATGCAAGAAACAATGAACTATCCAGGTATGCTAGGAATCCTCGATATTTTCCAACCATCGAAGGAGCTCCATCAGAAGAAGCGGCAATAATGTTGTTTATAGGAATATCATATTGATTTAAAATATTTTCAAAACAATAAAATATATCTTCTCCTTTAGTGTACGTTTCAAGAGACTTAGCACAAAAAAACTCCTCGATTATTTCTTCCTTTGAAAAACTATAATAGCGTACATATAACATTAAAATACTATTCCTGCCGAAAGTTGACTCGTCCAGCTGTATGACAAATTTACTTGTTCTTAATTCTGTTATTAATTGCTGTTCTATATTTTCTGCTATTTCATCTATTCGTCGTTGAACTCTGCTATTTGACAGTGGTAAACTTTGCAAGACAGATTTGTCATTTTGATTCAAAACAGTTGTTATTACTTCGCTAATAACTGGTAATAATAAATTCTCTCCTATCGTGTGCGGATATCCACCTTTGGCAATTAAAAATTTATTTCACTTACTATTGTTATTATTGTTATTGATTGTTATCATTTAATCTTTTAAATTACCAATTATATGAACACGTGCATGCAAGAAAATAAAATTGAATTCACCCAACTAGTCAAAATCTAATACTTTGATGTGGGAGGTACCCCGTCTGAATGGTAGTTCACCGGGTCAGTTTTCCTCTCCAAGAACCTCAACTTCAAACCCTCAGTGGAGAGCAAATGGTCATGAGAAGATTTAAATATCGTACAAATCAAAAGAAAAATATACGAACTAGAGACAGCAAAAAGAAATGAAAATATAAAATTAAGAAAAAAAGTGAATAATAAACGTTAACTAAAGACAATTTAGAAAGCTATAATATCGAACCAAAATAAAGTTAATAAACAAAAAGGAAGAAAGCAAATCAATTTATTATCCAGAAATAAAAGTCAAATGCTAGAATCACGATGTTCGCAAACTATCATCACAAAATGACTAATTAAACAATTAATCTGGTTCTCTCATCTTTATTTTTTACGTATCATTATATTTAAGGGCAAGGAAAAACCTTTTTTGATCAATTTAATTTTAATGTGATAGAAAATGTGAGTGGAATAAAAGAAAAAGATTTTTTATTTTTATTAATTTTTTTTGAACTCAACCTCGCTAGATTTAGATGGAATGGTTATCGCCTCACAATACTGTTACCTGAACAGATCCGAGCGTAACAATATGAAAACCTAATGTGATAGTGCAAGCACGAATTAATTGGTTAGGGAAAATGGCATTAGCTACCTGTTGTGAAAATTATCGATCCAAAATTTATTAATATTATTAGTTATTTTTTCAGTTTCAATTAATTATGTTTCAATTAATTATTTAGCTATAATTAATTAGTGTTGAAAAAGAAATTTAAAACTTTGAATTTGGGATTATAAAGGAGAAGAGTTTCGAATTTCATATTTTTGACATCATTTTTGATAAAAAAAGAACATTATTAGTACCTTTTACATAGGTCACTTGACTGAACTACTCGAAAAATTAATAAATTAAACAGGAAACCCAATGAAATATTATATTTTATCATAAGGTATACATTGACCTTGAGTTATTTTAAACCAAATTCATTGTATAAAATAATTCCAAATCGATTGTCGATTTGATCTAAAATTTCTTCCCAGTTATTCTAGTGCACCAAATCAAATTTAAACTGTAAACGCAGAAAAGTTCCGACGAGACGTGGCCCACTACCACAATGAGGCCTTGAAACTAAGTCAGCGAGCTGAATCGATGATTAGACAATGCCGCTGGATGGAAAAGACTTGGAAATGGTCAGAACAAGCCAAGAAGTTGGTCCAACAGAATGAGTTATTAAAAACACAACACGCGGAGATGGTAGCAGAAGTGCAGATGCTGAAGAGAGAAAATCAACAATTAAAGCTAAAAGAAACAATCAGGAAGGAAATCGGACACCACCACAGTACGATTTCGAGAATCGATCAGAATTTCACATAGTCAGTCCCAAGCTCCACCCAAATTAGTACACTAAGCAATACCAACCAAAAATCCAATCTGAGACACAAAAAGCCTCATCCTAGGAAAGCGGAAAGGTAAAGAAGGCGATGACTCTAGACAATTCATTTGCTGTGCCAAATAAAGAAATTCGGACCCATATCTTTTGACAACCTATGATAATATTGTTATGGGTTTTAATAAATGCTTCCTATGGTTTGAATTGCTAATCATTTTAGAATCAACTTAAATTATTTCATAAATAATAACATAAAAATTTTTAATGTAATAATATCGATTAAAATATTGATAGAAGAACCCTCAATTTAAATGAGCAATAATACTTTTCTAGGGTATTAGCAGTCATGGTAACATGGCTGACTTTTTACTAGAAGTCACCCATTGAAATACATTTCCAACGTCATCCAATGGTCATATCTCTAGTGCTCACATCTGGTGGGGATCCGGTGATAGTGACCGCAAAAATCTTATATCTTTTTACCCATCAGGTGCCCGGCATAATAAAAAATTTCATTAGTCATGATAAAAATAAATTAGCTGAATAAAATAAAATAAAAATAAATAAAACTATATTAAAGAATTCTAGAAGGTCAAATTTTGTTAAGTCGTGCTGAGCACCTGATTTTTAAAAGAAGTACGATTTTGCGGCCACTTTCAAGGGATTCTTACCAGATGTGTTCATAAGAGATATAACCATTGGATACCCGTCAATTTTCATCAATTTTAATTATTTATTTTTTGTTAATCGTTGTATTGTGCAGGTATCGAATAAACCATATAGTATAAGGTTCTTGTGCTATACTTAACCAAAAATGTAATTGAAAATTTAATTTTCACTTTTGTAACCCCCTAAAATCATAAAAATTCGATAAAATTTTATCGATTCAAAGAAGAAACTCCGTTCTATTTTTAGAATGGAATTTAATTATTCCGCATGCCGACTCGGGTGAGGATTAAGATTTAAGTTGCTTAATAATATTTTTATTTATTTCAATATTAAAAATCGTGGAACATTTCTATGTAGAATTTTTTATTCACTTTATTGAGATTTTATTGTTCAAAAGTATGGTAAGTTTGATGAACATTTGTATTGCTTAATAAACAATATTGAATTTATGTGTTTTCATTTTGTTGGGCTTAAAGCCAAAATTAAAACAAAATAATTTTAGTGTTAGTTAAAACAAAAAATAAAAATAATGAAAATGGCCACTGCACATACCCATGCACTGCAAGCAGAAACTAAAAATAAAATAAAAACATCAATTAAAAAATTAAAAATAACAAAATTTATTAAAACAAATATTAATAAAATCGATAAAAGCTCACCGAGGCAAAAAACAAAAAACACATATTTAATAAATAAAACTGCCAAAACCTTGCGAAATAAGGTTGAGAAAAAACGCACGCAGAAGTGGCGACCAAGAAACTAAATTTTAATGGTCAAAAAGAATAATGACCAAAAATAATAATAAAAATTTTAATTAGAAAAATACAAGAAAAATATCAAAAAATAAAGAAAAATGAAGGAAAAATTATAAAAATAATTTTAAATAAATTAAATCATTAAAACCACCAAAAATCGCGAAAAATCGTCCATTGGTCGCACACACGCACAAAACAGCTATATAAGCAGTGGCTAAATTCATAATTTTTAACTTTTACAAAAACTCAAAAAATCGATACAAAACTTTTAAAAATTATTCTGAGATACCTATTACCTCCGAGGCAACTACGTTCGTTCGATTTTCTTTTGTGTCTAATTACCATCTCCAAGACTGACCATTTTCTAAATCATAAATATTCGTTCTCTTATAATATTCTTTTATATCATCAAATTTTCTTCCTACAGAAAGCCAATTAATCAATTATGATGAATCTTCCAAGGATACCGAAAATCTCCCCAGCTCCATCAGTGGTTGCTGCAGCAAAATATCTGAAAAAACTGGAAAGAGAAAATTTTAGACTACGGGAAAAATACGCTAAGCTAAAATGCACATGGTGCTCCCCGAAGCTACGAGGGAGCTGTATAAGAAGATCACGCGGCTTTCTAGAGCCCGCGATGATCTCATCATAGAAAATCGGAGCCAACGAATTACGATATCTGACCAGAGCACCGTCTTGAGGCAGATATTCACTGACAAAGAATTACAGGCGCAGCTGCTGAGTCGGGATATGATTCAACGCCTGGACTTGATGAAACTGCGTTTTTCTGTGACAAAACCTATAGTACTCGTTTTAGCGTCATCCTATTAGAATATAACCTTTAGTCTTAAATTTTGTTTTATTTTTATTATTTTCCGTTTAATTTGGATTGCGTGATGGAAATATAAAAATTCCTTTAATCGAGTAATCAATAATTGTAATATAATTTTCGAAAATAAAGATATAAATTAAAATAATAAATTTGTAAAATAAATCAAGGAATTTAATTAAATTATCTATGGAAAATTAATAGAATCTAAATTGAGATTTTGATGTACATTCTGAATTTCGATATATTCACAAACATTCTTCTGCTTACGATCTGGAAAGCTCGATTTACCTTATAATATTAATAATTGAGTAGAGCGTAAGACCTTCTAACTGCCACTTCGAACCAGAAATCGAAGGTTATTCAAAGAGTAGTGTCGGTAACGACGCTCACCTGTTTCAGTAACATTCGGCTGTCATACACGGTACCAAAATGGGTTCACTCATGGATGTATGAGAGTAATACGTAAATTATGTAGTGTGCAAGGGAAGGAGACCCTAGAAATGGAAAGAGGTATGGATTTAGTAAGCGTTGCTGACTAGTTGTTTAAGATCTTCAACGTACACCAGCAATTTTGTTTTTCTTTGACTATTTAATTAGCGCATGTTAATGGTAAAATTAAAATTAAACGAAATTTCTTCGAATCAATAAGTTAACAAGAAAAATTTTATGGTTTTATTTGTTTTATTCTAATATCAAATTTGTTGCGATAATTTCCTTTCTTTACCTTTTTTGAGTTAAGAAAGAGAGGTTTCCAATTTGTTTTTCCCTGCCAATTCATTCGGCCTTTTTCCTTGTCAACTCGGTCAAATGAAAGATTAATAAAAAGATTAAGGTTATAATTATCGTAAATAATAATAACAAAACATAATGATAAAACCACAAAAGAAATTGTAATAAATAACTGTTTGAGAATTATTTATCGATCAGATCAATTAAATATAAGTATTGTTGCAGCCGGTTGTGCGAAATGAAAATAATCTTTTCCAGTCGGTTTGGTCTCGACCTAAACAATTAATTAGGATCATAAAGGGACTGAGTCTAAGTATCCTAAAATAATTTGTTTTTTAATATTAATATCCAATTAGAACCAGAATACCCATATAAAATCCAGAAGACAAATGTGATGTCGATGGCAATAGAGTTAAACAATTTGATCGATATTCCACAAAATCGAAACATAAAGTTAGTAAATAAATCGATAAAGCAATATTATTATTATTATTTCTTTCCTTTCCTTGTTATCGTGATCGAAATTTTTGCACTATTTTGACGGTGGATTACTCGTGGTGCATTAATCTCAACCGATTTTAGTGAAACGAATCTGAGTCAGCTTCCAAAGAATTTTTAAAGATAAAAAATAAAATTTTTCAAAAATAAAATAATAATGAAATTCCTTTTCTCAAATTTTAATTTTGTTTAATCATTTTAGAAATTGGTTAATTAATACCTATTTATGTGTTCAGTTGACAGTTTCGTGATGATGGTTTGAAAACACATTTATTACCATGATTGACTTTTTCTTTCTTGGCATACTTTGCGAAAACCAAGAAATTTTCTTTTTCTTTTTATTACTTGTTATTACTTTCTGCACTCTCTTTACCATTGTTTACGCTTTCTCATGATATTCTTCACTCTTCTTTCTTTTTTTTGTTTATGTATTCTTCTTTCATTTTGTATTATAATCATACCTTCCTCGTGACCAGTCGCGCTCCACTAAGTGTCTGGTGTTGAGGTTGTTGGAGGAGAGAGTGGACTCGGTGAACTACCATTCACTACGGCTGTCTCTCCTCCGAATCACTAGCTCAAGACGTGTATGCATGTTCTCATTTAACAATATTTAATAATAGCAATTATAATGAAAAAATAATAGTAACTAATAATAGTTAATTCAATAATGATAACTATAAGCCAGAAGTGGGCAAATGGCGGCTCGCGAGCCGTATGCAGCTCCTTCACCAAAATTTTATGGCTCTTTGAAATTTTTTTAATAAGTCTTTTTATTTGTTAAAACATAATTTTACAACTTTTTGTGAAACAAAGTGTTGGGGTATTACGATAAAAGCACGGTAAAGTCAATAAAACACCAAAATGATAAAAGTGCAACATTAATTAAAAATTTACAAAAATTCGAAAGTAGTATTGATCGGGGGAAATTGGTATGGTTGAACGCCAAATTAAGAGCCAAGTCCAGAAATAATAATAAAAATTTAGCGAGGGGTCCCTAGAAAATAATATAAGACAAAAAAAGAAATTAATTAAAAAAATTAATTTCTAATGGGAAGCCCGAGGCAATGGGAAACCCGAGAGATGAAGAAAATCCGAGAGATGAGAAAAACCCGGCGTGTAGAAGGAATAATATAAAAGGGTAAATTGGCCTAAACAATATTAAATGGGCGCCACTGATCTATGGAGAAGTAGAAAGATCTAAACCCAAGTAAAGTCAAAGTTATTTATCAGAAAGGGTAATTATCCATTGGATAACCTACCTTAAGATAATCAAATTTATACGGTGGTTGAAGGGTGCAAATAAATCAGTGAAATTGTGATTACAAAACATTGAAATAAATCGGATTGAGTTGTAACTGTGATAAAGTGTAAATAAAATTATTCTGTGTTGGGTTTGCTTATTTGATTCGAAAAGGACACGAGGAGTCAGAGGGAACCAACTTTCAATAATAATAACCCAACAAAAGTAATTAACTTTTTTTAGTTAAATTTTTTTTATTGGATTTTTCAAATCAAGAAATTTCATTGCATGATTAAAATACAAAGCAATTTAAACATTTAAAGTTTAAATGTTTAAATTACTTTGTTTTTTACTGTTTAAATTTTAAATTCTTAATTGATATTTCAAAATATGAATTTCATTTCAATTCCTGTCTTGGTTGTATAAAGATTTATTGGCATTATTCAATTTATTATTGGTATTACTATTTTTATTACTATACTGAAGACTTCCCATCAATATACTTAAATTGCATTAAAATCCAAGCACACTGTTTTGATAAATAAAATCAATGCGGCTCCTAATAAATTTATTTTATATGAATGCGGCTCTCAAGACACACAACTATGTGCACCCCTGCTATAAGCCATTATTTAAACAAAAAATGTATAAATTAAAACAAAATAATTAATTAAATTAATGTCGTTTGTAAATTATCAAAATGACTGCTGTAACATAAGCACGCATGGCAAGCAGAAATCAAAAATAAAATAAAACATTAAATGAAACAAAATAAAAACGTAACAAAATAAAATAAAACAATTGTTTATTATAATAATTGAAAAGCCTACAGGTGCAGAAAGAAACACAAAACCAAAACATAAAACTGCCAAAACCTTACAAAAGAAGGTTTAAAAAATAAATACTCGGATGCAGTGACCAAAAATATAAATATCAAAGGGTAAAAAGAGAAACAATCAAATAGAATGGAAAAATAATAAAAAATAAAAATATACGAAAAATTAAGAAAATATATTCAAAAAATAGAGAAAAATAAGGAGTAAAATAAAATATTAAAAATAAAATAAAATCAATAAAAACACCGAGTAATAATCGAAAAAGGCTCAAAATTCTCTGATTGGTCGCATCCAGGGGATCAGGGGATCTTTTTTCCCCTGATATTTTAAATTGAAATTTATTGTATTTTTAATTAATATATAAAGATCGTTTTTTAATGACCCTTAATATGAATCGTGAACTGATAGAAGAATCAATAATCGGATGAACAATGAAGAATTTAATAACTACATGTTCATCATAGGACTTTATAAAAGAGATCAGTGATGTTCAGGTACATGCTCCGGCTTTATGACGTACGAACCATCTAAAAATTACGTGGATTCTTACTGCTGGAGATGTTATTCAACCGTGTGTTCATAATCTTAGAACGGACTTAAACAAAATTATTGCACATAGTACACCAACAGTTCTTAAAAAAAATACACCTACTAATTTGGTTAAAATTCAAATAAAACATAACAATAGGTTTCTGAATATCAAATTTATTAGTTTTTTTTCATCATAGAATAACATAAAAAATATTAGTAATAATAACATATAAAAACAATCATGAAAGCCACCTTACTATTTTACTTCTTGATGGAGGTTTTCAAAATCGTATCAAAATTTGAAAATTTAGCATTAAATTCAGTCGATCTGCCATCGATTTATATAGGGTGGTTTTCCAAGCATATTTTTTGATGAGATAAAACAAAATATCCACGTGTTTTTACTAGATTTCATAATTTTCCCCCTACTTATCAGATTTTTATGATTCTTTTTTATTTAGATTTCAAATTACATTTTGAACTTAATTTTCATAGTTGTTTTCAAAAATGCAATCAAGTTTGATAAATTTGGAGCTGATTTGCTAAATTTGGGTGTTTTTCTTATTTTCTAATTATATTTTAATGTCTCTTATTTTTTTTATCTTTTGTATTTTCTTGTACTTTTCTAATATTTTTTGTCTTGTTTAACACTAAATGGATGATATTTGTTCAATTTTTGCCAACTTGAATTTTCCGCGCCTGAATTTTATCAGATGTCGTCCCATTTAAACAAAATTCTCAAAAACTTAGTTTTGGCCACACACAAGGAATACAATTCCAATTAGATTTTTTCGAACATCATACTACCAGCCTCGGCATCAAGCACTTAAGAACCAGTCCAATCACACGAAAACAATCGGTCTCGTCGAAAGCGCTCATCGGACTTTGAAATCATCCCTAAGAATATAATCGACGTCAACTTCATAGGTCAAAGCTTTACCGTTCACATGCTCATTGTACTACATGGATGAGGTCAATTGACTCGTCAAACCTCAAACCCAGATACAAAGGCCCATTCAGCATCATTGAGCAATACAAAAACACAACAAACTAGACATTGACAACAAACACGTCATAGTCAATTTTTCCAGATTAAAACCATCTTTTTGCACCCTTGAATATAATGAACTACCAAATAACCACATCACTAAGGAATACGACGTCGATGAAAACATTCTAGAAGACACGAAACAGCCGACAACACTTTACAAAACGACAAATGTTCAGAAAATTCAAGACAGTGCCTTTTTGATCCTTAATTAAATTTAATTAAATTTTAATTAAATTACAGATGCGTTATTAAAAATAACAAATATTTGATTTAGTTTGAATATTATAACATGATCGATACATTTTTCATTTTTTAAATATATCTAAAACTCTTGAATATCATCAATTATTCGTCGAAAATGTTTCATGTCAGAATTCAATCGTGGAAATTGCTGCTATTTTTCACACTAGTTTCAGTTTATTCAAATTCAAATCATAGCTTCCAATAACCTTATAATAAATGGATTTATTCACAGGAAAAATTACCAAAGCAGAACAATCTTGAAAACAGACAGAATTCAGGTGTCAATAAATGACGAATCAGATCCAAAATAAACTCTCAAAACACCAATTAAACATCTAAAACCTAATGGGGGAGAACAAATAAAAAATAAAATTAGAAACACAAAACTGTAAAACGACTATTATTCTTACTAGTATCGTTATCATTATACATTTAAAATTATTATTATTACAAAAAATTACATTATTATTATTATTATTATTATTATTATTATTATTATTATTATTATTGTTAATATTGTTGGGCCAGTACAAGCTTTTGTTTAAATGGATTGGAAACAGCACGCAAACATAACACGCACATTTCAAAATCGGACCCTTAAACATCTAATAAACACCTAAAAATGCGAGAAAACACAATATTTTAACATATAAAATAGAAAACACAAAATTAAATTAAAATATTAACAAACGCACCAAGATACGCATGAATAGACATAGAGATAACACGATAACAAAAGATTTGACCGAAAAAGTGACAATTTACGAAAAATTAAAAGAGTGCATGAATAAAGCGAACAAAAATAAAATAATTTTAAACAGAAATGATTGAAATTAAAAATAAATGAGTAAATTGTAAAAGAAATCGGAAAATAATAATAAATTAGAAATAAATTAGACACATAATTGCAAGGTCAAATTTTGTTTTAACGCATAAAAAATAACACGCAAGGTTAGGGTCACAGAACAGGTATAAATACCAATCCATTTTCACAAAGTTTTAATCACTCACTTTTTCACTCAGTGAATAAATTTCTTTTTGACAGAGCAATTTTATTCGAAGGAGCAACTATCGATAACTGTTTTCATTCTGCGAAATCAAGTACCTTAATGTAAGCTCTACTTGATCGTATGTGTGGGAACCTCTTGTCGTATGTTGATATGTATGAACTATGAACGAACTATGAGGAAATTGTTTCAACAAATATATGTATTATAAAAAACGAATCTTCAACTTCATGAGTCGAAATTTTTCTGGCCCACAGCCACACATCACACAAGAAAGTAAAATCATAACATAACTAGTCACACTGTGTAAGTGCGGTTTCTCCGCCTATAGTGTGTGCCCGTGAGAGCTCTGTCGTGCGTAACGACGGATCTCGAACGTAAATATTCTACCCATTATAGAGGCGGTGGGAAGATTGAGAGCTAGTCTTTTGGCTAGATCTCTTTCACCCATCTCCCGTAAAATCGACCTAAATATTTAACTACACATCGGCTAAAATGATAACACCAAGTAGTCCAATGGGCACTCGTAAAATCTAATATGAACACAATAACCTTAGGACTAAAATTAAGGCTCGGGTAGTGGGGACTTGAAACCGATGCGATGCAGATAAATTTAATAACTAAATGGAAATTAATTTGATTTAAGGTAATCGAATCCATAACTTAAAATAGACGCGACGTAAATAAATTAATCTAAATAAAATGATAGAATTATAATTAAATTTGTGACCAGAACCCACTATAACGAGAATACCTTTATAACGTAATCAACGGGTAATTTAATTAAATAAAATGATCCATAATTAAAATATTCATGTAATGAAAATCGAGTAAAATTTCACAAGCATAAATGATTTGAATTATCCTCGGACTTAATCTAAATTAACAAATGATTTATGAGTAAGAAGCCAGAGAAAATGGAGTAAAGGAACGAAACAGCAAACGATAGAGTAGAATTAACTGATTCTGAGAAAAATTACGACAGTATATAGATCCGCTAACATTTCATAAAAGTAGTAGTAATTAAGGCATTAGGCATTGATAAATGGTAAACCAAATTAATGATTAAATTTGAATCCTTCTAACCAATTGAAAGGTAAATATGAAATCCATGAATCCAAGGATAATTCACTGAGTTAAATAATAAAACTATACTATCAATAATAGATAAAAAGTGACCAAAATAATCATATTATACGCACCCGGCATGAATAAATAAATTAATAGGAATGATCCACACAAGGATAATAGATAAATAACAATGAAATATCACAATATAGTTCATAGATGAAAATAAAAGAGCTCAGCTTTCATGAGAGAATCCGAATGCGATACATTTCCCACGAATAGTATTGAACCTTTGAACCCGAATAAAACTTGAGATACCCTGAAATTGATGGAAGTAATAAAATCAGAAGTTCCAACCAAAATAGCAAACCCTATAGTCAATATCACAATCCAACTAAACATCAGAGTAGAGATTTAGACTCTTTCCCAACCTCGGTATTCTCTTCATCGAATAGCTGTCATCGAAGACTTCACCCAGCAGTTTTTTCCCTGACCAGCACGAACTATTGAGCATTTTTTCAGAAATAACAGTATTCCGGAGTAACTTGCAATAGAGTGTCTTCTTTGATACACCGACGTCGAATAAGAGCAACAATCCAGATAGAGAACGTCCAAAAATTCCATTCATCGAAGTAACGATGAGATTAGTCACATACTAATCCATAGAATCAATAGAGAACAATTCGATTGTTATTATACTCAATAAACTACAAACAGGTCATAGTCTGAGTTTACAACAGAATAAATCATCTAAAATCCGACGCGAATGACAGGTCGATGACGTTAATCACATAAGATCATAATAATAAAGGCGATGAAGCGATCAATAACAATGGACTTTCACCGCCAACCTGGACGAATAATAAATAATAATTGACAGCAAATAATAAACAATAAATAACTTATAAAAATTGTAAGAACGTTCAACTGCGAGAAAGAATAAATTAAATGTCAGTTCACTCACCCCACCACGCCCTCACAAGTAAACTTAAGAATGTAAAAGAACATAGTAGAAACTCACATCTCATACCGCATAAGCTTCGATGAATCACCAATCAACTAATACCGATCGTGGACGCGTTCGAACTCGAGACCCTTTACGAGATCGGATCTCGAGGAACGATGCCCGGATGCCTAGTGAAGAGAGACAATCAGGTAATTTCGCATATTTCAAATTTCTTCTTAACTAAAATTCACCCATACCAATACTCTGTGGAAGTAGAATAAATTACCAACATCCATAATTTGCATGCGCAGACACGTCGAGAAAACGATTTGTAATTAAATCTTTATACGTTTAGATCGCAGAGACCCACATGGCAGTTGGAGTGACAATTCTCGCGTGACTCTACAGATCCCGAGCGCTTCCGCCGCTCGATACCGCCAAGCGTTGTGGGATAACGGGTATCTGTTATCCACCTATGGAGACTCCAGTTGGCCAAGAAGATCAGAATACCAAGCCGAAGAGATCGAATTACCAAGTATGGCGATTAAGCGCGAGCCGGGCCACAATCCAGCACGAGAAGCCCGCCAGCGAGCCGAATTCGCGGCCATAAAGGAGCTAGAAAGAAAATATCACCGGAAAGCGGTGTTGGCCAGACAACGACTAGCTCAAGTAAACAGGGATATCGCAAGTGGAGCTATCATGAGCACCGATGGATTCCCGCCAGAATATGGAGTGTCCTTCGAGTTAGACGACCCGAGGCTGATGCAGATGACAGCGCCGACCAAAATGGTACTACCGGAAAAGCTCGTCCAGTCAACACTCCGAAACCGACTCGGAGCCCGTCAAACAGGCGATCATACGTATGCGAGCAGGCATCCCCAGTGGAATTCCAATCACAACAATCGAAGAAACGAACGTTTTAATGGCCATAACTGAATTGAATTGATATGTTTTAGTTTTGACGACAATAAATGTTTATGTTTACGGGTTGTTCAATTTTTAGTTTTATAAATTAACTACTTTGATACTAGTATAACTAAAGGATATAAATTTTCTGCCTCTGCAATAAATTTCTAAATATTTTGATATGAAAAGATAGAACGTTTTTGTTATTAAACTTTGACCCACCAGAGAGTTAACACCAACTAACTGAGACGCATGAAACGCAGCCGATAATACATCGTAAAACTAGTTAAGAGAGAGGATCACTAGGATTGAATCAACATTGTAAACGACTAATCATTTAAATATTGTAGTTTTAGAAATGAAAGCCACGAAAATATTACATCAAGAGCTGAAAGAACTTAGACGAGAAAATCAGCACCTGCACCGACAACTTCTACAACAGAGTCGAGAGATGCAACAGCTGAAAGTTACGTGGGCCGAACCCGAAAAAATGAAAGCATTGTACCAACGCCTCACTGCCGCACAACAGGGCTGGAAAGAGGAAAGAGTGTTGAACCAGGCGCAGCGAACACAAATCAAAGGACTGGAGGTCGCCCTGTCGGCGTGCCAGGAGGGAAGTGCAGTGACTTACCCTCTGGTATTTGCTCCGGCACAATTAGCATATCGCGACCAAGAAAAAGCCCAATCAACTAACAAGAAACCCCGATCACACGCTCGACCAGGTCGAACCGAGCGATTGCGAAGACGCGCCCAAGGAGTGGCCAAATGAGATAATAAACTCATGTCTGATGATAATTTGATTTGTTTGACATTGTTTGACATTAAATAAAAATTGTTTAGTTTATTATGTTACTATTTGTAAGTAAATATAGAAAAGAAAAGTATTAAATAGAAAGTAATAAAGGGAACTGAAATAGAAGACGGACATAGGCCTTCTAACGGCAGTCCGCTGAACCCGACATAGGACTAACCCTTAGCAGTTCTGATATCGGAACTCACCTTTGGATGTCCTGTGACCAGTGGTTACATTACCAACGTTGCCTAGCAACGGGTAACCATTGGCGGGAGCAAATACTATTTTGTATGTTTGGGGTGAAGGTCATCCACACCACTAACCCCACAATATTATTATTTTCATATTATTATTATTATTATTATCAATATTATTATTTTCATATTATTATTATTATTATTATTAATATTTTAATATTACTATTATTATTATTATTATTATTATTTATATTATTATTATTATTATTACTAAAATATTATTATTATTATTATTATTATTATTATTATTATTATTATTATTATTATTATTATTATTAATATTATTAGTATAGCATTATTATTGTTATAAACTATATAGTATCATTAATGTTAATAACTTATTAATTACCTTTAGTATGCTTCTGATATTATTATTATTATTATTATTACTATTATTATTATTATTATTATTATTATTATTATTATTATTATTATTATTATTATTATTATTATTATTATTGTTATCATCATCCTTAATTAGATTAATATTATTATTATTAATATATTACTATTATTATTATTATTATTATTATTATTATTATTATTATTATCTCTATTAATATACTATTACTATCATTGGTAACTTTATTATTATCATTGTGAATATTATCATTCTTGTAAAATACTATTATTATTATTATTACTATTCCAACTGTTATTAATATTGAGGTAATATTATTGTTATTATTATTAAGTTATTATTATTATTATTATTATTATTATTATTATTATTATTATTATTATTATTATTATTATTATTATTATTATTATTATTATTATTATTATTATTATTATTATTATTAACCTGTTAATATTATTATTGTTATGGTAGTTATTAACATTATCATTATTTTTGTTAATATTAATATTATTATTACTTAATTTAACGTTATTAAAATCATAATTATTGTTAATATAAGTAAAATAACATTTACAACAAATAACTTTTTTATTTTCAAAAATATAACAATAAAAATAGAGGAGAAAAATCCAATTTTTACGGGGCTAAATAGGCAGCGAATCTCTACAATGTAAAGTTGATAATGTATTGAATAGGGATAAACTTACTTTAGCGAACATGTCCACGAGATGGGGACAGCCACGGTTGTCCTTGGGATACCTAAAAACATAAAATTTTAGTTAAAAGTGGTTAAAAATCAATTTACCGATTGTTTGACCCGTTGCTATGACAATAAGCGACGAGCAAAAAAACAAAACATATATATAAAAGAAGACTATACAATTAAATTTATCCTAAACCCTTGAGTTTTGAGAATCGAAACGGTGGCCGGTAATACTAAATAATATATTTTATGTTATAGTAAAGTTAATCTTATTTTTATAGAAAAAGTTTATAAATTATATTATAATATTTATAAATTATATTATAGTAATTTAAATTAAAATTTTTATTTCTAAATTTTTTTAAATTAGGATTTCTTTTTGGTAATTCAAATTAGCTTTCATAAATAGAAAATTAGAAATAAATTCTTAATCTGAAAAAATAAAAATTTTAATATTATTATATTACAGGACCTAAATTTAATTATAATTTGTTAATGTTAAATTTGCTATCGATGTTTGAATATGAACTGAAGTCGTTGGATATGGGGATACTAAAGGAGCAAATGATTAGGTAAATTAGCAATTAGATAGATAGATGAGAGAGGGGACCGATCAAGCAGAGCATGAAGTCTTCTATGACAGCTCATGAACCCGAGGGGGGTTAGGGCATTAGCAGTTCCTGAAAGGGAGCTCACCTTTTGCTAACCTTCCACCCACTAGTTCACAGTACCAACGTCAATTTTGACGGGTGACTAGCGGTTCAAATTCTTATGTAGGCGCTGGGTGGGGAATAGTAACCCTTAGGCAGTTTAAACTATTTTAAGGACCCATCAGTGTCCAGCATAATTTTGGGGGCTCAGCCGGGATTAGAATTGATTTCGTGGCACAAGCGAGCGAAAATATTAAATAACAACAAGTGTGATAGTGTAATTGGTCTATGGGGAAAGAGATAGAATAATTGGGAAATAGTTACTCATATTCAACTGCTTTGATTTATTGAAAACGTTCATGCCAATTTTAAAAAATTATTTAATATTGAGGTAAAAATATTACATCATAAGTATTGATAACATGATTATTATTAGAATAATCTTATTGTTATTATTATTAGTATCATAATTATTATTATTGTACTTAGCACTATTATTTTATTAGTATAACTATTAATACTATAGCAAGGTATCGTTATTATGATAAGTATTATTATCTTTATTACTACAATGTTTATTATAACTAGTACTAGTACTTGAATGTAAATGGCTAAGATCAATATGTAATTGACGTTATCGCTTGATCAGGGTTATGTCATGCAAACGTGGAGATTTTCATGTCGTTTGTATGACATAACTCTGATCATAGAAACGTAGAAGAATCAAAAGCCGAAATCATGGAATGGTTTGAGCAAAGGTGAATGAGATGATGAGAAACTTTATGCAACTGAAAAGAATAAAGTAATAAAAGATCAAAATAGATTTGATGAAATGGATAATAATGCAGACAAGTTAAATGCACGATTGTAAGATTTTAAAAAGGGGAATATTTGCTATCTGGATGGGTTAAGATCATGGGGGTGGCTATAATAAAATTCAAAATAGTAAAGGGAAATGAAAATTCAACATAAATTTGTATATAATTATTATGTAATATATTATAAAATTGGAGGGAAATTAAATTAAAACATTTTTTTTGCAATTATTGAGACTGTAAATAATGGGGTAATAACTTGGTATTAGTATATCCTTCCACACTGTACGTGGAAGACATTCATTTTCTTAGCATATTACGATGTATATAAATGAGATAAATTAAAATGTTATCGTTGTCTTTGATTATTAATACATATATATTACCGATGTAAATGATATAAATTAGAATGTGTTGTTGTTTTTGATTAGTAATTATGTATATATATATATATATATATATATATATATATATATATTACTGATATTAACTAGAGTCATTTTATACAGTAACCGTGAACAGCCATAATCACCAAACGTTGTACATAAATACTTTGTTTTAATTGTAGATTATTATAAAAATTATAAACCCTTTTGAACGAATCTCGTAAAGCAACAAACGCTTGCTAAATAACGATAAAGATAATGGGAAACGTGAGAATTCGATTAACAAAAGATACGTAAACGACGATGTGCAGTTGTAGAGTAAAAGATAAATAATGAGACAATTGAGTTGAAAAAGTACTGTGCACAAGGTTGATGTGGCCAATTTTTATAAAAAACGATGCATCATTTTTATTGACGAGCTATGAGTGTAGTGAGTTAGATTCGATGTAACTGTCGTGGGAAAGGAAGTCAAGGTTGCTGAGAACTTTGACAAATCAATAGAATCGTGTTTACGTAAAGGATAAATGATGAAAAGGCAAACAGTATGCCGATGTGTAAGTAATGTCGTGAGTGGGTAACGTATAACGTGAACGCGAAGGATAAATTGAAGCAAATTACAACATGTAGAATAGCAAAGAAGGTATATAGCAACTGAAAGGTAAAAACGAACAATTACACAAAAACACAAAACACAAATCATCGTTGAATAAAATGATAGGAAGTGAATATCAGAGACATAACATAAACAGCTAATGCTGAAAAATCAAACAATAAGCATGATGGAGTGTTCGATGATAAATGGATTTCTTTGATTAATGGTAATGTTTAAAGCTTATGATAACTTTCCTTTTATTTCCTGTTTTGTTTATTTCTTCCTTTTCTTCTTAGTGTATGATAATTATGAGAGAGAGTACTGAGAGATAATTGTGCTACCCTCGCGATAGTGCGCGATACCTGGGAGCGGGAAAATCTTGATCACCCTGAGTAGGAAAGATAGGATGGGCCCGTCGCAAATGTTAGCGAGTTCTGGTATGTGACTGATCACCACATGTAAGGGACAGGCTAACGCGATCGTTCTATTCTTTGAATAAATGGGGAAAAAAGGAAAAGCCCGTACGATCTAGTATGTTGGCCAAGCGAATGTTGAACTTTTTGAAATTGATAAAAATAAAAAAGAATATAAAAAATTAATGATGAATTATATGAATTGAATTGAATTAAAATGAGAAATGAAATGAACTAAAATGATTATAAGAATTGGATTGATAAATTGAATTAAAATGATTAAGAATTTGAATTAAGAGAATTGAATTGAATTTAAAATGATTATGAGAATTTGAATTAAAATGAGAAATAGAATTTGAGTTTGGCCAGAATAAAATGATAATGAGATAATGAGATAAAATGAGAAATGAAAATGGTACCAATGATGATTTTGCTAGCGTGGTTTGGCACACGACCCGAAATTACCCCAACCTGAGTGTCGAATTCACAGTGAATCGGCAGTGAGACTTAAGTTACCCGGAAAACTAATTTAAGTCAAAAGACATGCTAAGAACCGTACCCGGCGTGAACACCATTGGTAGACCACTTAGCGGATAAAACCGTTGTTGTGGAGCCGATCGTCAATGGACAATTGCATTATCGGTTATATTATCCTAACGCGTGGCGTTGGAGGGCCTAGAGTTTCCATACGTATGGGTAGCGCTTGGAGAAGCTAGGACATTAGATTACTTATCTTTTTTTTTACCGGTCGTGGACCGAGGATTATAAAACTTATAAAATATTGGATGATTCTGCCAATTCAAGTGGTAGTTGGATTGGGGGAATTGCGTCAATAACAAAAATAATTGGGAAAATATGATGATTAAAATTAATGATAATTGTGAATTAATTTATTAAGAGAAGATGATGATAATGATATTAAGGATTAATAGTTTTAAGAGAGAGATGATGATGATAATTGAGAATTATGATTATAGATAATGATAATTGAAAATTTAATTGCGAGTCACGAATAAAGATTATGATAATTGAGAATTAAACGTTTAAGTGAAAAATGATGATTAAAGTTGAAGATAATTAAAAGTTAATTGTTTTAAGGTAAAAAAGAATAATAATAACCGAGAAAATGAGATGTTTTTGATAAAAGATGATAAACTAAAAACGATGAAAGTGAAAATAATTATGTAACGTTGAGGTCAGTAGAACCAATAGACGATCAAAGTAATATAAAATATGATGACCAAGGGCCAAATGATTGAAACCCTAGGTCGAATGTAGAGCGCAAAAGAGAGAGCTGAGTAGATAGAAGCAAGGGTATTAGTACGTAGCGGACATAGGAATGCGACAAGACCAATTTTTTTGGAATACTAGAGTTGACAACGTGTATGAGTATTGATTATAATTATATTTGATTATGTTATGATAATGTTTTGATATATTGATAAAGAATAGATAATTGATGCGACCAAATAGACAAATGATACGACTATAGATAATTATTACGAGGAAATAGATAATTTAAAATCGACTGGAATAATGGGGTTTTAAAGCCATGAAATGAATACTCAAGAAGACGAGTCAAAGCGAGTTATGTAAATGCCAAAGTATGGGTTATTATAGTAAAACCGTAAAAACCTTTGTATACAGTATAATATACGTACAAGAAGTGTTATTATTTGCAGATAGTCAATAAAGTCAATAATCAACAATCAAAAGCAAACAAATCAACAATTAAAAGTAGAAAACAGAGCAATTACAAGTATCAAAGCAATTACAAATAATTCCCAGTGGAAATAAAAATAAAGAGATAAATCAAAACTCGATCCAAAATTGATAGAATTTACAGAAAGACCAGAAGTCAAACAAGAGCAGACATCAATAAAAACCCCAGTTTGTTAGAAACAGTAGAACATCAAGCCGCAAAAAGATCGAGAAGTTATTAAAAGAGACCGTCAAAGAAACCAGAATCAGTCGAAACAATAATAAACACCGAATTAGAAAACGAGGAAACAGGACTTAAATTACTTGAAGATATTCTAGACAATCCATCGGACAACGAGAACAGCGACAGAGAATCAACAGACCAAGTGGAGAACAGTATTTTAGGAGAATCAAAAGTCAATAGCCAGATCAGCATGACAGAAAACGAGATCCACAGCAATGAAACGACATCACAACCCGAAAGAGTGGATATCGGGGAGTTTAGAGAAAAATTTCGAGGCGAACCATTTGATGGAAGTATCGATAAATTACAAACGTTCATAAAAGAATTCGAAGTGTATACGACAATATGCCATTGGCCAGACATAGCAATTAGAGAGAGACTTCCACTGTATTTAACAGGGAGTGCTCAAGATGTATATTTAGAAGCCAAACGAGACCCAAGCAAACTTAAAAGCTGGAACGAGATTAAAGACTTTCTAATCAACACGTTCGGAAACGCGAAAGAGCTCAACCGAAAAATGTTAGAATTTTTGCACCGAAGACAAAAACAAAACGAATCAAATGTTCTATTTGCGTGTGAATTAAAACGATTAGCAAAAGAAGTTTTCGGCGATGAAAAAGTACCAGAGGAAAGAATAGTCTCAGTATTCATAAAAGGACTAAAACATCAGGATATCAGAGCAGACGTGGGATGCCAAGCACCGCAAACAGTAGATAAAGCACATGAAATTGCCAATATATATGAAACATTCCGACTACCACAACTACAAGTTGCAGCAATGACAGCAGGAGCTATTACAACAACGTCAGACAGTGAGGTCAACAACAGTCAGACAACAAATGTCAACCCAACAATGAATCAATTCATTCCAAGGGCACAACAGATGTTCAAGGCCCACCCATAAGAAACCCAATGAATAATGGTAACGGTAATTTGAATTACACTAATAATTTCAGATTCAATAACAATGGAAACAACGGACCAGTATGCGAGAATTGTCAGAGATTCGGTCATCAAAGCAGTGAGTGCTTCAAAGCAAAAACATGTCAGAGATGCGGTAAAATAGGTCATACGGAAGTAATCTGCAGGGAATTCGGGAACGGCAACGTTGGATACAACGGAAACGGCAACAACAGAGGATACGGCAGAAATCGTATTAATGGCGAATCCAGAATAGTAACTTGTTTCATATGTAATCAAGTAGGGCACGTCTCAAGAAATTGCCCACATCAAATACAATCAAATCCACCTGGACCAAACCAAGCAAATTCAAACGTACAAATCAATTTGATGCAAGAAGTTGAACGATTGAGAAACAAAATAGAACAAATGAAAGGCAATAATCAACAACAGCGAATAAACATGCTGCAGGAGAACGGAGATGCTCGAAAGCAAACAATAAACGTCAACCGAGAACAACAGAGAGCGGAATGGCAAAGACTATAAATGGAAGAGGCAAAAGAGATCCAAGCAAGTTGTGAACGCCGAAACGGAACGACAAAACGCATAAATATGATGAGGGTGGTAGATGAAAACGAAATGCACACTGCGGAGCAGTGTGTTGTGAACAGCGACGGTGACAAAACGAGTGTTAACGATGACGAAACGCCAGAAAATAAAATAAAATGTGAAACGAGTAAACTGACTAGTGAAGAGAAAATAAAACGAATCCAAGAATTCATCAAAGAGAAAAAAGAGAAAAGACGAGAAATTAAAGAAATTCAAATGAAAATTGAAGAGATTTAAAACGACGAGACGAAAACAATAACAAAACCTTCAAAGGAGGCTATAGCTACGAAAATCCGAATCCAAAGGATCCTACTACAGAAATTAGAAGAAAAAATCTGGCGAGAAGATGAAACGTTGACAGATGAACAAGTCAAACAAAAATTAGAAAGGAGATGGGCCACAACTAAAAGATGGTGCAATTCGATAAACAATGAGAAGCCAACAAAAATACTAAAAATTAATATGCTGAGGCAATTAAAAGACGGACAAGTGGATCTGGAAGACGAAATATGCGAAATTAGCAGTCTGGGAGACGAACTATTCCAATCATGCGATAATATCAGCCGAATTAAAACTCCACCAACTAGCGACGAGGATGATTTGGATGTAGCAAATTCAATGAAAATAAACGAAGATGAATGGAAACTACTAACCGAAGTATATGAAATAGTATACAAAGTCAAATGCAACAAACAGTTTATTGAGACAATAACATTCGAGAAATTTACAAAATTAGTAGCTCAAGCGTATCAACTTGAAAAGGGCGTATTAACAGCGATTTGGAAAAATTTCATCACAACTCAAGAAAGTAGAAGCGGAAAAATACCAAATCAGAATCCAACATCCAGAAATTCCGACGCAAGTAATCCAATTAACGGGAACAAATACTGATGAATTGTACCAATGGGTACAAGAAAAAATGGGAAACGGCCGGAAAAAGGAGCAATTATATATCAACAGTTGGAAAATCAGAGCAGGCATGCACTTGGTAGACGAAATGATATGGCCGAGAAACGTCAATATTTTATCACTTTAAAAGAATCGACAAGAGAAACAATTACAATAAATCCTAAAGGACATTAAATTGATATTCGAAAACAAAATTAAACCACAGTTAATAAATGCGAAAGAACTTCTTATGAGGGAAAATCAAATGATATTAGTCAAACAAGCAGTCGACCAAACAAGAAAATTTATCGATCGAATAAATACTAGAAGACCGTACTCGATGAAACAGTTTGTAGAAAATGTGAAAGATACCGAGATTATGACTCTCACTAATGAACGAGCAGGTGAACTAATCGAAGCCTATGGCAAATATCAGAGAGCCATGAGAGGAAGAGAACCCATAAGAATGAGGATAAAATTACCTAATGGTGATAAGCAAATAATCGAAGTAGACCCAGATTGTAAAGTGGATGATCTAATAAAAATAATCGATCAACAAATTCTGGTTAAAGTGAGAGAAAATAGCGACGACGGAATGATGGAGGATGTGATATTAATGTATAATGAGAATTTTTTAGAGGAAAGCGATCAAACTCCAATATACAGTCTAGGAATATGGGAAGATGAACAAACAATAAAGGTCATATCGAGGGACGAGCCAAATGGTGGAATCAAAGACGAAAAGACAGAGGAGCGTAAAATAATAGAATTCCAGACTAAATTGAAAAGTAAAATGGATCGAACATTAGAAATATACAACGTATGGAGAGAAGACGAGGAGTTATACCGGAAAATATTATTTCTAAACGATAGAGATTGTAAACCAACGCCGTGGATAAAAACATGGGACGAGGAATTAGCTCGTTGGGATTTAAAACAACAAAATGTATTACCGAAATGGACCGAATATATTCCAAGCGAGATATCAGAAGATTTGTTGAAAGAGATTCCAGATGAACTTTGTAAAGAAAAAACTCCTTTTTATATGGACGAGCTGAAATGGCTACCAGAAGAAGATGAACAGTTACGGGAGGAGAAGTGGCTAGCACCATTCAAATAGAAAATTACAGATTGGCATGAGAAAGTAAAAGCAGCCAAAGAAGGCAAAGTGACAAGTATATCAAGTCCAAAATTCTATACGAGACCAAGAGGTTATCGGTTAAAAATGAAAGTGTATCCAAATGGAGACGGAGTAGGGAAAAACACTCATGTGGGAGTATTTTTCATTATTTGCAAAGGAATAAATGACAGTAAATTATCGTGGCCATTCAGTCAAAAAGTAATTATTTCGCTTAACGCACCTGGACGAACGGAAAGATGTCACCGTGACACATATAAACCAGATAAACGAAGCACATGCTACCAGAAACCGAAAAGTACCGAAAACATTGCATCAGGATCACCAAAATTTATCGATCAAAGATCAGTAACAGGCGAACAATCAATTTTTATCAAAAATCACGATATTAGCTACACACTCGAAGTAGAAAGAGAAACCGATATAATAGAAAGCGAAAATTTAGACTTACCGAGAATTTGTGTGTTAGAGAAACGAGTTCCAGGATCAAAATTTCTACCAACGGATATGGATGATCTTATCGAAAATGAATTAACTGCACTATTCAGAGAATTAAAAGCTATTCTGAGAATCGGTGCTAAAAATCAACACAGATGAGCAGTTGAACTAGCAAAAGGAATAATAGATTCATGTAAACGAATTGAGAATTTGAGGACACTGGTTAAAGAAATCGAGGAGTACCGACGAATTTAATCTTGGTATCCAGAACAATTCGATGGATTAATTCGAAAGTGGAAGCATATAGAATGGGTAGAGAAAAGACCCGAAAAATATCGACTAAAAATTCAATACCCAGACATAGAAACCGAGGAGAGAGAGGAGCATGTCACTACAAAGATCAAAGAGATAAAAGCTAAAATGCCATACGAATTACCTTTTCATTTGCAATATGAAGGGAGATCTTTAGATGATGAGTTGGAAATCGGAGTCACTCCAGTCAAGCCGAGAATAAGTAATATTTTAACTGTTAATAAAATTGCAGGTCAGAAACTAATCAAAAAAGGCGAAAAACGGAAAATCATCATACAATCACCAGAAAATAGAGATAGCTTAGAAACTCTAGATGTGGAAGAGGAAGTGATAATCGAATCAGTCGAAGACGACGATGTAATAACCGATCTGGAAGAAATCATGAACGCAGCAGGGAAAACAAAGAATCAGAATTCGGGAGATTTATTAGCAACCAATGCTGAAACTGACCAGACAACCGATGAACGAGAAGGATTCACTTGGGCACAGAGAGAACCAGTCGAGACTACAGAAGCAGAAACGGATATGGAAAATGTACGACAAGCGATTACCAAAGATATGCCCACTACGGACGAATGGAGTAATTGGATTGCTGACAGAGGAGCTACGACAATGAGAGAACTAGCCAACAGACAACCAGATCGAAAAGAAGCCGGAACGATGATGGATAGCAAGTCGAGAGGCAGACTAAAAGTAAATCGAACGGAACCCAAGCCAAAATCAAAAGAACAATTACAAAACGAGAGCACAAAAATAAAATTGGAGAAACTCAACCAATAAAAAGGGTATTGAGGAGACACCGAGGATAACGAAAAACAAAATCCAGAATTTTTCAGCGAAAAGAAACCACAATCAGATTTAAAAGAAAACGAAAAGCAGAAATCAACCGAAATTATAAACGATGAAAAACAGACGGTGAACCTAAGATGACCAAGGAGACATCGAGGATAATGAGAAACAAAATCCAGAATTATTCAGCGAAAAAGAACCACAATCAGATTTAAAAGAAAACGAAAAGCAGAAATCAACCGAAATTATAAACGATGAAAAACAGACGGTGAAACTACAAAAGAATCAAAATCGACAGACCCTACTACAAAGATTATTAATATTAATTACGTCAATAAATCTAACAGAAGCAAAAGAATTCCTTAATGAGAAATTAGAAATGGCAATTGAAGTTAAAGAAACTCAAATAATAATCAAGAATACTGGAAAACGACAAATTAATATGATTTGTATAACCTCAGAACGGATAACCTACCATTGCGAAACATGGAATCTGAAACAGAAACAAACTTACATATTCGAGGATACAACCAGGAATTCAACGTACAAAATCTGTATAATGGGCATAAAGAGCTATAAATGTGAAATAAGAAAAAACGAGGAAAACGTGATCAAAACAACTCCTGCAACGCAACAGAAACACAAATTAAAAAAAAATTCAAGTAGAAACAAGTGTGGATGCAATAAAAATAACGAATATAGGGAACGAACAAATCCACCAAATTTGTATTGAGTACCAAAGAAAATGTCAAAAGAGAAATCGGAGCTTTTATTCTGAAAATGATGAACAATAAAGAAGGAATATGTATTCGTCTAACCAAAAACTCGGTAAATAGTTGCAACTTCATTACTATGGACAATGATGATCAATTTACCATTCAAGAAAGAGAACAAGCATCATGCGAAATAAAAGATAACATTTGTAGAGATATTATGGCAGTAACAAACGGAGTACAGTAGTAGGATGTGTCACATCCGGCACATGTCACATCCAGCACAGTACCCCCCCCCCGGCCGAGAAAATTTTTCTAAGTCCAAAAGTCCAAAAAAAATTTAAGACAAAGACAATGACTCATTCAAGGTCATTTAAACAAAGACCATGCCTCATTCAAGGTCATTGGGTGACTCCTCATATTTTTCAAGGTCATTTAAACAAAGACCATGACTCATTCAAGGTCATTGAATGACTCATCAAATTTTATAATATATATTTTTAATTTTATTTATTTTTATTTAATATACTTTATTTATTTAATTTAATCAAGTCAATTATTTCATTATTTTATTTTTAAATTATATTATTATTAAATTTAATTGTTTGTTTTTATCAAGTCAATTATTTTATTATTTTATTTTTAAATTATATTATAATTAAATTTAAATTGTTTGTTTTATTAAAGTCTATTATTTTATTATTTTATTTTTAAATTATATTATTATTAATAAATTGTTTGTTTTAATGAAGTGAATATTGTTTTAATCAAGTCAATAATATTATTTATTTATTTTTATTTTATTTTATTCATTTTATATCATATAATTTTTTGTTTTAATGAAGTCAATAATATTATTTATTTATTTTTAATTTATTTTATTTTATTTATTTTATATACTATAATTTTTTGTTTTAATCAAGTCAATAATATTATTTATTTATTTTTATTTTATTTTATTTATGTTATATACTTTAATTTTTTTTGTTTTAATTAAGTCAATATTTTATTATTTATTTACTATTTTTAAATTATATTATTATTATTATTGTTATTGTTATTATTATTGTTATTATTATTATTATTATTATTATTATTATTATTATTATTATTTATTATTATTATTATTATTATTATTATTATTATTATTATTATTATTATTATTATTATTATTATTATTATTATTATTATTATTATTATTACTGTTGTTATTATAATTATTAAGATTATTATAATTATGATTAATATTATTATTTTTATTATTAATATTTTTTATAATTATTTTATTATTTTTATTATCATTACTTTTATTTTTATTATTATTATTATTTTTATTATCATTATTTTTATTTTTATTATTATTATTATTATTTTTATTATTATTATTATTAATATTATTATTATAATTATAATTATTATTATTATCATTAAAATAATTAATATTATTATTATTATTATTATTATTATTATTATTATTATTATTATTATACTTATCGTTTTTACTATTATTATTTTTATTATTATTATTTTTTTTTATTATAATTATTATGATTATTATTATTATTAATGTATAATAAAAACAAAACAACTACATAAAACTTTTATTATAAGGAAATAATTTTATTATTTTTAATATGATTATTAATATTATTAATTAGCATGATTACTTATTAATATTGTTTAATTATTTATTTTTTTTATTATTATTATTATGATTGTTATTATTAGTATTTTTTTTTTTTATTAATATGATTAATAATATGATTAATTAGTATGATTATTTATTTTTCTTCTTATTATTTTTTCTTCTTAAAATTATTATTCTCAAGGTCATTGGATGACTCATCATATTTTTTCAAGGTCATTTAAAAGTAGGTCAAGGTCATTGGATGACTAATCATATTTTTTCAAGGTCATTCAAAAATTTTCAAGCTCATAGTATTTTTTGACATTTTTAATATAAATTTAATACTTATGTTATAAGTTTAGTTTTAAATATTATTATTTTTACTATTATTATTACAAGTTAATATAATTTACTACTTATTTTTATAAGTAATGTTTTAATATTTTGTAATTTTAATTTTATTATTTTCAAGGTCATTGGATGAGTCATAATATATTTTTTTCAAGGTCATTTAAAGTAGGTCAAGGTCATAGTATTTTTAAACATTTTTAATTTTAATATACTACTTATTTTTTTTAAGTAGTGTTTTTTAATGTTTTTTAATTTTTATTCTATTATTACTATTTTTATTAATATTATTATTATTATTATTATTATTATTATTATTATTATTATTATTATTATTATTATTATTATTATCTTATAAGTAGTGTTTTAATGTTTTTTAATTTTTATTCTATTATTATTTTTATTATTTTTATTATTATTATTATTATTATTATTATTAATATTACAAGTTTTTATTAATTATAATTTTCATTATTATTTTATATAAATTTTCAACAAAGTATATAAAATTAATATTGAATAGAAAAAGTTTGTTCAATTGTGGTTCATAGTATACAGGGATAGAACAATTGTAAATGTTTGTAAAATGTTAAAGAAAAATTCTATATTTTTAAGAAAATATGTGCAAATAAATATCAAAACTAATTATGGCTCAAATGTGTGTGTTAAACCATCGATATGTTACAGTGTTTATGGAAAAACTTTAATGAAAATATGTGTTATTTTTCAACAATTTATAAAATATTTATTTTATGGCTAATAATGTGTATGTGTTAAATCATAAAAATAGTTCAATATTTATGTAAAGTTTGAGATTGTTAAGAAAATGTATATAATTTATGATACACACGTGTTTTTTGATTGAAATATGTGTGTTTGTTTTACCGATATAAGAAAAACTATGGACAATTTTTAAGAAAATACACGTAATTTATGATTATCATGGGATTAGAATTTGATTAAAGTTGTGAGAAAGTTGTTAAATTTGAGATAAAACTGATTAATTTGTAAATAATGTTATTATTTTGAAGAAATTTTAAAATAAGACCTTCAGCAAATTGGTAAGAAAATAGTAGTTATTGAGTAATACTTATTAAAATTACCAAAGTTTTATAATTTTTGACAAGTCTTGATAGATCTTTAATAAAATTTGTTAGTACTTTGAAATAAGAATTAAAAAAAAAGTTTCAACACAGTAGCAAATCGTAAAGAAACTAGTACTTATCAGTTAATTAAATTAACTAAGTTGTAAAATAATTGAAAAAATTTGTTAGATTTTTTAAAATTTTAAGATTGTTAGGTAAAATTTCTAGGTACTTGTTGAATAAAAATTAATGTATGTTATCAACAGCTCATAGTTTTTAATCTTACAATTTCTCTTCATTCCTGGAAATAATCGTAAATATTTAAATTATTCAGAAAATTGTCAATAACAACATAAGTAATGGGTAACATAAATTTTTTAAATACTAATCAATTTTAGTTTTTAATTAAATTACAAATATAATAATAAAATCAAATAAATACTTGAATACATGAATCGAACAATTTCTTAGAACTGAACACGTATCGTATATTTTATTCAGATTCCAATAATATCATTAAAATTAACCAAAATCTTATTGTTATATTTTGAAAACCGTTAAGTCAATGAAAATGTATCGATTTCACTAAGTATCCATCTTTTGACATTGATATATAACCGAATAAATCCTCTTAAAATAAATTCCTCCTCTTGACCTATCGTTTCCCCTTAAAATAAAAAAAAATTTACTCTCAACCAATCATTTCTCTTTAATGACATTATTCCAAACTATGTTCAGTATTTTTGATAAAAATCACCGACATATCGATATTTAACCCAATAAATTTCTAGAAATCCTCTTAAAATAAAATTCATCTCGTGACCAATCCTTTCCCCTTAAAAGATCATAAATTTTCTTCTTTACCAATCATTTCTCTTTAAATGACAATATTTCTACTCTCTCAAAAGATTTACACACATATTAATATCTATCTGAACAAATCCACCTAAAAAATATTATAAATTCCTCCTCTATATTCTCCATTTAGAAAATATTTACCCTTTGAACACAGATATTCAACCAACTCAATACCCTTAAAAATGGCAACAAACTTGTTCTTAATCGATTATTTCCTTAAAATATCATAAAATTTCCTCATAATCAATAATTTCCCTTGAAATGACAATTTTCCTCACTACACCAATAATATACATATTTTTTGTAAAATCGTACAAGGTAAAATTTCTTTAGAAATCTATATTTAACCGAATAAGATCCTTTAAAATCCATCATTCGGATCATATTTACTATATGTATTCAACCAATCAAATTCCCACTTAAAATTATCATAAAAATCTGAATTTTACCAATAAAAATAAATTTTCTTTAGTATTACAAAATTGTTATCGATACCCAACATTTTCCGTTGAAAATGACCACAATTTGATTCTGGCAAAAAATTCTATCAAATAAAAAATTCATCAAAAATGACTAAAATCGAATAAAGTCTATGTTTCCCACATAAATTAAATTATTGTAAAATATATATCATGTTGCTCAAATAATTAAAATTAATCAGTAAATCAAGTATAAATTCAATAAAAATTACTAGTCAACCAATAGAGATATATCAATGATTTTCATAAGTATACTGATAACCACACTGAGCATTCCCTTAAAAATCTCTAAATTATACTACTTTTGTGATTGATATCCATGAAATCAATAAAATTGAAAATGAACGTAATTATTGATCTCCTTTTTTTACACTGTAAAATCAGTTAAAATCGTAGGTTTCACTAAAATATTTTTAAAAATTAACCGATTTAATCAACTATTTAAATAGAACATAAAATTATAATTAAAATATCAATTGCTATATTAAACACTTACAAAGGTAATATACTTTGAATGGAGAAAATATACCTCGAAGAGGAAAATATTCATTGAAGATAAAAATATTCGTTGAAGAGGAAAAAACATTCATTGAATAAGGAAAACATTAATTGAAGAGAGAAAATATTCATTAAAGAGGAAAGCAATCATTAAAGTGAGAAAATATGAATTGAAGCTAACAAATATTCAGTGAATCGAGAATTGCTTATAATAAATTAGACGGTAAATTTCTCAATGATGAGATGAAATATCAATTAAATATTGGGAAATACTTTAAACGGAGTCTGAATTATTCACTGATCAATAAATATACTTAAAAGATGAAAATATTCACTGAAAATGAATTGTACTTTAAGAGTGGATGAATTACTATTATATTCAATTAAAACTTGTTAACAATTGAGTAGATTTTGTCGGTTAATTATATTTAAATATATATATATATATATATATATATATATATATATATATATTTTGATGGACACTTATGGACGGAGAAATAGTTATTAAAAACAATAACCGCGCCCGATTTACAATAGTAAATTCAAAACAAAACCAGCAAATTTAATACTATAAATACTGGTGGATCTGATACAATATAACAAGTTAATTTTTAAAAATATTTTAGTGAAACCTACGATTTTAACTGATTTTACAGTGTAAAAAAAAGGAGATCAATAATTACGTTCATTTTCAATTTTATTGATTTCATGGATATTGTCATTTCAAGGGAAATTATTGATTATGAGGAAATTTTATGATATTTTAAGGAAATAATCGATTAAGAACAAGTTTGTTGCCATTTTTAAGGGTATTGAGTTGGTTGAATATCTGTGTTCAAAGGGTAAATATTTTCTAAATGGAGAATATAGAGGAGGAATTTATAATATTTTTTAGGTGGATTTGTTCAGATAGATATTAATATGTGTGTAAATCTTTTGAGAGAGTAGAAATATTGTCATTTAAAGAGAAATGATTAGTTAAGAAGAAAATTTATGGTCTTTTAAAGGGGAAAGGATTGGTCACGAGATGAATTCTATTTTAAGGGGATTTCAAGAAATTTATTCGGTTGAATATCGATATAAGTCGGTGATTTTTTATGAAAATAATGAATATAGCTTGGATTAATGTCATTTAAAGAGAATTGATTGGTTGAGAGTAAATTTTATTTTATTTTAGTGAGAAACAATTGGCTAAGAACAAAATTTATAATCTTTTAAGGGGAAAATCGATTAAGAGCAGATTTGTTGATATTTTTAAGGTACTGAGTCGGTTAAATATCGTTATTTGAAGGGTGATTTCTATAAAAAATAATGAATATAGTTGTTAGGGTAAGGGTAAGTGTTATTTGATGGGAAATGATTGGTCTAGAGTGGAATTTACTTTAGTGAGAAATAGTCAATTAACAAGTTTGTTGTCATTTTTAAGGGGGTTGGGTTGGTTAAATATTGTTATTTAAAGGGCAAATATTATCTAAATTGGTATTTTTATGATTTTTTTTATAAAAAATATTGAATATGGCTGGAAATATTTTTATTTGATAGAAAATGATTGGTCAAGAGAGTAATTTATAATATTTTTAAAGAAATTTACTGGAATGAATATTGGTATTCAAAAGGTAAATATTATCTACTTGATAGGCTTTTATAAAAATTATGAATATAGTTGGTATAATGGAGTGAAAAATGACATTTGAAGAGGAATGATTGGTTGAGAGTCGGATTTATAGTATTTTTTTTAAAAGGGGATTGAGTTGGTTGAATTTATAAAATACTTAGGAAAATTGTTACTTTTTCATTGATTTAAGGTTAATCAGAATATATCGATAAGATTTCAGTTCTAAGAAATTGATTGATTGATGTAACTATTTGTATACAAGTATTTATTTTATTATTATTATATTTGTAATTTAATTAAAAACTAAAATTGATTAGTATTTAAAAATATTTGGTTACCTATTATTTATGTTTTTATTGACAATTTTCTGAATAATTTAAATATTTACGATTATTTCCAGGAATGAAGAGAAATTGTAAGATTAAAAACTATGAGCTGTTGATAACATACATTAATTTTTATTCAACAAGTACCTAGAAATTTTACCTAACAATCTTAAAATTTTAAAAAATCTAACAAATTTTTTCAATTATTTTACAACTTAGTTAATTTAATTAACTGATAAGTACTAGTTTCTTTACGATTTGCTACTGTGTTGAAACTTTTTTTTTAATTCTTATTTCAAAGTACTAACAAATTTTATTAAAGATCTATCAAGACTTGTCAAAAATTATAAAACTTTGGTAATTTTAATAAGTATTACTCAATAACTACTATTTTCTTACCAATTTGCTGAAGGTCTTATTTTAAAATTTCTTCAAAATAATAACATTATTTACAAATTAATCAGTTTTATATCAAATTTAACAACTTTCTCACAACTTTAATCAAATTCTAATCCCATGATAATCATAAATTACGTGTATTTTCTTAAAAATTGTCCATAGTTTTTCTTATATCGGTAAAACAAACACACATATTTCAATCAAAAAACACGTGTGTATCATAAATTATATACATTTTCTTAACAATCTCAAACTTTACATAAATATTAAACTATTTTTATGATTTAACACATACACATTATTAGCCATAAAATAAATATTTTATAAATTGTTGAAAAATAACACATATTTTCATTAAAGTTTTTTCATAAACACTGTAACATATCGATGGTTTAACACACACATTTGAGCCATAATTAGTTGTGATATTTATTTGCACATATTTTCTTAAAAATATAGAATTTTTCTTTAACATTTTACAAACATTTACAATTGTTCTATCCCTGTATACTATGAACCACAATTGAACAAACTTTTTCTATTCAATATTAATTTTATATACTTTGTTGAAAATTTATATAAAATAATAATGAAAATTATAATTAATAAAAACTTGTAATATTAATAATAATAATAATAATAATATTAATAAAAATAATAATAATAGAATAAAAATTAAAAAACATTAAAAAACACTACTTAAAAAAAATAAGTAGTATATTAAAATTAAAAATGTTTAAAAATACTATGACCTTGACCTACTTTTAAATGACCTTGAAAATAATAAAATTAAAATTACAAAATATTAAAACATTACTTATAAAAATAAGTAGTAAATTATATTAACTTGTAATAATAATAGTAAAAATAATAATATTTAAAACTAAACTTATAAAATAAGTATTAAATTTATATTAAAAATGTCAAAAATACTATGACCTTGAAAATTTTTGAATGACCTTGAAAAAATATGATGAGTCATTCAATGACCTTGACAATAATAATATTAAGAAGAAAAAATAATAATAAGAAAAATAAATAATCATACTAATTAATCATATTATTAATCATATTAATAATAAAAATAATAATATTAATAATAACAATTATAATAATAATAATAAAAAAAAATAATTAAACAATATTAATAAGTAATCATGGTAAAATTATAATATTAATAATCATATTAAAAATAATAAAATTTCCTTATAATAAAAGTTTTATGTAGTTGTTTTGTTTTTATTATACATTAATAATAATAATAATCATAATAATTATAATAAAAAACAATAATAATAATAATAAAAATAATAATAGTAAAAACGATAATAATAATAATAATAATAATAATAATAATAATAATAATAATAATAATAATAATAATAATAATTATATTAATGATAATAATAATAATTATAATTATAAAAAATATTAATAATAAAAATAATAATAATAATAAAATAATTATAAAAAATATTAATAATAAAAATAATAATAATAATCATAATAATAATAATATTAATAATGATAAAAATCATAATAATAATAAAAATAATAATATTAATCATAATAATAATAATCATAATAATTATAATAACAACAGTAATAATAATAATAATAATAATAATAATAATAATAATAATAATAAATAATAATAATAATAATAACAATAATAATAACAATAACATTAATAATAATAATATAATTTAAAAATAGTAAATAAATAATAAAATAATTGACTTGATTAAAACAAACAATTAAATTTAATAATAATATAATTTAAAAATAAAATAATAGAATAATTGACTTGATTAAAACAAACAATTCAAGTATATTAAATAAAAATAAATAAAATTTAAAATATATATTATAAAATTTGATGAGTCATCCAATGACCTTGAATGAGTCATGGTCTTTGTTTAAATGACCTAGAAAAACTTAATGAGTCATCCAATGACCTTGAATGAGTCATGGTCTTTGTTTAAATTACCTTGAAAAAATATGATGAGCCATCCAATGACCTTGAATGAGTCATGGTCTTTGTTTAAATGACCTTGAAAAAATATGATGAGTCATCCAATGACCTTATATGCATGAGAAATATTGAAACTACATGCGTGTCAATGCGATTAAAAAAGAAACAACCATACTTATGGGGTAATCTGGCAGAGGATTCAATGCACGTGATATATGCAGGAAATAAAGGAAACGTGGTATGTGTAGCAGTGAAAACACTTAAAGGAAAAGGAAATTCCAGAAATCAAACCAACTCGACTAGAAAACCCAGAGAAACTTCTATCAAAGACTCAGAAAGCTATTACCAGAAAGCAGAAGCACAAACAGGACAAGATCTCAACTTGTCTAGAATAAGAGATTCCAGAAAAGAGGTACTAATAATGGTAGTACCAGATCAGGAAAGATATGATGTAATTATGATTCGAAGTCTATTCGGAGGACGAATCACTAAAGTATGCATTAGAGATGAAAGAGAAGAGAAGAGTCGGAAAACTAAAACCGAATGCCGGAAAATACGGGATAAAATGTATCTGCAACACCAACTGTTAACAAGAGAGAAAGGTCGAATCTATCGAGTATGCGTGTATAAAGAGAAGCGAAACAAACCAATATGTCAAATAGTGACTAAGTATAAACAATCGATAATATTACCGGAACACTTAACCAGAAATAAAACGAGGACAACAACAATCGAAACTACAACAAACCGAGCAAAGATAAACATTAACGGAAACGATGGACATATTTCAATGGAGGAAGCCCACCAACTCCGCAAAGCATTCAGAAAAGCTCAGATCAGAACTGAAATCACAATTATAACGGAATCAACGAAACCAGCGAAAACAGACGAAGCAAAAATCGCAATCAAAATGATATGGATAACCTTCACAATAGTAAGCATCATAATGGCGTTAATATTAATTCAGCAGTGGAAAGTCATCAAAAAATGCAAACCAAAACCGAGAAGACTAAGAAAATGGCCAGTGGTAGAAAAATTCGAATATGATATCACTTTAGAACGTTCAGAGACCGGAAGGAACAATGAATATGATGAAGTAGCTAGTCAAAGCCCATATTCAAGTGGATTGTGGATGAAAGAGTTGCCAATAATAGAAGCCTCACAAGGATGGCCGAGTGAAATTGATGTATACAAACTTACTGATGAGAGATATGGGGACATACGACAATTACGTATGAGACGCCAAGAAACGTTTGTGTAATGAGAGGAGGAGACCGTGTAAATAGTGTATATTATATAAAAGTAGTATTGTATGTAAAATAATAAGATAAAAGTATATATTGTACATTGCGGAGACGTAAAAATGAACCTTGATGTATAAAGTTCAAAAAAAAAGAGGCTGAAGTAAATCGATTACAACATCAAAATAATCAAAACCAGAAACAATTGAGAATACTAAGAAAAGAACTTACAGAAACAAAAACGAACCTCAGAGGTGAACAATTCAAAAATGATGAAATCAAAAGACAGTCAATCCTACGAACAGTAAACGAAATACTAGAGGATTACTGGAAAAACGAATCCTACCGACTCAAAGAACTGACCAAAGTCAACCAAGAGTACCTCAAAAAGCTGGAAAATAAAAACGAGAAAAACCACGAGAAAAAACGATCCCTGAGGAGAGAAATCGAAAACTAGCTAAAATCATCAAACGGCAAGACCGAAAACTAACTCAACAAACCCAGTGGAGAATCAACAATCAGAGAAACATCCGGTTAAAAAGAGAAAAAATACTGGAACTTCAAAGATTACAGAGAAAGAACAAAATCAGAGAAAACCCTCAACAATCAGCAGAAATCGATAGCCTACAAACCCTATTAACCGTCACTTACCGAAGAAAAGAAGAACTAACAAGAATCCTCCGATTAATAATGGACCACGAGGTAAAGGTAGAACCAGAAGTCGATACTGAATGGTCCGAATCGGAGGTAAACCCAAACCTGATTCTTCAACAATAAACCAAACTGATTGTCCTAGACCCAATGTGACGTTCCAGCTTGATATCAAAACCCAAATTCAATAATATCTACAACACTACAATCCAATCCAATAATCGAATCTCCCCAATCTTTCGTTCTTCACGATACAACCTCCATAATCCAATCCAAAAAGCCTAATCTTCCTCGTCAGTATAATTCAATCCAATAAAACCTGATCCAGATAATTCAATCTTCGAACCTCAAAACCCAATCCAAGACGATCAATCCCATCCTACGAGCAGAAAGACATTAACGATCCTACTATATGATGATCAATTAGACTATTTAATGATACTTTTGATCTTATCTGACTATGATTCTGATATCAGACTACTCTATTGATACTTTTGATCTTGTGCATGCTATTATGAATCGATTTTATGTATGTGTATAAGTCACGACTGTAATCGTGCATAGTGTAAAGTTTTCTTATTTATTATTTCCTTCAATACCTTGATTATGTAATTGCGGGTCGCAATTTTAAATGGCCCGGACTGATGAAGCCCATTTTTTGTTTAACCAGCACGATAACGCCTGTGTATTTTTGAGCAGAAAATTTAAAATTAGATAAAAATGGAAAATTTAAAGAAAAATAAAATAAAGAAAAATTTAAGAAAAATTTTGATACATAAAAATGTAAAAATTTAATTTTAAATCGAAAAGAATAAAAAATTTTTTACTTTTGGAATATTCTGGAAATTCCTTGTTTTAATGCATCAAAACACACACACGAACAATCGTGATATATAAGGCGATGCTGGTTGAGCAAAATTTAATGCAATTATTATTATCAACACTTATTATCTCTTTTGGTACTCTAAACGTTATTTATTAAAGTGAGCTCTTATTTTCTTTGACTTTTATTGATAATTCATTTATTTATTTATTAATAGAGCTTTAGCATGAATTATGTTTATTTTATTTGATATGATTGGGAATAAAACTTATTTGAAAATATTTCTTTTTCTATATTTTTACCCATCATGATCAATTTATCTATTTTGTCATCTAACCTCCATTATGAAGTTTTGAATTTAAAATAAAGTTTATGGAAATTGAGAGACGAGGAGACAGCCAAATGACTACTTCCTCATTCCTCTCTTACACTATACAAAATGATATTGACGTTCCAGCTCCTGCGTTCCGCACGACGGGGCCTTCACGGGCACGAATCATTGACGATGTTCCACGCACTTACACGAGTTCGAATAGTATGTTGGATTTTAATGACTTTTAGTGTGTTTTCGGCTGTGGGCCGGAAAAATTTCGACAATATAAAACAAAGTTTTTATGCTATTTAAATATTTTATTAAAATAAAAATATAATTTACCCAATACATTCATCATAAATCATAAAATATACCGCTCTCCGCACGCCGACACCCAAGCAGAGCTCCATTGAGGTTGCGAGGATGCGACGTGGAGAGAGTTTCGAATAAAACTCTCACTTACATCGTAAAAAACGTTCAAGTTTTGAAAAACGGTTTAACGAGTAAAAACGATTAAAACGTGTAAAAATGAATCGGTATATATACCTATTGTACGACCCTAACCTTGCGTGTTCTTTTTGATTTAATAAAACAAAATTTGACCTTGGAATTTTCTGGTATATTCTAATCTTTAACTTTATTATTTTGAGATTTTATTTGACAATTTTTCTTTTGAATTTTTAAATTGAATTATTTCTAATTCAAATTATTTGATTTTTTATTTCATTTTCATGAAATTTCGCATTTTGATAAATTGTCAAATTTTCGGTCAAATTGTTGGGTTTTCGTGTTATGTTTATATTTATTTCATGCGGATCTTGTTGCACTTTGTTATTATTTTAATTTATTTTTGTGTTTATAGTTTTATATTTGATTGTTTTCTCTCTCGTATTTTGGTAGGGTTAATTGATGTTTTAATAGGTTTGATTTTAAATCTGCATGTTATATTTGCATGTGTGTTACCGATTCATTTAAACATTTACAAGGCCGTTTGTGCTCTGGCCCAACACAAATAACTTTTTTATTTTCAAAAATATAACAATAAAAATAGAGGAGAAAAATCCAATTTTTACGGGGCTAAATAGGCAGCGAATCTCTACAATGTAAAGTTGATAATGTATTGAATAGGGATAAACTTACTTTAGCGAACATGTCCACGAGATGGGGACAGCCACGGTTGTCCTTGGGATACCTAAAAACATAAAATTTTAGTTAAAAGTGGTTAAAAATCAATTTACCGATTGTTTGACCCGTTGCTATGACAATAAGCGACGAGCAAAAAAACAAAACATATATATAAAAGAAGACTATACAATTAAATTTATCCTAAACCCTTGAGTTTTGAGAATCGAAACGGTGGCCGGTAATATTAAATAATATATTTTATGTTATAGTAAAGTTAATCTTATTTTTATAGAAAAAGTTTATAAATTATATTATAATATTTATAAATTATATTATAGTAATTTAAATTAAAATTTTTATTTCTAAATTTTAGTAAATTAGGATTTCTTTTTGGTAATTCAAATTAGCTTTCATAAATAGAAAATTAGAAATAAATTCTTAATCTGAAAAAATAAAAATTTTAATATTATTATATTACAGGACCTAAATTTAATTATAATTTGTTAATGTTAAATTTGCTATTGATGTTTGAATATGAACTGAAGTCGTTGGATATGGGGATACTAAAGGAGCAAATGATTAGGTAAATTAGCAATTAGATAGATAGATGAGAGAGGGGACCGATCAAGCAGAGCATGAAGTCTTCTATGACAGCTCATGAACCCGAGGGGGGTTAGGGCATTAGCAGTTCCTGAAAGGGAGCTCACCTTTTGCTAACCTTCCACCCACTAGTTCACAGTACCAACGCCAATTTTTGACGGGTGACTAGCGGTTCAAATTCTTATGTAGGCGCTGGGTGGGGAATAGTAACCCTTAGGCAGTTTAAACTATTTTAAGGACCCATCAGTGCCCAGCAATATATATATATATATATATATATATATATGATTAAAACATATTTAAATAAGCAGCAGCATGATCAGCTGAAAATGTAACTTTTATCAAATTCAATTGGTAAAACTAGTTAAGAAAATCTCTTTTCTACAGCATTAGATAAATACAAACTAATATTCTTTAATAATTACATCACAAATTTTACATTTACGAGTAGTGCTTTTGAAACAAGAACAAATAATTATAATCACAAAGTAAATACAAAATTGGCAACTTGTTACAAGAAACTCATCTAGATATATTTAAAGATTTTATAATATGCTGGGCACTGATGGGTAACCAAAATTTCAACCTGTCTAAGGGTAACTACTTCCCACCGAGCGCCTGCATAAAATTTTAACCGCTAGTCACCCGTCAAAATTGACGTTGGTACTGTGAACTAGTGGGCTGAATATTATCAAACGGTGAGCCTCTTTTCAAAGACTGCCAATGGTCTAATACTCAAATGGGTTCACTAGCTGTCGTAGAAGACTTCGTGCTTTAACTCTGTCATCCTCGTCTCAACTATTTATCTATCTTACCATTTTCAATATTTAGCTCAACAATTTAACCATCTTAACATTTCAATATTTAACTGCTTTAAATTATTTTTATTACTAAGATCAAAATCAACACCAATATAATTATTATTTGAATTAATTGACAAATACAATACTAAAGTGTTTAGTCCTACGGCGATACTCTCTTCGGGAATTTAATTATACTATATTAACAATAATAATATTAAAATTTTTATTTCTAAAATGTTAAAAATTTATTCCTAATTTTCTTAATAAGAAATTTACTTGAAACCATAAGATTTTAGTTTATTAATGATAAAAAATATTATTTAATTTAAATTATTATATAGTAAATTATAAAATTTTAACTTATAAAATAAAAATTAACCTTACTGTAAGTAAAACGTCCTATTGTATGTTACCTGCTATCATTCTAATTTTTAAAACTCAATGGTTTAAGAGAAATTTCATTATATACCATATTACCTATATCTATTTCATCCTGCTTGCCACTTATTGCCATGGCAACTTAATAAACAATTTCCAATTCCTATAATAAAGGTAAGTATCGATTTTTAGATACTTTTAACTAATATTATTTAGGTATATCAAGATTTTGGAACGGAACCGAATGCCTTCGATGGCACCTTCTACCACTAATGCTTGTGACAAGGTGTATTTATTCCCTTTTTTAATATATTTTAACTTTAAATTGTAGGATTTCTCGTTCATCCCACTTCGCATAACTTGGAATTTTTCTATCACGGGATATTTGATATGTTTTGTTTTTTTAAATAAATTTTTGTAAGTGTATCATGCTATTTTTATTAATTACCACCTTTTAGAGTTTTAGAGAAAAGTCTTTTAAATCAATGTTTCTAATAAATTATTAACAACGATAATAGTAATATTACAATAATCGTATTAATAGTAATAATGATAATAATAATAACAATAACAATAATAATAATACGAATAACAATAATAATAACAACATTAATAATGGTAATGGTGGTAATAATATTGATGATAACAATAACAATAATACCAATACTAATAGTAATAATAAGATTGATAATAATAATGTTAATATCAATAATGATATCATTGACGATAATATTAATGATAATTCTAATGACAATAATAATAGAATTGATGACAATAGTGACAATAATATTGATAACAATAATAATATTAGATAAATAATAATAATACTAGGCTAATAATAATAATAATAATAGCACTAAAATGATAATATTATTAGGTTAATAATAATATTAATATTGCTACTAATAATAATAATAATAATTAAAAGATAACGCCAATAAAAAACTTTTTGTACGATATATTTCGATAGCATAACTATCATCTTCAGGTACTCAAAACCAACTTAAAATATTATGAATTAACATTTAATTTAAACAAATTAGTTTTTATTAATTTAATTTTTTAATAAATAAATATTTATAAAATATATTCAAATCACTTTGAAATTAATTTAAAATTTTCATTTATATTATAATTTTTTAAAAAATTAATGTAATTTAAAATTTTCAATTATTTTAATAATATTAAAAAAACATGATTTAACACACGTAAACTATTTAAAAACATTCAAAACATTCGTAGTCACAGCACCTTGCACATTAATCTTTGGATCCAATGACCTTATCAGCAATGCTTCACATATCACGCGTTCCCAATAATTATTAAAACTTCTCAACAAAATTCTAAAATCAGACATTCCTATTTCACTTTTACAGCCTCTATTGTGCTCACTAATATTTGTCAAACCCTTCAATCGACAATGCTCTAGAACTCGAGTACAGAGATGACGGGAAGTCTCTCCAATGTATGTGGCATTACACCCATTACATGTAAATTGATAAACGAGATCAGAACACAATCCAACCGAAGTTTTTGATTTATTAATAAACATATTGCGTACCTTACACGAATTAGAGACGATCTTATATTCTAAATTTCCCATCTGTTTACTTAACTTCCTTTTATAATTTGTAAAACCTTCAGAGTACGGCAATACTAACACATATTTAGGCTCAATTTTTTTATATCCATTTTTACCATCACCCAGATCAACACTCAATTCACACCCATCCGACAAATTACATTCAGACTTTCCAAAACATGGATCCTTAGGATTTTTAATCAATTTATCAACAGTATCTTTTATCATCAACAATACAAATGATTTAGAATATCCATTCTTTATCAACAACTCAACCAATTTATCAACACTTTTTACCGAATTAGCAAAAGTAGAAGATAAAGATCATGAACGATAAATTAATCCTTTCACCATATTTCTCATATACTTAAATTCACAAAAGCTTTTAGGAGAAGTATAAAGACCAGTATCAGTTGGTTGTCTATAAATCTCGGTCTCATACTGTTTATCTTTGCGTTGAATTAACAAATCTAAAAACGCAATTGATGACTTTCTCTCGGTTTCACATGTGAATACAATGTTTTTATGTAAACTGATCATAAAATGCAAAAACTGTTCTACATGTTTCTGGTTTTCAAATACAAGAAAAATATCATCCACATACCTTTTATAAACCATGTGTTTCTCAAATTGGAAAGAAACAATTTTCTTTTCCAAACTAGCCAAAAATATTGATGCCATAGTGTGTGCTAAAGGGGAACCCATAGCGACTCCATCTATTTGTTGATACCATTCATTATTGAAAAGGAAATTGACATTTGAAGTAGCAAATTCAAGATGTTTACGAAATGCCCTTCTATCCAAAATGTGATGTTCCGAATCATTTTCATCCCACAACGCACAGCATAAGTCAATCGTCTCAACTAGTGGTACATTCGTAAACAAACTACAAACATCAAACGAAACAATAACATCTTCGTTTTTGTAGCTTTGCAATACAAGACACAAACTCAAAGCTATCCTTACATTCAAACTCTGATCGCATTAACGGTTTTAATAATCCTTCTAAAAACTTTGCTTGTTATATTGGGCAGTATAATAATAATAATAGATTGATAATGATTAATAATAACATTAGATTAATGATTTAATAATGATAATAATGTCAGAGCAATCATAATGATAGTAATCATAATAATAATAGTAATAATATCAATTGAATAATAATAATGATGGTGGTAATGATAATAATCATATTCTGATCAGTTGGGGTCATAAAATAAATTTTTGTAAAAATTTACGGTATTGTGTTGATATCAAAATAAGGTGGTCTAATTGATAGGGTAAATGTGAAATTTCGAATTTAATATCGATTTTTGGGTTTTGAGAGAAACAATGTCGATAAATATTGATAAAAATACAATTAATGATAATATAAAAGTCTGATTAAAATCTAAACGAACTTATGGCCAGTGTCTTACTTTCTCTATCCGATATGGTTCTTTGTAGTCGATCGTGAGAAGTATATATCGAATTCACAAAATTTCGACTATTTCTGCAGCCTAATTATGTGTGAACTAGAGTGACACTTTATTTAAAACTCGCTCTATCGTCGAATTTTTTTATTGTTTCTTCTAGTTGAAATTCTACCTGTATTTTTCATAGTGCTATGTGAACCTTTATATTTAACCTTTCCCAGGACCTCAACACTACTCTTTCTAGGGTTGGGCGATAGGATTTAGGAAGAGAGAATACTGAGCGGCACCAGATACTGCCTTCACCGTGGGTTCCCGCTAACACACCGGTTCGATCCTGGGTAACAAAATTATCAGTTTATTATCTTGTGTGCATGTAGGTTATGGTGTGTTTAAACCAAATAATGTTCAAGCACAAAAAACATTTTTGATTTAAAATCATCATGATAAAGGTTCGATAATAAAGGAAATTCATCAAAAATTAAGAAAAAAAAATCATCTTGGCCTAAAACTTAATTGACACCCAAAAAAATAATATTTTTCCATACGTTATCATTTTAATACGACAAATAAACTTTTTACAAATATCAATAACAAAAATTAAAAATAAAACATATATATAAAGAAATAATGTTTACTTTCGTCTTCTTCCAAAATAATTTCAACTAAATTAACAAAATAACGAAAGAATAAAAGTGAGTGTTTTTTGCTCGACCAATATCGCCTTATATACCACGATTATTCGTGTGTGTATTAAAAATTTTTAATTCCTTTCGATTTAAAATTAAATTTTTATATTTTTGTGTACAAAAATTTTTATTTAATTTATTTTTCTTTAAATTTTCCATTTTTCTAAATTTAAGTTTTCCGCTCAAAAACCCACAGGCGTTATCGTACTGGTCAAACAAAAATGGGCTTAATCAGTTTTTGCCCAACATATATTTTTGTATACCTGTGGTATGATGAAATTGTATAATTAAATAGCTCTGAGTATTATTTAAATTTATGAAAATTCTAAATATATATTAGATTGGAAAATTGTTTTTTTTAAATAATATATAATTTGAAACGACTTATGAATGAAGTTAAATCTTTTTATAATATGGTAACCACGCTGAGGCTGCAATTTATTCCACCACTGAAACATTTGAAGTTTGTGATAATGTGGAAAAATTTATAGAAGAAACATATAAAACTTTGAACTTAACAAACATCGTAAAATTACAGAGGATTATTCATCAAAGCGTTCTAATCTATGTAAGCAACTCAAAAATATGGCCAATTATATGACAAATTGCTCTACAAAATGCGAATCCAAAATGATTTTATAAAGACATTAAATATTGACAAGTCATCGCAATGTTGTCTTTATTCTTATAGAGGATGAGTTGATTCGATTATGGAATTTTTAAAGGCCGGCTAACCTTCAAAGAAATGAAACATAGAATATTCAAATTCGATGAATAAAAAAAGAAAATGACATGTATATAAACTATGCAAAATCTGCAATGTTATGTGAAGGTCTGGCATATCAACGGATGTCAAAGAAAAGTCAGATGAATGGAAGAAATATAACAAAACTTTGATGCTAAATAATTGGGAAAAATCCGCAAAGATCTCTAAATTGCAACAAGCAAATCAACAGTGTAGATGAAACTGACAATGAATTTTAAAAAATTCTAATTAACAGAATAGATAGAATTCATATTCAAATAATGATACTGGTCCAAGGAGATACTGGGTTTGCAGAGAAGTTCACTCTAATCACTGCCACAAAAATGGACATTTTAAGCACCTGCGTTATGAGGCACATTAAAAGAGCTTCCATAGATCCGGATATTTGGCTGCTTATGGAAAAGATAGCGAGAAATCTACAGAAGTAGATGACTCAAACAAATTGGCTTCAACGTTGTAAGAAGTGATCGAAACAGTAAGCTGAATGTTTGGATTTTATTGATTGTGAATGCATGTATGATGTGAATGTGGATAAGTGTAATTTAACTTTCAATAATTCTGATAAAAATATGAATGATTTACATAGAATGAATATTTATAGCAACAATAATGATTTAAGTGAAAATAAATTGATTTTGGATGTGGTACATCTACAGGACCTTAAATATGAGGATATATGTAATATTATATCAGAAAATTATAAACCTTATCCCATTAAATATAATCATATTGGAATGTATAAATTGAAATAGAGGAAAGAAAATGATATACATGCTTAATGCTGAAGCAAAATTACAATTTATTCAAAACATTTGAAAATGACAAACGCAGAAATCTACAAGAATCAATATTTGTTTAAAAATAAATGCAATGGATGCTTATGAATTAGGTTTTATTGAAGAAAAGAAAATCGTTAATAAAAAAATTGAATTACAAAATAAAGAAATTGGAAAAAAATTAGTGAAACACGAAATAATTACAACGGGACCTTCAATTGTCATTAATCCGAGATGCCATTCCGTAAATCTCTTATCAAAGATCAAAGAAAATATAAAAGATATGGAATAATAAAAAAATGTGAATCTCCCTGAAACGCACCATTGATATGTATTAAAAAGAAAGCAAAAGATGATATAAGAATTCTCTTAAATTTTAGAGCATTTTAATTTAGTAACATAGTGGACCTATTATTCCAATACTTAATATAGAAAAAATGATGGACGTTCTTTATTGATCCAAATTCTTGGCAATTTAAGTAGCGCATACTAATTGGAGTTAACTGATGTATTTGCAAAAAAAATGAACAATATTGCTTTAATCAGATACCGTTTGGAATTGCTGCCACTCCGGCGACTTTTCAGAAACTATTAAAAAAAGTGCTATAACCACTAAATTGGAAAGAAGATGTAGCTTACCTCGGTAATATTTTAATATTCTCACCTACTAAAGAACATTGCAGATTTAGAAATGTTTTGGAAAGAATCAAAGATTCGAGATTAAAATGAATCAGTGAAAAATGCTATTTTCATAAAATAAACAAAATTTTTAGGTCATATTATAAATACTGAAATTACAAATTACTTTCTAAGATTTATTGGAAATTATAAAATACTTTCAAATGAGTTAGAAATCAAACAAAATTAGTGTGGACAAATGAATGTGAAACTGCAGTTCAAGGTATGAAAGAGCAACTGATAAAAGCAACCATATTGGTTTTTCCAGATGTTAAAAAGAAATTTATGATGAATGCATATGCAAGTCTAGAATTGAAGCTGTACTAGATTCTAATGGAAATGAAAGAGTAGTCGCTTATGGATCACATGCGATGAACGCTCATGAGCTGGTATATTGCATCACTAGAAAAGAACTACTTGCAATTCACGTAACATTTTATACACTATTTCTTCGGAAAGCGCTTGCAATTAACAAAAAATCATACGGCATTCACATTTATGATCAAAACCAAAAAGTCAAATTAGACCGCAATTTTAGCCGTGGATTAATTACCTTAGTAGTCTATATATGAAATTATGGTTCCAGGAACGTGAATTACATAGTAATACCGATGCTTTTTCGCAAAACGAAATGATGCATGTACACAATTTAAGACGATACACGAGGAACCAAATAAGGACAGATTAAAGAAAGTAGTTTTAATTTTAATGCTAAGAGATAATAGTTCAGTATGGCAAAAATATATATATTGGCAGCTATGGATCAGTTCAATAGATGAATATCATTAAATGCAGTATCAAGACAAAATGAACAGCAACGATGTTGAAAAATAATTGGATTTTGAAATGTCGCACCGAAGTTTATACACTGAAAGAGGAAAATTATTTGAAGCACAATTAATAAAATATTTAATTGAATATTCATCCAGTTAAAATAATGTATCCAGGGGAATATTCAGCTAATAGAATGATTGAAAGACAATTTAGAATACGAGATGCCACAAAATTTCCTTTAAAAATATAATTTATAAAAACCGGGCTGAGTTATTATTAAGTTATAAATTTAACACGAATACTGGAATGTAAATTTCAGGTCAAAATCTGTCAGTATTCAAAATGTAGAACATAAATAACGTGAAACCAAAGTACGTAATAAAATACAATGAAGAAAGTTACAAAAATATTGTTTACTACTTGAATTCCGTAAATAACTGCGTTAAACAGCTTTATCAAAACTTAATTACACTTTTTGGTATGATCGATCATGGGCAATTACGATAAATTACAATAATGCCAAGAACATAGAAAAAAAATATAAAAGGCCTGTTATAATTTTTAACAATTTATCAAAAAGTAATTAAGCATGATCAATTAGAATATAAGCCGAATCCGAAGCTAAATCTGCTGCTGGAAAGTGCGACCACTGAAACACAAATCAATATTAAATGAAAATTAAGAAATTGTCAATAGTAATTTAATTTCACCGCTCAGATTTCCTATATCTGAGTGAAGATGATTCAAGATATCATTCAGGAATTATATTAAATGATAAAAATATATTCATAAATATTTTCATAATCTCGCTGAATGTATTCGAAAATGGTAAAATTAAAACGAATTTTTTTTATCTTGAAAAAACTGCAGAAACCAATAATTATTCATTCTAAACATTATCAATTATCATTTAGTTCATAAAATCCTTGATATTATTATTTCATTCGATCATGACAGCATAAATTTCATTAAATTAGTGTTAATTTGTAATGACCAATCAAAAACGTCATAGCAATATTTTAAAATTCTGCATTTTCATATAATTTTAGATCAATAAATTAGTCTACAGAAATCGATTTAAAGAAAACATTAGAGCAACAACGTGAAGCATATAGAATTATTTGAAACAGCAAAAAATATTAAAATTTTACTCTTGCTATAAAAATTAATTAACAAAATTACGTAATTGTTTTCTTCTGATTATTATCGCCAGCACCCAGTCCTTCAATGCCTAGATCAGTGACTCCTTTAAAATCTACAGTTTCGAAACCCACTCCACTGGCAGTAATTTTTGGTTTCGCCTGTTTCAATAACATTAGAAAGTTACCAGACTTGTTTCGCATTCTCATGTGAATATAAGCTTTACTGCACTTAATATGATAATGTAAATAATTTCGGAATGTATGTATCAAATCAATTGAGTTTTTTCGAGCTGCTGGAGTAGCAAAATGGCGATTAAACAAAACTAGAATTAGAAACAAATTTTAAATAAAACCTTAGAAATTATGTTACCAAAAGTTATATAAGCTATATTATCACCAACTGCAGCTTTAGTTCCCTTTAACTCTACTGGAGGTTCTCTTGATGAATAGAGCACTTGAGGAGCCCTATCGACTCTTCTTCTTGCCTCAGTGAGTTCCTGGTTTGTGAAAAAAAATTTACAGCTTATATAAAATATAAATAAATAAAAAATTGTTAAAATGATTTAATTCGTCGATTTGCTAAGTTTAATTTAAATAATTTACCTGAATGAAAACTTTTCCAATTATAACGTCGTCAGCATCTTTGAACAATGTACTAAAAACCACAGTAACACGATCTTCCATTGCCTTAATGTACATCGTTTCATCGTCACGATAATTAATCACGGCCTGTTTGCTAGTAGTTCCAGATTCTTGATAATCAAAAAACATTTCAAAAACTGAAGCAAAACAATTTCTTTTCAAAAGTGCTGCATTTTGAGCCAATTCCTCTATGTCATCGGGCAAATTTGTTAAATCATATTGAATGCTTACATTGCATCCTTGTTCAGGTTGACTACATAATCTATCACCATATTCCCGTTTTAAAACCAATAGTATTCAAATTAAACTTTTAATATCAACTTCAAACTTACTTTATCTGCACCATATTCCTGCAATTGTTTGAAAAAATTAAGGGTTATACTAACAAATATAATATTTCTGTCAATCTCATTATTTATTTTATAAACAGCTCCATCAAAATCAACCAAACATTGTTTACTTTTTTCAATTTTTGCTCTATCGACAAAAATTATAAATATTTAAAATCATTTTTCAATTGCAAATAGTACCCAGATTTCGCTGCTGTGAATTTTTGTAAAAGAATTTCTTTCACTCCTCTATTGAAATACTCAAGAAGGATCATGTTTTGGAGAAAACAATACACGGAACTATAAATTCAAAATTTATAAACAAAATTAAATTCACAATAATTAAATTAAATTTAAATAGTGAAGACAAACAAATTTAGATTTGTTTTAGATTTAACAAATTCAAAAAACCTTTGATATTCAAGATATGGAAAATTCAGTGAATTATATTATATAAATTTTTATTGGTGGTTTATAAACTTTCAAAAAGAGAATAAAAATAAATAAATAAAAATAAAATGGTTTTAACCGTTAACCTCATACTACTGTTTTGTCAGTCATCCTACGCCTAGCGGCCTAAGAGGCCGGCATCAATTTATAGTAAATTTAGAATAGTTAAATGCGTAAAACTCTCAATTATGATATTTTAAATTAAAATTTAAAATATTTTATTTATTTTCATTAAATAAAAGTGGGTTAATTAATAAATTAACAAAATAAACATGATACATTTTGATTACAAAATAAAACTTTTTACCATTAAAATAAAAAAAATAAGAGATTAAAAATTCAAAATAAAACTATGTATATTATTTTCAATCCTTTTTTATTGATTTAAACATTTATCACAAATCATTTTAGCATGATTATTACATGTTTTTTGAGCGCAACGTATACAACTGTTGGGCCAGAACACATATGGCCTTGAGAAGTGTTTAAATGGATCGGTAACACACATGCAAATATAACATACAAATTTAAATAAACCTATTGAAACATCAATTAAACCCTATCAATTATGAGGAAAAGAGAATTAAATATAAAATAATAAACATAAAAATAAATTAAAATAATAACAAAACGCACCAAGATTCGCACGATACCAACACAAACATAACAAGAAAACACAACAAATTCGACGAAAATTAATAAATTAATAAAAGTTCATGAAAATGAAACTTAAATCAAAAAATTTGAATTAGTAATAATTCAATAAAAATTCTAAATGAAAAATTATTAAAATAAATCAAAAAATAATAAAATTAAGGAATAGAATTCACTAGAAAATAACAAGGTCGAATTTTGTTTTACTACATCAAATTTAACATGCGAGGTTAGGGACAGAAAATAGGTATAAATACTGATCCATTTTCACATTAAATTTAACCATTTTTGAAACCGTTTTACTAACCATAAAACCATTTTGAAACTATTTTCAAAGTTATTTTTGAGCTAGAATTTTGTTTAAAAATCTACGTTTAGAACTTACTTTTAGGTGAGAATTAGTTTATTTGGAGCTCTCTCTCCACGTCACATCCTCGCAACCTCGGTAGAGCTCTGCTTGGATGTCGGCGTGGGGGGAGATGCATTTTTATGCTGTTATGGTTTTATTTGGACAAGTAATTTTGTATGTTGATTATTTAATATGTTAATAAATATTTATAATATTAACCATTGTTTTTCATGCATTTATTAATATTAACTAAACATTTGTCGAAATTTTTCCGGCCCACAGCCAACACATATTGCAAGATAGTAAAATCTACATAGTACAGATTTGTGTAAGTGCGTGGAAAATCGCCAATGATATGTACCCGTGAAGACCCAGTGTGCGGAACGCAGGGGTCGTAACGTCAATATTATCTCTATAGATGAAACGAGAAATAAGGAAGAGGTCTTTTGGCAGCTTCCTCGTTTCTCATTTCTGTAAAATCGACCTAAATTTCTATTACACACGGCTCAAAATCACCACACCGAGTAGTCCAGTGGGCACTCAGTAAATATAATATAAACACAATATGCGCTTAAGGCCTATTAAAGGGAACGGATACGGGGATAAATTAAACTGAAATCGTTGTTATAGCTAAATTGGATTAATATTTTGAAATAAATCAGATAAAAATCATTGGTATAATTAAATCAAATTTACATTTCGGAATAAAATAATAAAAATCATTAAATAAGTAATTTATTGATTCAAGCAAATTATTGATTATTGATTAAAGATAAATAACTCATTGATTAAATTAACTAGAATAATTATTGAACAAGATTGACGTAATTCATTTTCTTTAAATTAATTTGTTAAATAATGTAAATTCATTGATTAACAGTAAATTAATTCGTTGAGTAAACTAAATAAAGTTGTGAGTTAAACCAAGTAATTCCTCAATTAACATTAAATTAATTTGAATAGAAGTAAAATAATGCTTTGATAAAAATCCAGTAAATCTTTGAGTAAAGCTTTGATTCAGTAATTAAAAATTCTTTAAATAATTTATTAAAATAAAGTAACCTATTGCCTAAAGTAGTTTTATCGATTAAACCAATTTTTAAAAGGTAAAATAAGTAAATCGAGTAAAATAGTTCGTTAGTTTAAATTAAAGTAGTTATGGATCAAAACGACGGTAATGCAGTGATAACGAAACTTATTAATTAAATACAAAAATTCTTTCTTTAATAACATAAGTACGGAGACTAAAAATAGAGAAATTAAAGATAAAATAGAACAGTGGATTGCTTAAAATCAAATAAATCGATTAAAAATTGAACTAACTGAAAACATTGCTAGGGACAATAGATGGGCATCATAGAAAAAATCAATAGGTAAACAAATCAAATGATTAGAATCAAATTCCAAGTTACAATGAATCTGCAGTTAACGACAGGAGAGTCATGAATTTATTCAGGCAGTGTTAGCACTCCACCCTTTTGTAAAAATCCAAATTCCAGTCATAGTAGGGATAATCCATTTTCCGAGTGAGGCCATAAGACATTGGATGCTTAACCAATATAAAACGACTGAAATTTATTCCGACGAATCTTCAGATGATTAATCCGACACCCACTGCGGAAAGTAACCCTGAACATCCTATAACCATAGTAAATTCGCAGAAAAAAAAATCTAAAGGGCTAACCTTGATAGAAACCATCAAATTCATGGTAAATAAAACCAATTTTCAGCTGGTCACACAGCAGATCGTAAGATAGACTAAATAGTGAAGTAAATATCAGATAAACAGGATGTGTAAGATATACTCACTAAGTTGTATAGCTACGCGAGAGCATTGAACAGTCGACCTTCGACAAATCAATAAACGGTCAAGTCAATGAATTAGCATTTCCGACCGGATATAAAATCGACCCATTATCAAATACCATATTGTAAATAACCAAACATAATATTCATCTGATCTAAATAATATTATAGAAGAATCAATGGAATTTTCGTGTGAATCGACAACAAAATCCAGAATACCTTCAAGTGGAGAAGGGTTAGGGACAATGGCTCCTACATCTAACGCCACCAACGCCACGATTTCCCTTGCTGATCGTTGGAGATGGGCATGGGCCCAACACCGCCAGGAAAGATGCCCGGATTTCCCACCGTCGAGATTCCTCGATGGGGATAATTTGGGTGGAGGGACGTACACTCAATGAACCCCGTCAACTGAAATCCATAAACAGGCCCGGCAACAATTGGAGAGTTTAGTGGCTCAACAACGCGACCTAAATGAGCAGGTGACCCGAGCTCGTCAGCACCTGGCGAACGTAGAGGAGGATTTGCGGGCGAGCCGAATCGCCGACTCCTACTGGCATCCTTGCCAGATCTATCCAAGCCAGATCCCCTCGAGCAATGCGGCCCGATCCCGCAACACTAGAAGGCCAGTGATGTCAATCGCGGGCTACACCCCCGAAGAGTGGGTGGCAAGCCGATTCCCCTGAGGAAACTCCAATTGTCTTCTTCCTTGATTTGTGATTACATCTTAATACTTGTTATATAGGATTGAGAACTTCCGTATCAACTCGGGATTCTACTGTTACTTGTTTATAAACGTTTACAATAAAAGTCGCAAACTATGGTTACTTATTTTTTTTTTTGAGAAAAACTTTTCTTACGAACTTTGTTTAATACCATGCCAAAATGACGTAATCACACTCCGATCTTGAATTACTCTACTTAATTTTATTTTTATATTAGTTATGGAAATTACTCAGGTGTTGCAACAGGAATTATCCCGAGCACAGCAGGACAACTAATCACTCCATCGACAAGTCCTACAACTCACGAAGGAGGTGCAGCAGGTAAAAGCTACCTGGGTGGACCAAGCCAGGCTAAAGACAACCTACCAACGCCTAACAGCAGCTCAAAGGGGCTGGGCAGAGGAACGTCAACTTAATCAAAGCTTACGCACCCAAATCCGAGGATTGGAAGTCGCCCTGGCAGTCTGTCGGGAGGGGGAGGCAGTAACATACCCACTCGTCTTCGCCCCGTCCCAGATGCCACCCAAAGATCCGCAAGCTACAAACCAGTCCGCCACTCCATCCCTAAATCGTCGGCCGGGACGCAAGGAGCGTGCCCGACGTCGAGCAACACAGCTCCAAACCCATTAACTCATAAATACTACGTGTTTTGTTGATTTAAATAGAGTAGTCGTATTCATAGTCAATTTTGTCCCTTAGATACATTTGTATGCCAGCGTTATCACAAATATTCGTATCACGTCACCGAACCTCCGTCTCATTTTCCACAGCCAAATAAGAGTCTAAATCTTGAATTTCTACAAGGGACAGAGCAAAGCGAGCATAGGTCTTCTATCGACAGCTCGTGAACCCGAGGGTTGTCCGAGCAATTACAGTACTAGTGATAATACTCAATTTTTGCGGACAATCCACCACTTGAACACATTACCAACGTTGGCTAGCAACGGGTGCCAAGTGGCAGTTAGCATCTTTTTGTATGGAGTTACTGGGGCAACTACAGGTTAACTCAAACAAATGACGAAACCCCGTAACCCACCACAACACTGAAATATTCTTCTTTCCGTTTCATATAAATGGCATTGTTTACGACTTTTCTTTACTGATGAAGTTGAAGGAGCCGAAGAATTTTCGCGTTTCTTTACAATTGAACAATTTATAAAACTAATCGATTCTTTCAAGTCTTTGTTGCGTAAGTTTTGATGCTGTCTTCGCTGCAAATTTGGTAAAATTAGTGACTCACTAAGTTCTTCTAAAAATAAATTTCTCCTATCGTTTTTTTTTAAATTCCAATTTTTATATATATTGGTGTATATAAGATACGCCTCCAATGCACTGATATCTAAAATATTTGTAAAAAATGCTACAGGCCATCTGTTTGTCTTCCTTTTGCATGTGTATGTTTTCAGCATTTTATCCATAAGATCAGTGTCTCCTTTCGTTTTATCGTAGTCAATTATAATTTCTGGTTTGCGCTTATTTTCTTGTACAATCGTATCACTATTATTGGGCCAGCACACAAATAGCCTTGAGAATTGTTTAAATGCATCAGTAATACAGCACGAAAACCCAGCACCAAGATAACTTAAAATACAATATACAACACCAACTAAACACTTTAAAATCTGAGAGAAAATAAATAAATATAAAATGCATCAAGAACCGCACGAAATCTACATAAAAAAACATAATAACAAGAAAATTTGACCGTAAAATGACCATTTATATAAAAGAAAAAATTAATGAATTAAATGAATAAAAATAAAATATTTTTGACTGAATAAATTTAATTAAAAATGTTAAAAATAAATTACCAATTTAAATTAAGAAATAAATAAAAATTTAATGTAGATAACGCAAATAATTTCAAAGTCGAATTTTGTTTAATCGCAGTAAAATTAACACGCAAGATTAAGGACAAATTATAGGTATAAATACTGATGTGTTTTCACAAATTTTCAGTCTTATTTTTCGGGGAAAATTTCATTGCAGAGAATTAGTCGGTGTATATAACTGGTTGAGAGCCGTGCATTCAGGCAATTAACACGGGTAAGTGTCTTGCCTGAACACGACCACTCTCAACTGGTGCAATATTATTAATTGATTTTTCGAAGGGAATTGATGGGTAATTTTTAAATTGAATTTTTGGATGACTTTTCAGATCGAATTTATGGATGATTTTTTTTCAATTGAATTTATGGGTGATTTTTTTCAATTGAATTTATGGATGATTTTTTTAGATCGAATTTATGTATAGTTTTTTTTTCAATTAAATTTATGGATGATTTTTCAAATTGAATTTATGGATGATTTTTCGAATTAAATTTATGGGATTTTCGAAGTAAATTTTATGGAATGGACACAATGAATTTCAAATGGTATTTATGATATGCTCACAAGGTTTTTATGCATTACGCATTGCCGTATGTGGCCGATGTAATATACTGAATAAATATTTTCTATCTATAGCCTCAGTGCGTCGAAACTTTTATTCCAAATGCTATGGTAAAAATTTATTTGTTATTCTTTTTCCGGCCCACAGCCAAAACATAACGCAAGATAGAAAAATAAAACACACTATCGAACTGTGTAAGTGTGTGTAAAATCGCCAATAGTTCGTGCCCATGAAGGATCCGGCGTGCGGAACACAGGAGCTGGAACGTCAATATTATTCGTACATAGGGGAAATTGGAGGGTAAATGAGTAGTCCTTTGGCTGCTCCTTCATCATCCGTTTCCTGTAAAATCAACATAAATTTTTAACAACAGTCGGCTCAAAATATCTAACACCGAGTAGTCCAGTGGGCACTCATTAAATACAATATGAACATAAATAGATCATTAGGATAAAGAAAGGGAAAGGGTAGCGGGGAAATTAGCGAAATCGTTGCAACAGTTAAAATGAATAGCCATCGGAAAAAGATTAATCCGAACGACCAAAATCATGAAAAATAATGTTTTTAAATAAGAATTAAATAAATTAATTTGAGTTGAGGCGGAGAATATGGGCGGGACGCTGCTCAAATTTTCCGAATTAATTCAAATACTTAACAAAAATAGTAAAGTAAAAATGAAACTGTAAAATAAGGGCGGATCGCTGCTCAAATTTTCCGAATTGATAAAAATACTTATAGAAAATAGTAAAGTAAAATGAAATATTGTTCAAATGTTAGTGTAATATCCTTATAAAACCGAAAAATAAGGGCGGTACGCTGCTAAAATTTTGCGAATTAACAAAAATACTTTATCGAAAACCGGAAAAATACAGATGGATTACAACTAAATTTTTATATAAGAAAAATATTTCTTAAAGATAAGGAATAAGGACGAATCCCTACACAAAAATTTGTTAATAATATTTATATAATTGTAATAATAATAATAATAATAATAATAATAATAATAATAATAATAATAATAATAATAATGATAATAATAATAATAGTAATAATAATGATAATGATAATAATAATTATGATAATAATAATTATGGTATTTGTAGTAATGATGATAATAATTATGATAATAATAATAGTAGTAAAAATCATAGTAGTAATAACAATAATGGTAGTTATAAAGATAATAATAAAGGTAACAGTAGTAACAATTAATAAAGTTGATACAAATAATAGTAACAATGACAATACCAGTATCAATAATAGAGAACATTGTAGTTATAATAGGGATAAGGGTAGGAGAGCTAGTGTGTGAATATTTAAAATAACAAAGGGTGTACATGCCGTAGAATAATCATCAACATGGACAACTATAAGAAGGACCAAGTGAATGGACATAAAGATAAATGACATGAGAGTATAGGTTAACATTTGAATGAGATAGGAGAATAATGGGACCTAAGAATCGAAATCGAGCACAGGCCTTCTATCGGCAACTCGTTGGACCCATGGATCGTTCGGTCAATTATAGCATTAGCAATAGCGCTCACTTTTTGCTTACGATCCACCCACTCGAACACAGTTCCAACGTTGCTTAGCAACGGATGCCGAGTGGTAAGCGAAAGAAATATTTGTATGGGGTTGTCTGGGTAACAACCATATAGTTTCAAAATGTCAACACCCAGAAACCCACCACTATGGTGCATTGTGGACAGTAAAATTACTGCTCTTCCTTTTCGCGGTACATATGACGCCAAAGTGAGGCTCTTTGTACAACTGAAAATTGTTGAAAATTCTTCCCGAGAACGATTTGAATGAAAATTTTTGGGAATAAATGATTTATTTTTTCTCAACGTTCCAGTTATGGTTAGGCCACAACTTTTCATATTTAGAGCCAATTGCTTTGAAGTAAAAAAATTGTCAATTGTTATATTTCTATTTGATCCAAAATATGGTATACATAATTTTTCGACAATTTTTTCGCCGAGATTGATCGCACGTTGGCCTCCTTCTTTTCCTAAATATGGAATCCTTCCTAATGGAAATCCTATTTGTGAATCATTGATCCAAAATGTTTTGATTCCATATTTTTCTGGTTTTGATGGCATATATTGTTTGAATGGACACTTACCATCAAAACCAAACAATTGTTCATCCACAGTTAGATTACATGATGGCATGTAAAATTTTCTCAAATTAATATTTATTTGTTCCTACAAGTCTCTGATAGGTGCAAATTTATCGTTGGCACGTCTTTCATGTCTCGAGTCTTTATCATCAAATCTAATAAACCGACAAATTTCGTGATATCGATTTTTGGACATGATCGCTCGAAAAATTGGAGGTCCGTAATTTTTACTCCATAATCGGTCAATACTTACATCTGACGATTTTAGATGACCATCTGTCAACAACACCCCAATAAATGCACCCATCTCTATATTATCAACTGGTTTCAACTGTTTTTTATATTGATTTTTTGTGTGCACTCTGATAGCCTCCTTATTAGTCATTTCTGTTATTACTGACAATAAATTATCTGGGAAAATTAAATGAAAGGCGTCCACTGGATCCTCATTTGTAGTGACTGGTAGTAAAATGACTTTGTTGGTTGAACCTCTAATAATATTATGTGCAGGAGTCCTTCCAGTAGTTTGAGGAAAACAATACCACACACTATGATCTTTTGCTGGTGGATGAGTGTTGTCATTACCAGGTGCAGCTGGTAATTCCTGACGTATTGACACTCATATGATCAGTATATTCTGATTCGTCACTACTGTATTTATATTCTTCGTCCGAATTTTGGATTTCTGCTAACAGACGAATTTCTTCATCATTCAAGAAGCGAGACATTTTGAGGGATATTTTTCTAAAATTAATGAATAAATCAATAATGAAAATTAATAATAACATCAGTATAATAGAAGTTGTTGATTTAATTATTATAATACATACCTGTATACAAAATAACGACAGTTAAATTTTTTAAAAACTTTCAATAACACTCTCAGCGAAGGACAAACGACAACTAATTCTCGACGGCCGCTGCGACCGTTAGAGAGGGGATGGCGGAGTGTTTTTTATAATCACGTGCAATTCGTAAAAAAAATCTTTTTAATATTTTTTTTCGAAAAATTTCACATCCTTTCATGGAACTAGAAGATTACCAAAGCCCATTTTAATGGTTGTTAATTCTAAGAAAAGATATAGCTAGGTAAAAGTGCACACGGCCGCTGCGGCTGGTTGAGTGAGGTTAAGGGTTAATATCTGTTGGATTTTGGTAACTGGATTTTTGTTACATGAAATTTGTTATCAAAATCCAAAAATTAATAGATAATTTTGCGCTGTTGTCGTTTTGAAGTTTTTTCATTGAGGTTTATTATAGGTGTGCTGGGTACTGATAGGGAAGAACTTTGCATAATGGGTCAAGGGGTAGACACTAATTCCCATACAGTACGCGCATAACAATTATTACCACTAGTCACCCGTCGAAAATAACGTTGGAACTGTGCACTAGTGGGTGGAAGGTTAACAAAAGGTGAGTTCCTCTACAAGAACGGCTAATGCCTTAACACTCTGTGGGTTCATGGACTACCATAGAAGGTTTATTGTACAAATCATTTAAGTCACCTTTTAACTATCCCTTCAGTAGCCTTGGAACAATGTGGTTTTAGTTGTAGGATCTTTCAAATCAAATAATTTTACGAAACGAGAAACTACAAATTATAATTTTAAGCGAACACAAATTTACGGACGGTCAATATTCAGTACAACAAGGTTAATTGAAATCAAAGATATGAGTGAATTGTCCCAGTAGACGGGCTTCCTTCAACTTGCGATTCCGAGCCCTCTAATGTTTACCCGGCTGCTGTTTTGATGGAGGTGGTCGTTTTCGGACAGGTGTAGCTACTGCATTGGTCGGCTTCGGGAAAGGCGCGGAGATGGAGGCCTTTTCATCGACCGCGAAAGTATCTTCGGCTGGGAATAGTTTGGTTTCGACATAAGTAGGTTTTGGGGCGAGATCGGTATGGATCTGCAGCTTCGTTTCTAAGGTCGCTATTATGCAGTTCTGTTGGCGAATTTTAACCTTTAGTGACCTGGATAAAGTAACCTCCACTTCATATAGACACTTCAGCTGCGCGATCTGCTGGTGGAGCTTTTTGGCCTCGTCCGACCGGATCCATGTCTCCTCCATGTTCCTACAGCCACACACGAGGGACTCCGCACGTTGCGACTAGCTGCTCGCCTCCTCATGATACTTGGCGACGTCTTTCCTGAATTGCTCAAAGTCTGCTTTGTGGCCTTGTACTAGTTTAAATAATGTATATTTTTAATTACTAGTTGAATAATTACGTGGAGAATTTACTCAAATGATAATATTTAAATCAACGTGTTACGGTGTCGTCTAACTCTCACTGTTATTTATTGTTACACACCTAGGGCAGGCCCCATCAGTACCCTCAAAGATTTTCTCTTGTCTCTGTTGAAAAACCCTGAAGCCCCTGATGACGCGTGACCAGAGGTGAACAAGAAAACTACGATGCTTGGGTTTTAATTCGTGGTTTCACGGGGTCTTAAGTACGTTCGTGTTGAGTTGTTGGTAAGTTTAAATGAGTACAACCCTGTTCATTGGGGTTGCTTCCTTCCTCAATGGTTCATAATAAAATCGTTGGACAACGTGTGATGATGACGGCGGATTAGGTCGTGTCATTTGAATTTATATAGGTGTAGCATAATATTATTATATCGAACTATTTCCGCAATAACGGTCATGACGACAGTATGTACTAAGATCATTATAAACCCGTGATACTAATTTTAATCACTCTTTTATCGTAACGAAAACAAGGATAACATGAGTGAGGGAATTTACAACGACCACCAAATAATAATGATCAAAATTCCCTTGATAAATATTAAAAATGACATTAAAACGAACGATTATAATAAATGAACTAAATAAACTTATAAGATTTTATTGAGTGAATCCTCGTTATTATAAGCAACTCAATCATAATAAATAGGCTAAGTAAAATTAATGAAACTTTATTGAATGAATTCCTGTTATTATATTCTTTTCAATTAAAATCAATAAACTAAACAAAAGTGATGAGATTTTCATTAGGGAAACTCCTGTTATTTAAAAATATAATAAAAGGAAAAAAATAATAAAAGGAAAATGTTACGACAAGCAAAAAAAAATTTTTAATAAGTAGACATGGACAATTATATTTTAATACATATGTTCCTGACATTAGGATTTTTAAATATATTTCGATTGGGTTAATAAATGAATACAGTAAATTAAGTGGTTAGAGCAATTATTTGTGGTGACTCCTAATCATTTTTATAACAACATTTGAAATTTTAATACTTGTAATCTTTTGACAAAAATAAATGTATTCTTTAGAAATAAGTTAAACTATCCTTTAATTTCACTTTTCCATAATTGTTTATTTTCTTTTTGAATCTTGGGATAATCGATTTTGCCTAACATTTGTTTATCGAGTTTTATTATATCATCGTTGATTTCCTTTCATTCTAATTCCTTCTTCCTCTTCTCTAGTCAATTTAATTTTCTTCGTTTGTTGGTGGATTTTAAACCTTCCTAATGGCCATTCTCAGTCTTACGACGGTCAGGTGATAAGGTTCCCGGGGATAACTCTGGGCTGTTCTGACAACCGTCACTACAGCTTCTTCACTTCCTGGGCACTACAGTCCGTGATTTAGCACCACTCGTAGTAGGTCAGTATTCATTTTACTATCTTGCAAATTTTAGATTACTGATTTTAATTTAGAAGTGATTTCACTCCGTCGTGATGGAGTTCGATCACAGATACTTCTCTATAGGTTAATCAAAAACGAAAAATTTTGCATAATCATAAAAATAAAAAGAATAAAAACAAATTTAGAATGGTTAAAAAAATTATTATTCAATTAAAATATTAATAAGCATACAGTAACTATAAATATTAAACATTAAAAATAAAACAAAATTACTTCTTTTATATAACTGCAATTTTCCAAAAATATAAATTTCACGAAAAGTAATTAGATTAAAAGTACGTTGTTTATAATAGCAAATAAATTTTTTTTAAAAATAAAGTATTGAATTTTGCTTGTTCAGCACTGTGTTGGGTGAATGGTTTTTGACCTTGACCCCTATACATACAAGCTTTCCGTGTCCGCCAATGGTTACCCGTTGCTAGACAACATTGGAACCGCAACCATTGGTTATGAGACCGCCAAAGGTGAGCTCTAATTGTAGAACTGCTAAGGCCCGGCACCATGGTGGGTTCAACGCGCTACCGATAGAAGGTCTATGCGCAAGTTGCGATCTTGGTCTTTTCTGTATGAACTTGACATTATAAGAATTCTGTGTCGATTCTCATTTCATTTATAACTTATTAATTTTACAATATAGGGTTAATGAATTCGCAAGATAAACCTGGAAATATTTTATTCGGATAATACGACATGTACATTGTGAGTCAGTTCTCAATTAGTTCACTGCTTTGAGTTCGGTTCCATCGCCTGCTGCGAGCACCGTTTTGCCGGCTACGCCTTCCCCGGCCGTCGTTGAGGTTGTTTAGATGTTGCCGGTTAAGTGATTTGGCTTGCATCCCGGTAGGGTATCTGGGCTGGAGCGATTACCAGCGGGTAGGTCACTGCGTTACCCTCCTGGCAAGCCAACAGTGCTACCTCTAGGCTCCTGATTTGGTTCCGTTAGTTCTCGACCAGTTGTTTTTTTTCCGCCCAGCCTTGTTGAGCGGCCGTCAGTCTCTGATAGGTTACTTTGGCTCGTGACGGCTCGATCCATGTCGCCCTGATTCTCTGTATTTCTCGACTTATCTGGGTCATCTGAGTGTGTAGCTTTGCATTTTCTCTACGGGATTTGACCAATTCTTTGCTTAAAGTATTGAGCGAATTCATATCTATAAACAAGACTATTTATTAACGAGTTTACGCAAATTCAAAATTATTTAACTCTTTCTAAGGTGGTGGCAATATACTGTAACCATTTTAAACTAATAAAAATATCTTAATGTAACGCTGTCGGTAATCATTTTTACTTTTGGCACAACTACTGAAATATATTGAGCCGCAAGAGAACAAATTTATAGTATTTGAAATCATAGATGTGTTTTCCAGCTATATTTATTGACTGCTGACAGACAAGTGTGTGTGAACTTTAGTTTCCTTTGCTTAGAAAGGGTTAATAAGAAATAGTGATGTGCATGATTTCGTTTCGCCAGCTTCGTAGAAGCTTACCGGCGCTCAAAAGAAAAGTTTGGTCTCGATTAAATTAATGTATTTTGACTGTTACGATTTTGTTTTTAACCTGTTAGTTATTAGGCGCTAATTATTAGTGCTATATTGCTAAAATTCAAAAAATTAACGATTCTAAGTTTTATTATCAATACATTGTGGCTTTCTCAGCAGATTTCACCTCTGCTGTCTGTCGAAACCTCGATAACTTAATGGATTTGTCAGTCTATAACGAGAGTATGAGTGCTCCTGGTGTTGAGACGATCTCCCGGTACGATCCAGAGTGGTTGATGAAATTAGTCGTCTTGGCACTATCACATCGATCGGAGCCTCCATCTATTCTAGTGCCGGGTCGTCGAGCTCATACAAAATCCCATACTCAGGTGCGTATCCATCGGTACTTGGGATTCGACCCGAGACAATATCTGCATTGACTCGATCCAACCGACGCCTGGCCATGGCTACCTGCCAGTTCGTTTGCCATTGGTGCATTTTCAACCTGGCCAGCGTGAATTCGGCCCTTTGCTCAGCCTCTCGGGTAGGGTTTCGCCCTGGCTCGCACTTAATTGCGATGTATGGGAGCTCCAGTTTGTCGTTTCGAGATAGACACTGCTCACTTGACTCCCTCACCGGGATATTGAATAACTGGCGCCCCACATCGCCTGCCTGCATCTTACCGCTGTCCTCGCCAGGAATCGGACCGTAATTCTTGAAACATCGATCCATGATCCATCCGCGAGAGTTGAATTTCGTGCTAAATCACATTATCAATATAGGTTATGATTATTAAAAAATAAGGGAGTCTAAGAGAAATGTGGGGGAATTTTATCCGATTTGCCCACTGAGGTATCGTGATTAGTACGCGATATTTTCTACTATATAGTTCATTAGGTTGACATATAAACTCATCTTTGTGTGTCAATAATTCATTGAACAATTCCAATTAGATCATTATAGTATCTGCCTCAGCCTTCTTCAGGAATATGAGGGGTCATACGATTGGAGTAATTTTTTATTAATGAATTTCATACTTTAAATTTAAACAAATAACTAAATTTTATTCTCACTATCTCATGCACATATTTCTAAAGATCTTCGAGATTTAATTTCATGATAGAGGGCCTTCTAATTTTATCATATCCCTAGCTAAAATTGAATTAATTACATTTCACCTTTCACTTTGCGTCGGGGTTGCAATGATACATCGATGTCAGGTAGACATTTTATCGGCAATATCGTAATGATACAAAACATTGGCCAAAAATAGATTAGTAACCTTGGTCGACGCGTCATTTCGTCGTTAGATGTGTGGTCAGAAATCGATTGCGGTTGTTCAACTGGGTGTTAGCATTTTTATGGTTAATTTCATGAACCTCGTGTGCAAAACTTCACCTAGTGGATCGTCATATGGAAAATACATTAATTTCCCCCGATTAATGCATAGAGTTAAAGACAAAAGATAATTTTTCTCCTGAAAAATTTTATTCAATAGGCATAATTTCTTGTGGAATCTTTATCTGGGTGACATTTCATCATTGTAGGTTTTGAATTAGTCGTGTGTCGAGGTTCCGGGAGGGTAGTTGGATTGCGGCCGTCCTCTGCAATTTTCTCGTACAAAAATAATTAAAGCTAATTTGTAAATGGAATTCGATACTTACTCGTATGATCCCATTCCCCGATATTCCTTTCGGTTTGACTCTTCGTTGTTCGTCGGAATTAATCCGTTTCGTGTCATCGCCGCTCGTTCTTGTAGTCATCAAGATTCCATCCTTCTTTTTTTCCTTTGTTGGCATGTTCATTTTGTAAGAGAAAATGATCTATTTTTCTATTGCCGACTATTTATAGTTAATTGGTTCGCGGGTGCGGGATGTGATACTTATCAGTATTAAATCGATGATTTTTCTTCATAATTTCTTTTCTTGTCGATGAATTGACATTTAGAATTTTTTCTTAATTCATTTATTGGGAAATAATCAGGTTGTGCTGAGTTCGATGACTTCCTCCTTGATGAAATAAATCTTGTGTTATGAAAATAACAGTAACTCCGCAATGTCTACTGATTTTTGTGAACAAGTTATTGAAATCTTTTTCCTTATTTGCTTCTTGATACAAATCATCTATAATTATTACATCGCCTCGACATAACCTAGACAACCAGTTTTTATCAAATCCCTTAACTATTGTCATTTTCAATTTACAAAACTGATTTTGTGTCAATCCATGTTATTCGTCTGCGCTCCTATGCCAATATATTATATTGAATTTTGATTTGAACATGATTGATTGTAACAAATTAATTCAAATAAAGTTTTACCGCTCCCACTTGGCCCTATAATTTGATATACTGCATAATTTCTTAATTCGATTAAATTAAATTTAATTTAAATTGTTTATAATTTGATAGATAGCAGAAATGATTAGTAATATTAATTATAGAGAAAGATGTAAAGTAGTCGGAATGAAGTTTCCAACCGGAAAACCTCAACATGCAGTGGATAGAAGTGGAAAATATCCAATCTTATTCTTCAGAGCGGAAAATTTAGGATATTGGGTTGCAAGAGACCATTACAGAAAGGGGATCTCAAATATCAGATTCAAGATTTACAAATTCAATCATTATCTTTGAACATTGGCATGGATTGTCGAATCAATTTGTATGACTTGTTTAACAAAACAGAAAACATTATCGAACCGGAACTGTTTCCAGCATTAGGACTTGTCAAGTATAATCCGCTTTGTGTGAATGTATTTGCAAGCGGAAAAGTCGTTGTCATTGAGATGAAAAAACTGGAATACAACAGTCTAGTACAAGAAATATTTAATTTTATAAAACTTAAAATTAATAATCTTAATACCGACGAAGAAATACCGAGATGAAATTACGTCATAACGTAATTTAATCCGTCGCGAACCCACCCCCTATTTTTATTATGCAATGGTGTGTGGGCGCAGTGTGCTCCTAACTACCTACTGAAGTTTATTTGATGAATTTTTTCATCTTTTAGGGCTTTAATCAGGTTTCATCCATCGCTTGGCATTTTATTTTTAATCTATCAGTTCTTTGGTTCTGTTCGTCCTTTTAATTTAGTAGGAAATAGATATCTTCTTGGAACATTGCTAACATTTCCCATTGAACTTAGAATAGCTTAGTGATAAAAATCTCTTCCACAGGAATATCAATTACATCAAATATTAATATAGTTATCAATATATAATTAAACAAAAATTTTTATCGGTACCTGGAAACAAAATGACAACTCGGTGGATTTTTAGTTACACACATTTTTCTCAGATTAACTCATAATCCCCATTTTATCTTTCATTCAACTCAAGAAATTATGAAATTAATTAAGTAACATAAATTAAAGATACAATTTTTAGGGTTAGGCTTACTTGGAGCTTGGAAAATAAGTAATACAGTATCCGCTGTTTTATATGTCGCCTCTTATTATTAACTTCCGTTTTTGTATTTGCCCTAATTTTGTAATTTAATTGTGTCTCAGTCATTTTCAAAACTATCAATTTAGTTTATTACTGACTCACTTAATATTGACTTTCGCCTTGTATTAACCTCAAATTTTAGGTGTTTACAAATTGTTACATATAATTTTCGCCGCTTATAATTTACCTTCACGCACAAGCTTATATAACTCACCCATTTAAGTGGAACATAATTTGAATGAACACGAACCATATGATTTCCGCTCAGCGCTAACAAACCTTAGAGAAAACGGAAGTAACACATTGGAGGAAGTTAGTCAAATTATTTTATTCCGGCTATGGTAAAATAGTGTACTCATACTTTTGAATCTATAAAGATTCCAACCACATTGTCAAGCTTTATGTAGCCTATACCAGTGTTTCTCAATCAAAAACGTGCCGCGAACCAGTAAACAATATAAAGATTTTTACCGCGTACCACTAATACTAATAGTTGGTTATATTTTGCAGTAATACAAAATATTTAATGTACTATTAAATACATATTTCAGTTGTAAAAATTCACACAAAGTTTACAAATAAACAATATATTTATACAAAAAATATGCATAAAAGAATACCAATAAATATTGCAAAAAACAATGATATTATAATAAAGTAAAACACAAAAGTAATCTAAAAATATACAAAACTGCTGGATTTCTAATAAATCACAGAAAATAGACAATGTATATATAATTTTCATTTAAATAAAATTATAGAGAATAAAAAAATAGAGAAAAATCGCATTTAAATGAATAAATTCTAAAAATAAAAATATCATCAATGGGATGGCTGCTGATTTTTTACATTGCATAAACTTTCGATTCTGTGACCTATATTTGTTATAGCTAGGCGTAAAGCTGGGCAACTTTCCAAATTATTTCTTTGCTTGGTTTTTATAAGTGTTATTGCGGTGAATGCAGATTCACACAAATATGTAGTTGAAAACGGTAGCAACACTCTCATTACTTTTGTATGTAAATCTGCATAGTCATTTTTAACTTGAATCCAAAATTGAATTTTATCTTTCGAGTTAAATTGTAATTTTAATGAAGATTCGCAACTTAACTCTATTAATTTTTCCTCTTCCGAATCTGTCAAGTCATTATTTCTGTTGAGTTTTTAATTAAATAATAATAATAATAATAATAATAATAATAATAATAATAATAATAATAATAAATAATAATAATAAATATAATAATAAAATTAATAATAATAATAAATATAATAATAATGATAATAATAATAATAAGAGTCGGTGTCACTGACCACATAATTCTTCGAGAGAGTGGAACACTCTGTAGTTTTTTCCTTCAAAACGCTTGAGCCATAATTCTATTTTTTTCGAATGCATCGATTTTATCCCATAAATTAAAAATAGTAATGCTATTTCCTTGAAGACTTAAATTTAATTCGTTGAATAAGGAAAATATTTCCGACAAATATGCCAATTTTGCAATCCATTCGTTGTTACTGAAAAAAAGAGGCTAATTCTGAATTTTTGTATTTAAAAAGGATTCAACTTCATTTCTTCCCCTCAACAGCCATCGTACTTCAGCATGAAGTAATAAATTTTCATGCCCCGATCCCATTTCATTACATAAAATAGAAAATAATCTTGAATTTAATGCGTTACTTTTGATACAATTTATGATTTGGATAGATTGAGAAAAAACGCAGTTCAGGTCTGGAGACATTTTTCCCCAGCTAAATGCTGTCGGTGTATGAAGCAATAAGTAAATATCATTCCAACTGCACCTACCTTTAAAATTTTAGCTGCTACTCCCGAATGCTTCCCAGTCATGCTTGCCGAACCATCAGTACATAAACCAATACAATTTTTACAATTTATTGATTTATTTTCGAAGTATGTGTTGAGAGCTTTAAATATTTCTAGGCTAGTTGTGTGACTAGGAAGTTCAAGACAACAAAGTATTTCTTCTTTAATCTCATTTATTTCGTGATCAATATATCGAACGTAACAAAAAAGTATTGCTTTATTTGAAATATCAGTAGATTCGTCCATCTGAATAGCAAATAATGATTTGTTTACTTTTTGAATGAGTTGATCTTCAGCATCAGTTGCTAATTCAACGATTCTTCGTTGAATTGTATCATTCTAAAAAGGCAAACTTTTCATTTTATCTTCGGCTGTGGGGCACAGTAATTCAGAGCATACGTCTATCAACCATGGTTTGATTCTTGCATTTTGCGATTCTTAATGGCACTAAATATGAAGACTTTACTAGAGACTTTCTGACTAAAAAGCATTTTTTAAAGAAGATATTTAATGTTTAAAGTCAAGGCTTTGGCGTTCAAAATAATCCAGGGGCTTATTTTGTAAGGTTGGATGTTTGGTTTGTAAGTGTCGTAGTAATTTTGCTGGTTTCATACATTCATTTGATAAAACATCCTTGCGAAAAACACATTGTGGCTTAGGTAATTATTCGATTTTTGACAAAGAATAAAACCAAATTTTAAATAATCATTATTGTATTGACGAACAAAAATACATTTTCGTTTTGCCTGTGGTGAATCATTTCGGTAATTATTAATAATTTCACTTGTATTCGAAGTACTTGAGCATATTTTTTGAAAAAAATTTCAATTGTTCTTTGTATTCTCTCATTACTCATTTTTAAAAATACTAAAAATAAATTAATAATTAATAATTTTGATCATGAATTATTTAAATTCAATTCTCAATACCTATTTAATTTAAAAGAATTAAGTTATAGCGTTTTATATGCATAAACAATAATGAATTGTTTAATAATCATATATCATATATAAACAATAATAAATTCAGCAAATATACTTTTTCTTCTATATTAATTTGAATGAAATTAAAAAAGTCATTTAATTATTTAGTTAAAAATTTTTAGTTAGCAAAAGTATAAAAATTATTATCATCACTTGAAATTTTCCGAATTTCATAAGACAACCCTAAAACTTCAGCGGACCGGTAGAACTTTCCTGTGGACTGGCTGTTGAGAAACATTAGTCTATACAATGTACGTCTTTATGCAGAAGCTAATGACTGTTGTGTTACACAAATCATGGATATTATTCGAATAGTGGAAGCACACAAGCAGAATGCATCAAATCAATCTTAATAACTGATTACTTTCTTCTAAAGCATTAGTAACCATTCTCGCAAGTTTTAATTTATGTTGATGCATTTTTTCTGTATGTGTACACTTTTACAACATCGCCGTTTATTATTAACTTTCCGTTATTATTTACCACCAAAAGATGAAAGATGGTAAGGGTCAATATAAAGCAGCGAACACTGTAATTCTAAAAACAGTAATGAAATATTGATATTTTTACCACACAAATTTAAATAATAATAATAATAATAATAATAATAATAATAATAATAATAATAATAATAATAATAATAATAATAATAATAATAATAATAATAATAATAATAATATTAAATATAGTTATTAAAATGATATATAGTATTTATATTGTAAAAATAGTAACTTGTAATTATAATTAACTTTTACTTTCTAGTAAAAATATACGTGTCTTAGAGTTACAAAAGGACAAAAATTCTCTGTTTACAAATTTTATTAATAACAGCCGAAACCGATACAACATCGAAACATCATTAGTGACAGTTTTTTACTCGGATAATTTCTAAAAGAATCTTTTTACCAATTGAGTATAAATAGTGGCACTCTAATGCAAATAAAAAACATAAAACAAAAAATTTGAAATAAAATTGATTATGGATATTGATCGATCTTGGTATTATCCGATTAAGTATTAAGATTTTTTTAAATTCACCTGAATTCAATAAATAAAAATTATATATCTATTGTAGTTTTTTTCTAAATAGTAAACAGAAAATTGTTTTCGTTTTTCGAAAATTTCCCTTGTAACAGTTATAACTTATAAGTATATATTTAAAATATTAAATAATAACTGTAAAAATTAGTTATGTAAAATAAATTTACATAAATAATTTTACATAATTAAATATTAAACATTCCGTTTATTTTGTTTTTTAAAATATTTATGGCACGATGTTATTATACTGAAATACTAAAACATGTACTGACCGGAGATAATGTTCTATTAGAGATAGGGAATTCTGCAATACCAGCAATGAGGCGAGTTGATAGATTTCCTAATTGTTTTGTAAATATGCAAACAATTTCATAGAATCGGTCTAAAGACAAAACCCAATTTAAATAATTTTTACAATCTCGTCAATTACACTTTAAAATTGATCTACACTTTTCTACAATTATTTTTTTATTAAGATAGCGGTTACAAAGGGCAATCATTTTTAAATATATTAGTTTGAAATTCTCCTTTCATTGCCGATTTCTTCTGCAAAGTTTGTCGTTCTGTTTTCGACCAAACTGCCATTTGGCTAAAGGTGTCGATATTTTATTAAAAGTTTCTCTCCTGAAAGTTTTGAACTATAAAAGAATTATATCAGGCAATTAACTGTGAACTCAATTCAATTTGTCTTTCTTTTTAATTCATTCATTTTTTAGCCGATGACCGACAGTTTGGGGTTTCCATTACCAGATTAAATTTATTTGGGAAACTAATTCCACTAGCTACAGCTCAGGGTTTAGAAATTTAAATTAAATTAATATTTATTTCTTGAACAACTTCTTCTGGGAGGCCTAATTGATTTTATATTATTGTAATCATGTTTGTCTCATACTTTGGTATCAACACATACCTGTTTCCCCCACAATATATCAATTTTTATTTTTTTAATATATTTTTTAAGGTTTGTATTTTATTTATTAAATTTGAATTTTACAAATTTTCCATTATCATTGATTTGCATTTAATTCTCTGTGACCCACAACAATATTTTAAAATTATTTTTGTTTTGAATTTTGGTTTTATAAATGTTTTGTTTAATATTTTTTGTATTTAATTTCTATTCCTAAACAACTTAAGCAATCTTCAACTGATCATTTAAAGTGAAATTTATTCTAGATTCAAGAAAACGGACAATAGCAAAAGTGAACATAATTTGTTGGAAAATATGATAATGTTGATAAAGCTAAAGAAAAGTTGAAACATATAATGAAAATAACCTTAGAACTCTGTAGTCTTTGTGACATTGTAAATTTAGCTTTGTATTTAGCATGTCATTTTATCGTTTGGTATTAATTTAGGTAATTATTTTATGGATTGATTGATTGTTTTAATTTATGTATTGTAGTAGCTAAAACATGACTAATATTTTAAAAAAATATAATCTAATGTAAAGTCCTCTACCACAGAGCAAGGTAAAACTATGAGTATCTTTCAATTAAGGTAAATGAGCGCTGTCCTGAAACTAAACTGGGAACGATCATAACTATAAACTGGAAGCGATAAACTTTCATAAGAATTAACTATATAACATTAGCAATTTACCCATATATATTTTACGTAGGAAAAACTTAACGAAAATTTTATATTAATTCAAATGTTCTTCAAGAATTTTCAAAAGGAACTTCTTTAAATTCTTTATTTGATGACCTTAAAGGAATTTAGAGGTCAAAACATATGAAAATTTGCATAATTTGTTCTGAGGGTTAAATCTTTATCTAGATCTGATGAAAATTATGCATTGAGAAAGTTTTGTAATCAAATTTTGTATCGTATCGTATTCTAAAATTAGAGAAACTTAAACAAAATCTTTCATTTACTAGTTAAGCGAACCTAAATATTATATTTAAATATTTTAAATTTGCAAATTATCTAAAATTTTTCTATTATAACATTTTAATAAAATTAATGCTAACAATGAAATTTTTTCCACGTCATCAATATTTTCACATTAGAATTAGTATAATATAACAGAAAGAGATCACAATAGTTAATTTGCTTTATATATATATACGAAAAAATTACGTTTAAAAGAATAAATTTCAATATATATTTATTAAAATCCTAACAAAAAACTCTGATAAAAATCAAAATTTTATTCCAGAATTATTTTATGGAATAAAATTATCCGGATTTAAATAAAAGAATAGCAACTTGGCCCAGATAAAAATAAATGAAATGTTTTGTTTCATGAGTGACATAGCTAAATGGGAAATAAAATTAAATTGTTTAAATCAATTCGAATTAAAATTTAACCTTCCAAAGTTTCTCCCCACAATACAGTGCCAGGTTGGATTGTATAATTTATCGAATTCTTTTTTGATAAATGCAGCAATATCTTTCTCTATGTTGTATTTCTCCATCGCTGTCGTGGCACAGTTGACAGCTGCTTCCTGCATATCTTCTTGCATATCAGCATTTTTAATTACTGCTTGACGTTCAGACATTTTTGACAACAATTTTATGAGCAGCTTATTTATCTGAACAGTAATAAAAAATAGTTTAGTAGAATAGTTTCAATTTGTTTTTGATACATTTTGGCATTGTCACTGCCTTTCAGAAAAACTGCGTTGCTTTTTAATTCAATTGTAAAACTATTCTACTAAACTATTGTAAATCTGCTGTGATCCATTGACCTTATTAAGCACTATCAATATTATTAATATGAAATTGAAAATTTTAATTGAAAAATGTAAAAACTGATTTTAAAATTAAACAGTTGACAAATGAGAGGAAATTGTAAATAGTATTTTAATATTTTAAATAGCATTTAATTATTTCAATTAATTTCTTTTTTTGCCAATTTTTGGATATTTATACAATTTTTGCCTTCAAAATTTATAGACCTCCGAACATGACTTAAAGAATATCAGAAACAAAATAAGCAATCAGCATGAATAACAGCAGGAATCATATATATTTTCAAAACAGAATGTGAAATATTTTTTTGAAACCTCTCGTCAAAAAATAGAAATATTTCAATTCACATGCACCTATAAAATGACATACAATCTACTCATTGTTGGGATAGATCTCTCGATCCGACTCCTCGTGTTCAATAACCAATAAGACAAAATCCCAACAAAGAAATCTTTATTCACCCCTAAGGGTATCACGTAATAAGTCACTGCAATCCGATTAACTTCTTTATCTGTTTATTACTTTCAACTCGTTTCTCAAGCTCGTTAGATTTTCCTCTTCGAACAACTGGCAACTTATTTTTGTTGTCAGTTCCTTTTATAATTTTGGGTAGCCATTAATTTGGATTAGAGTTAGTGAAACAATTTTTCCCGGTCGGACAATTTATGGCCCATTTTACTAATTCCGGGAAACCCATTAGGCTGACGTTCAGCTCGGTGGCCCTTAATTAATGAGTTCGTCGACAAATAATTTAATTAATTAATTTGTTTTTGGGCTCCCGACCCTTCAATATACCTCATCTCAATCTAAAATAGTATTTTATTCGTCTTCAAAATCAAATTTGCCGCCTGTTACTTTTTTTTCTCCCTGAAAAATATTGATTTTTACTTTTTTCAAAATTTTAATTAACTTTAATTGATTTTGATAATTTTAAAATTTTATTTATTATAACCCCAACAATTTTTTAGTTAATTATGCTCAAATTTTGTAATCTAATTTTGACAAACTTCCACAAATCCAAATGACTTGAAACATTATGCAAAGATTTATCATTTAAACAACATAGAAACAAAACAAAAAATGTTCGAGAGCAGGTATCTGGTAATCATGAAAACTAGGTACAAGCTGCTTAATATTGTGTCTTTTTACAACAGATATTGGCATATGACATTCGTTTCCATATCACAGCTAAGTTCAGTTGAAGCCACTGTGGTGTCCTTAGATCTTCCTTTAGTATTTAATGATGAACTCAATTATTTTGACATTTGTCTTTCTAATCCTGTATCTGAAATGTAAGTTTCTTAAGATTGTGTTATTTTTGTTATGTTACTGTTTGGCACAGCACAAAGGTTTCAACAGTTTTGTAGATTTGTCTCCTCCTGCATTTATTTAACAAGCTCAGTTCTTTATTTTAGCAGCTTCAATTGTGTCTTACTCGCCCACATTTACCCTCCCCAAAAGTCAAGGTCTTATTACATAATCACCATTTTTATTTTTTTGTATTAATAAAGATTTCTCCATTTTGAATTTCTACCTCCTTGAATTTTTGTTTAAATAATTTGATTTCAGTCAAACAACATAATTTTTAGGTTAATTTTGAACGAAAAAGCCAGATTTTGGCTCAAAAGTCAATAAAAACCATGATTTAAGGATATTTTGGGTGGATTTGTCATTGAAATGGATAAGGATTTTGACGGATTTTGAGCAAAAAGTCAGTTTTCAATCAAACAAAATACATTTTACTTAAAATTATGTATCAAAGATTAAATTTTAGTGTCAAAATTGATGAATCAATGGTCAATTTGTATCTACTGGGTCAAGTGGGTAAAAGGAGTCAAGATCGAATTTACAATAAAAAGTCGGATTTCGATAAAATAACAACATATTTAGGCTAATTCAGTATGAAAAAGTCAACACTAGTGTCAAAATTTATGATTCAAGGGTTAAAATGTGTCTACTGGATACTAGAGATTAAAAGGGTCAGGATCGAAAATCAAATTTCTTTCCAACAACAAACATTTTAGGTTGATTTGACGTTTAAAAATTGATTTGCGGTTTAAAAATGGGTCTGATTATATCGGTTGAACAAATGTGTGTGACTATTTAAACGGTGATGCCAAGGGGTAATTTTAATAAAATAATAATAAAATAAGAGGGTAGAAAATAGCGTTCAGGATGACTTGTATTTGACGAACCTGTTATTATTTTTGAAATTTTTAAAATGCTAACATGTCGCATATCGCACGGTATATGCTCTTTGGAACGAGCTTACTGGCCGCATGAAATTTCTAGATAGCGATACAGTTGGTGCAGTTTTACTTATAGTTCACCGGCCGGAACTAAATATTCTGTTATTTGACAATCGCACAGATAATTCCAATTTCTTTTTTGCGCTCGAGTGCAATTGCTTAATGAGTGCAGAATTTTGCATTCTTATTTTTAGAATTATATACTGGTAGAATTCGAGGGTAAATGAATCATTTTCGTTTACGTGGCTTGTTGTTAACATTTGTCATTTTATAAAATTTTTCATTCATTTTTAGGGTTTTCATATCGGATCGCATCTCGTGGCTCTGTTGATAGGTTGAGGTATTATATAAAGTGAAATTTTGTCAGAATTAAACTTAATTCGTCGAATAAGTACAAATTGTGAGTGAAATTCTTTTATTTATAAAATCTACAGGAAATGTTCGGAACTATTATGGGTATGAATAGTTCTATGGAGGGCTATTCACCGCGATCTCTCCGGCTTCTTTTATGATTAGAACCGCTTTGTGGAAGTTCACCAACCCTATTAGGATGCTAATGATACGATTCAATGTGGTTGGAGTGGCTATTCGTACTGGCGCCTATTGATTGGGTGCTAGTTTAATTTTTCATTGCTCGTGCAGTCTATGATAATAAATCGGATATTTTTGTTCGGTTCTCATTAATAGGGTATTGTCTCTTATGTAGAGTACTCATCATCAGTTCTGTATGGCTTAAGTCTTATGCATTGTAAATGTTAGATAAGCGGGTAGATTGATGTTATGTATAGACCTGCTATTATAGCGTGCACATACTGTCATCTTTGTTCCAGATGTTTTAGACTAATGCTTAAGCAAAACCGTTAATATATAATTGTGATCACCTGCCATTTCTTTCCCGCTTCCCGGTAAGATTAAATATTTCTGTCAACTTCTACATTAGACATTTGTCGAAGTTATTTTATGGAAATCAAATTCTTAATTCAGCAAATTTTTGAGTAAACACTGTATTTACATTACCTGATGAAGTATTTTAAATTTTACTGAACTGCCTATTACATGGTCTAATCATATGTAATAGTTTAAAAACTTGTGAATATGTGGCTGTGGGTCGGAAAAACTTCGACAAACAGAAATTATCAATCTCGTTTATAAATATAATTAGCTTCATGATTTAACACAATACTTTAGTGACATCATACTCATACACTCCTACGAATACGCTCAAGTAGTGCTTACTTAAAAGGTTGTTTGAGTTCGTACTGTAAAATGTTGAAAATAATTGCCGAGAGTTGTTCCTCCGAAAGTACAATTGAAATAGTGATTCTGAGTTATTTTGATAAAAAACGATCTAGCTTTTTGCAAGAAAAGTGATTGTTCACAAGGTGAAGTTAATTCTGTAAAAATGAATCGGTATATATACCTATTTTGTGACTCTAACCTTGCGTGTTCTTTTTGATGCATTAAAACTAAATTTGACCTTGGGTTATTTATACTAACTAATTCTTTGACTTTTATTATTTTTTGATTTAAGTAATGGGATGTGTCACCGCTGGATTAGCCCATTAATTATTTTATTTCTCAATGATGAGATGAAGTATAAATTAAATATTGGGAAATACTTGAAAAAAATGGAATCTGAATTATTCACTGATCAACAAATATATTTAAAAGATGAAAATATTCACTGAAAATGAATTGTACTTTTAGAGTGGATGAATTACTATTATATTCAATTAAAAAATTATTATTATTTAATAAAAATAATAATTATAATTATAATAATAATAATAACAATAATAATAATAATAATAGTAATAAAAATAATAATAAAAATAATAACAATAAAAATAATAATAATAAAAATAATAATAATAATAATAAAAGTATTAAAGTTGTACTCGACAAAAATAAAATAATTTTAGGCTATGTAAATCCATTAGAGCTTTTAGGGAAATTTTATGATAATTTAAGTCTAGTTTTACGAGGTATTTATTTTAGTAAATTTTAATTATCTTTGTGAATTTTATGGTTTTCTGTGGAATTTTAATGGATTTAGGGTTTGATTATGTTTTTAATGAAATTATTGAAGAAATTAGGGTAAATCTATAATTTTTGAAACACTTTATTTCTTGATAATTTATTAGATTTGACTTGATTTTAGGATTATTTTAAATAAAAGTTAAATTTAGGATCAAAACCATTTTAAAACATCTATTTAAGATAATTATTTACCAATTATATTCCAATTTGACATAGATTTTGAATAGTAAATGATTTTTTAATTATAACTTTATGTTCTATTTAAATAGTTGTTTAAATCAGTTAATTTTTTAAAATATTTTAGTGAAACCTAAAATTTTAATTGATTTTACAGTGTAACAAAGGGGTCAATAATTACTTTCATTTTCAATTTTATGTGATTTCATGGATATCAATCACAAAAGTAGTATAATTTAGAGATTTTTAAGGGGATGCTCAGTGTGGTTATCAGTATACTTATGAAAATCATTGAATTATCTCTATAGGTTGACTGGTGATTTTTATTGAATTTATACTTGATTTACTGATTAATTTTAACTATTTGAGCAATATGATATATATTTTGTGATTTTAGTGAAATTTAATTTATGTGGAAAACATAGATTTTATTCGATTTTAGTCATTTTTGATGAATTTTTTAATTGCTTGAAATTGTTGCCAGAATAAAATTGTGGTGATTTTCGATGGAAAATGTTGGGTATCGATAACAATTTTGTAATACTAAAGAAAATTTATTTTTATTGGTAAATTCCGTTTTCTTTACGATAATTTTAAGGGAATTTGATTGGTTGAATACATATAGTAAATATGATTCGAATGATGGATTTTTAAGGAGTAGAGTTGGTTAAATATAGGTTTCTAAAGAAATTTTACATTGTAGGTTTTCACAAAAAATATGTATATTGTTGGTGCAGTGAAGGAAAATGTTGTTTCAATGGAAATGATTTGTTAAAAGTAAATTTTATGATATTTTAAGGGGAAATACTCGATTAAAAACAAGTTTGTTGTCATTTTTAAGGGGTTGAGTTGATTGAATATCTGTGTTCAAAGGGTAAATATTTTCTAAATGGAGAATATAGAGGAGGAATTTATAATATTTTTAAGGGGATTTTTTCAGATAGATATCAATGTGTGTAAATATTTTGAGAGAGTGGAAATATTGTCATTTAAAGAGAAATGATTGGTTAAGAAGAGAATTTATGATCTTTTAAGGGGATATGATTGGTCAAGAGATGAATTTTATTTTAAGGGGATTTCAAGAAATTTATTCGGTTGAATATAGATATGTCAATGATTTTTATGAAAATAAGGAATATTGCTGGGATTATTGCCATTTAAAGAGAAATGATTGGTTGAGAGTAAAATTTTATTTTAGGGGGAAACAATTGGTAAGTATCTTTATTTAATAGACGATTATTTATAAAAAATAATGAATATAGTTGGTAAAGTAGGGGAAAGTGTTATTTGGGAAATGATTGGTCTAGAGTGGAATTTATTTTAGTGAAAAATATTCGATTAATAACAAGTTTGTTGTCATTTTTAAGGGGGTGTGAGGGTTAAATATTGTTATTTAAAGGGTAAATATTATCTACTTGATAGGTTTTTAATGAAAATTATGAATATAGTTGGTATAATCGAGTGAAAAAATGACATTTAAAAAGAAATGATTGGTTGAGAGGCGAATTTATAGTATTTATTAAGGGGATTGAGTTGGTTGAATTTATAAAATATTTAGGAAAATTGTTACTTTTTTCATTGATTTAAGGTTAATCAGAATATATCGATAAGATTTCAGTTCTAAGAAATTGATTGATTCATGTAACTATTTGTATACAAGTATTTATTTGATTTTATTAAAATATTTGTAATTTAATTTAATTAAAAACTAAAATTGACTAGTATTTAAAAATTTTTTATTTTTTGTTTCCTATTATTTAAGTTTTTATTGATAATTTTCTGAATAATTTAAATATTTACAATTATTTCAGGAATGAAGAGAAATTATACTATTAAATACTCTGAGCAGTCGATTACATACACTAATTTTCATTCAACAAGTACCTAGAACAATTAACTAACAATCTTATAAAATTTTAAAAAATGATCTAATAAATTTTTCAATTATTTTACAACTTAGTTAATTTAATTAATTGATAAGTACTATTTTCTTTACAATTTTCTACTGTGTTGAAACTTTTTTTTTTAATTTTATTCAAATTACTAACAAACTTCATTAAATATCTATCAAAACTTGTCAAAAATTATAAAACTTTGGTAATTTTAATAAGTATTACTCAATAACTACTATTTTCTTACCAATTTGCTGAAGGTCTTATTTTAAAATTTCTTCAAAGTGATAACATTATTTACAAATTAATCAGTTTTATTTCAAATTTAACAACTTTTTCACAACTTTAATCAAAATTCTAATCACATGATAATCATAATTTAAGGATAAGTCTTATTTTTACAAAAACAAATATTTTACAACAATTAAACATTCATAATTGGATTTTTTTTGGATTTTAACGGTATCTATCAGTAGCTGTTCCGTGTAGTTTTTTAAGCTTTGTTAGAAATTCAACTTATTTAGTGGTTGGTCGATAATCATTTAATTTCTAGTAATGTGGCAGATGATAATTATTTTATCTATTAACTTTATTCAATGATGTTTAGAAACTTAAAAGTCTAATAATGTTCAATAAATATATGAAAATTTATTTCAAGTACTGTGAAAGTAATATATATTTTGAGAAATTAATTTAAGAATATTTTTCTAATCAAGTTTCTTTTTACTATCAGTTACAACCATTTATACTTATTAATTAAATTATCATTCAGTAAAAAACAAGAGTTGGAATGAATAGAAAATGTGTAAAAATAAATTTAAGTAATTTTTGAGCTGTTAGCAATTAATTTATTTAGGGGCATGTGAAAATTAAATGAAAAGGTTGACATTCATCTTTGAAAATAACTTTTAATAATTCTTCATTTGTTGGATGCAATTTAAAATATTACAAAAATAGTAGAAAAATTTCAAAGTTTTTTAACAAAACTATTAAGTTTTACAAAATAATTTCAATAAATCACATACAAGACTGTAAATCAATAAATTTTTATTCAGAGAAGATATTACAATTGATTGGGCTTCAATGAATAATAGTTTCTTGATAGCAATCAGGTAACTAATCAGCCAAACAATTTGGAGACATCAAGGATCGATAAAGAGTAAAGAAGTTAATAAAATTTGTAATTTAAATTGTAATAGAATAAAAAGTAATAGAATAAAAATAAAAATTAAAAAATATTAATAATTAAAACACTACTTATAAAAAATAAGTAGTGATTTTATATTTTTAATTTTTTTTAAATAATATGACCTTGAAAAAATATGATGACTCATCCAATGACCTTGAGAAAGTTTTGAATGACCTTGAAAAATTATTATGATTCATCCAAGGACCTTGAATGAGTCATGGCCTTTGTTTAAATGACCTTGAAAATATGATGAGTCATCCAATAGCCTTGAGAACATTTTGAATGACCTTGAGAAAATATTATGACTCATCCAGTGGCCTTGAATGAGTCATGGTCTTTGTTTCAATGACCTTGAATGAGTAATTATCTTTGTCTTAAATTTTTTTTGGTACTTTTAGACTTAGAAAAAACGTTTTACCCCCTTGGTGGGTTGATTCAGCGGTGGCACGATCTAATGGTGACACATCCCACTACTGATTTATTCGACAAATCATTTCATTTATTTTCAATTTAATTATTTCGACTTAAATTATTTTCTTTTAAAAATCATTTTATTCATCGGTTTTCTAGTTTTATAAAATTTGTCGCTTTCTTTCAAATTATCTTGTTAATGTATAATTTTTGTATAAATTTTGTGCGGCTCTTGATGAATCTTTGTATATATTTTCATTTACTTTTATGTTTTTCGATTTGGTATTTTAATTATATTTCATCTCATATTTTAGGGTGTTTTATTGGTGTTCATAGGTTTAATTTTGAATATGCATTGCTGTGTTTGCATTTATTTTCCAATTCATTTAACCAAAACTCAGTTTTGGCCCAACAGTTGATTCAAATTTTATTATTATGAATTTTTTAAAGCGATTTTTTTTATAAAATGGAATTTATATTAAATAACGATGGTTTGAAAGACTTTTAAATAAGGCGTTTATCTTTCGCGTACAAAATGGAATTTCTCTATGACCTTTATAATAATGAAAAGGATAGTTGTCTCGATTCTTTTTTTATGAGAAAGCCCGAAAGTATCAATCGATCTGAAAACAAGGAACAATATTATATTTAGTGGCTGCTCAACGAAGATATCATTACGTTACCAAACATTCCAAGGTCGCTGACAAATTTAGATCCGCAATATTAAATTAAACATCTGATTTGAACACTGAACTGACGAGACTCACTTTTTTAAAGGATCTTCTACAACTCAAAAACAAACTCATGTTTTTCTAATGAAGGCAAACTTGAACTTTTAAGCGTTGTCTAAGAACAGGCACGTATTTGTACGGGGTTATCTGACAACACAAATATATATCTTTTAAAAATAACTTAGAAGCCCACAAAACAGATAACCGACATTCACTGCAAGGGTTAGTGTTTAAAAGATCAACAATTTATATCAATCATTTCGTATGTATTTATTTTAAACTAACCTGTCATAATATTTAAATAGTATACATCAGGAGTCGGCAACTTTTCAGCTGTGGTGTGCCAAGCCACACTGCCTATTAATTCAGGGTACCACCTTATTTTTTATATATAAATGGTAAAAACCAATACTAAAAAGTGCATGCTTCAACTGGTATCACAACAAAATGAAACGCATTTTAAAAAGGCTCGCTAAATCCCACGAAGTGAGTCTGAAGAAAGTTACAGCGTTAAATTTATCCTCTCATTGAAAGCCCCACAGTAACGCATGTGTGATCTACAGCTTTTTAATGCTACGGGTCAACACCAGAGATGCTAGTAATATTATTTTACGTTGTATGGAATATTAGTGTTTAATAAAACAACAAAATACCATTTCGATACAAATAAAAATATATATTTTTATCTAACAATATTAATGTTGGGCCAGAACACAAACGGCCTTGAAAATTGTTTAAATATATCAGTAATACTGCACGAAAACCCAGCACCAAGATAACTTAAAATACAACATACAACATCAAATAAACACTCTAAAATTTGAGAGAATATAAATAAATATAAAATCAAAAACATAAAAGTAAAATAAAATTAAATACAAAATGCATGAAGAACCGCACCAAATTTACATAAAAAATAGCATAATGACAAGAGAATTTGACCGTAAAATGATCATTTATGTAAAAGTAAAAATTTAATGAATTAAATGAGTGAAAATAAAATATTTTTGGCTGAATAAATCTAATTAAAAATTTAAGAAATAAATTGCCAATTTAAATTATGAAAATAATAAAAATTAGAATTAGATTAGACAAATAATCTCAAGGTCAAATTTTGTTTAATCGCAATAAAAATAACACGCAAGGTTAAGGTCAAATTATAAGTATATATATATATATACTAATGTGTTTTGACAGATTTTAATCTTATTTTTCAGTATTGGTTTTAAATCTTACTTAGTCAATCTTACTTAAAGATTTAGTTGGGGTACAACAAGCTGAGAGCCGTGGTAAGTGTTTTACCTGAGCACGACTGCTCACAGCTAGCGTATGAGTATCGATTGTGAACTAATGTCAGATGAATTGATTAAATACTCATGATTTTATGAATTAATGCCGGATGAATTAATGAATAGTTCACAGCGATTTTATGTATTCAAATTGTCGTATTTGACCAAATGAATTTATGGACGATGTAGTATGCCAAATAAAAATTTAAAGCCAACAATCTTTGTGCATTGAATCTTTTATTCAACTACTATGGTAAACTTATTTATTCCTTTTTTTCCGGCCCACAGCTAAAACATAATGCAAGGAAGTAAAATTACACATAACTATCGAACTGTGTAAGTGTGGTTTATCCGCCAATAGTTTGTGCACGTGAAGGTTCCGGCGTGGGCAACGCAGGAACCCGAACGTCAAATCATTGAACTAAATAGGGAAAGAGGGTAGCTCGAGGGTGGGTCTTTTGGCTCAACTTTCTTCCAATCAATTTCGATAAAATCGACATAAAATTTTTAAACAACAATCGGCTCAAAATCACTAACACCGAGTAGTCCAGTGGGCATTCATTAAATGCAATATGAACATACATAGATCATAAGGACAAAAAGAGGGAAAGGGTAGCGGAGAAAATTGCGAAATCGTTGCAACAGTTAAAATGAATAGCCATCGGAAAAAGATTAATCCGAACGACTAAAATCATGAAAAATAATGTTTTAAATAATATATAAAAATTAAATAAATTATGTTGAATTGAGACGGAAAATATGGGCAGAACGCTACGCAAAATTTCGAAACTAGTTAAAACATTTATCATAAAACAAGGGAGGAACGCTGCTCAAATTTTCCGAATAAATTAAAATACTTATTGAAAATAGTAAAGTAAAAGTGGAATGTTGTTCAATTGGTGGTATGATATTTTGATAAACCCGTAAAATAAGGGCGAAACGTTGCACAAATTTTCCGAATCAATGAAAATACTTTGTCGGAAACTGTAAAATAAGGATGGGTTACAGCTAAATTTGTATATCAATAAAATATTTTTATAAAGCTAAGAAATAAGGGCGAATCCCTACAAAAAACTTAATAATAATAATGATAATAGTAATAAATATAAGGGTAATGATAGTAATAAGAATAATAATAAATGATAATGCTAGTAACAATAATAGTAGTTATAATAGGGATAAGGGTAAGAGAGTTACTGTGTGAATATTTAATCTAACAAAGGGTTTACAGGCCATAGAAAAATCTTCAACACGCACAACGATAAGAAGAACTATGGGAATGGACATAACAATGAATGATATGAGAGTATAGGTTAACATTTGAAGGAGATAGGAGAAGAACGGGACTTAAATTCGAAATCGAGCACAAGCCTTCTATCGGCAGCTCGTTGGACCCATGGATCGTTCGGTCAATTATAGCATTAGCAATAGCGCTCACTTTTTGCGGACGATCCACCCACTCGAACACAGTTCCAACGTTGCTTAGCAACTGGTGCCGAGTGGTAGCGAAAGATATTTGTATGGGTTTGTCTGAGTAACACCCATATAGTTTCAAAAAATCAACACCCAGAAACCCACCATTAAAGAATATATGTAAAACTGCCTTTAGCAGTATTTTGTTTAATTGAATTGAAAATAGCACGCAAATATAAAATGCAGATTTAAAATCAGATTCATAAAACCAAATAAACCACCTTAAAATGTGAGAAAGATATAATTAAAATATAAAATCAAAAACATAAAAATAAATTACAATAATAACAAAATGCACCAAGATCGGCACGAAATTAACATAAAAATAACAGAATAACACAAAGATTTGACCGAAAAATGACAATTTATGTAAAAGTTAAAACTTAATGAATTAAATGAGTTAAAATAAAATATTTTTGGTTGAATAAATCTAATTAAAAATTTAAGAAATAAATTGTCAAATTAAATTAAGAAAATAATAAAAATTAAAGTTAGATATTACAATTAAAATCAAGGTCAAATTTTGTTTAATCGCTCTAAAATTAACACGCGAGGTTAGGGTCACAGAACAGGTATATATACCAATTCATTTTTGCAGAATTTTAACACTTGTAAGGGATCACTTTTTCTCGTTAAAAACTCTTACGTTTTTTATAAGAAAAAACAGTATTGTATCACAAGCGTCCGGAACGGTCTCGAACTATTATTAGCAGGAACTATCGAAAACTTTCGAAATGAGCATGAGTTATGAGCAATTATATGAGTTCGAGAATATGAATTTATTGATTAAATGACTTGTGATGAAGTGAGTGAACAATGTTTATGCAAATGAACTTCCGATTACTATGTGAAATGCCAAATAAACAATTTTATGCATCGGAGCTTTTACCCAATTTATATGGTTATATTTATTTATTTTTCGGCCCTCAGCCACACACCAGCAAGTAATTAAAATCACACATCCCTATCGAGCGGTGTAAATGCGGTTCATCAGCCAATAGCTCGTGCCCGTGAGAGACCTCCCAGTGAGTAACGACGGGCTCGAAAGTCAAATCACTGAACTAAATAGCAAAAGGGAGTAGCTCGAGAGTGTGTCTTTTGTCTCAACTTTCTTGCTATCAATTTCGATAAAATCGACATAAAATTTTTAAACAACAATCGGCTCAAAATCACTAACACCGAGTAGTCCAGTGGGCATTCATTAAATGCAATATGAACATACATAGATCATAAGGACAAAGAGAGGGAAAGGGTAGCGGGGAAAATTGCGAGATCGTTGGAACAGTTAAAATGAATAGCCATCGGAAAAAGATTAATCCGAACGACCAAAATCATGAAAAGGAATATTTTAAATAATATGTAAGAACTAAATAAATTATGTTGAGTTGAGACGGAAAATATGGGTGGAACGCTGCCAAATTTTCGGAAATCATAAAAATATTTATCGTAAAACTGTAAAATAAGGGCGGGACGCTGCTCAAATTTTCCGAATTAATCGGGATACTCTATCGAAAGTGGTAAAATGGAAGTGGAACACGCCTAAATTGTTTGTATAATATTCTGATAAAACTGTAAAATAAGGATGGAGTACGGTTAAATCTTGATATAAGTAAAATATTTTTATCAAGCTGGGAATAAGGACAGATCTCTACAAAAAATTTAATAATAATAATAAATATAATGGCAATGGTAGTAATAAGAATAATAATAATAGTAATAGCAGTGATAATGGATTAGAATTATGCATATAATAGTAACAATGATAATACTAGTAACAATATAAGGGAACGTAGTAGTTATAATAGGGATGAGAAGAAGAGAGATACTGCGATGATATTTAACATAACAAAAGGTGTACAGGCCATGGTAAAAGTCGATAATGCTGTGGGGTTTCTGGTTAGTGTGACCTTGACCCCACACATAATTATTTTTCTTGCCCCCAATGGCTACCCGTTGCTAAGCAATGTTGGAAATGCAACCATTGGTTTTTGAGGTCGCCAAAGGTGAGCGCTGCGAAAGAACTACTCTGGCCCGACCTCAAAGTGAGTTCAACGCACTACCGGTAGAAGGTCTCCGTGCGCTTTGCTTATTCTCGTCCCATCTCCACACTTTGGTTGGTCTTGTCAAGTAGGATACTTTCCTTTTAATTTATACTTATACTGTCTAAGTCTTGACATTATAAATCTTGATTGAGATCAACAATTTAATCAACACAAATTTATTTAGAGATAACAAAAGAAAGATATTCTAATCTGCTGGTTGAGAGGCTCGACGTTTGGCGCGCTCGTTTCGGCCAGGTCGGTGTCGTAGCGGTTTACTCGCAGGTTTAGAGTTTGATGTGGCTTCTTTGTAGGGCTGGAGCAAAAACCAGCGGGTAAGTCACTGCATTGCCTTCCTGGCATGCAGATAAAGCTACTTCCAACCCGCGGATTTTGGTTTTCTGATTCTGATTCAATTGCTTTTCTTCGGCCCAACCCCGTTGGGTGGCCGTCATTTTTTGATATAGAACCTTTACTTTCTTTGGCTCTACCCAGCTAGATTTAATACGCTGGATTTCAGTTGTCAGTTGTACAATTTGTTGGTGCAACTCTCGATTTAACCTTTGGGCTTTGACCAATTCTCCTTGTAGAATTTTGTGGGATTCCATATCTGCAAAACGGAATAAATCATTAAACTCTCCTTCGTTATAAGAGTCTACTCATTAGTTCCTATCTTTTAATTACAAACAAAACTGATTCTAAGTTCGCTAAAACCTCATTTATTGATCATTATGAGCAACAAATTAGAATGAAAATAAAGAAAATTAACATGAAGTCCAATTTTTATTTACAATTTATGTTTGTTACTCATATCTCATACGACTTCGGTTTCTGAATCGCCTCGGGATTTCACGAGCATAAGAGTGTTCCTGGTCCTGGTGGGAACGTCCCTCATTTCTCTGGTCAATATCCTTCATGGGACCACCACGTTCATTGCTTTTACCTCTCCTGCCAAATTCGGCTCGTCGAGATTGAAGGATACATTGTAGGAGGGGCGTACCCATCCGTACTAGGGATATCTCCTGTTGCTATGGCTTTATTGATCTCAGCTAGATGTCACCTGGCTCGGTCCACTTATCGGTTGGCTTGGCGTTGGTGTTCCTCCAAACGCGCTAATAAGAATTCTGCTTGCCCTCAAATTTCTCGGGCTGGATTGCGGCCGGGTTCTCTTTTGATGGCCACAAAAGGGAGGTCTACTTCTCCGTCACCTCTTTGTGTGCCCACGCGGGATTCCCTTACTGGCGAGACTGAGAATCCCGCGTCCCATAGGGCCTGTCGACATCTGGCGGCCGATCGTGCAGGAAATCGCACAGTGACACGGGACGCGTCTATCCAAGAATGATCTGCAAGATTTTAATCATTAAGTTATTTAGTGAGGTACATATATACGCTTTTTATTACTATTATTTATTACAAATTTAACATATAGACGACGATTGTGTGTGCTAGTAACGAGATGTCTATAGGACGGTGAACTGGATAAGTCTGGTTGTCGGATTCTCGGACGGGCATTGGCACGAATGTTGTTACAAGTGTCATCTCGCGATTAAACTTTTTCCTATCCGTCGTATTTTATAACACGTCAGCTACTCATAGTCTTCCTAGGGACGCTTCAGAACTCATGATGGTCTACCTCTGTCCGAGAATTTCTTACGGTGTCTTTATACTACTATGCATGTCCGCCTTCACTTGGAGTTGGAGAAGCGTTCGTCATCTGAGTTATTGGGACTCTCGCGGTGATTTTTGTTCGTCCTCGATGGGATGTGATGCCATCAGCATTATAATCGGTAATCTTCAATTAATGCTCCATGCTAGTCACTCAGCGAGTACGCTGTCAACTTTCGGTCGAGTTAATTACTGGGCAATTGTCAGGCGAACGAGTCAATAGGTGAACTTTAAAGATATTCAGTTTGTAGTAATAACTTCATAACATAATTGGTATTTTTTATTTGATGTACAACAAAAATCCTGGGATCCTACGGAGCATTTGATTAGATACAACTGCATTTAGAGGTAGCGAATTGTCTCCAGAAATCAAGCATAATTTGGTCGGTTCTATCTCTCCAGTTGGCCCTCACATGAATTTACAAATTAAGTAGACATGATAATATAAGGAACTTACCATCTTGTGGCGTGGATAGCTTCTTTCCCATCAAAACATTAGTTTCTCCTCGAAAATCGCTGGTTTCCCCATTTCTTTGCCATTTAAACGTGGATTCATAGTTATTTAGTTCTATTGCAAAGTGAGTGAATTCATTACTACGCTCGAATTTATATTAAGCTCCAGGGAAGTGCCACGTAATCGTAACTCTCAATTTAATGACTTCTATTAATTTCAAGTCCATTTGATTATTCTTGGTAATTATAATTAATATCACATTTTCTTAGTGTTTCTAGTCGATATTGCCACGCGTCTTTTCCTATCCAGACTGCTCTCTGGCATGTCTCCATTGATATTTTTGCTTCCCCATTAGTGGATATTTGCATTAATACCCGCTGACATTCAACCAGTGGTGCGATTAAAATTAGTCAAGATATTTTCTTGATTTTTAATTTGACTCGAGTAGGAGTGCGCCAACATTTATTTTCCAACGTGTAAATTTATAATCAAGCTGATTTTAAACCCCTACACCGTCTAGTGAACGGAAAAGTTAGATAACTAATAGTCTTCATTTTCTTATTTTGTGATTAGATTGGACTTATTCCGTGAATGCTCAACCTATAGAATGACCGAATCAAGTTTTCATCGATAAATTGGCCAATCTCAGATATCTGGTGTGAGAGTTCCCATTCTCAAAACGATTACCTACTCCATCGATGTCGTCGCGTAGTCTAAATCAATTCATTGTCTAGTGGATCTAACTAACTCTATCAGGTCTTCTGCTGATTTGTTAATGAAGGTTTTATTTTGTTGTCACTGAGAAGATGGATTGCGAAATTCGTGGAACTCATCCTCCTGTATCTTGCCTATCTTATGGTCCTCATTGACCTATGAACCATTGTAATTTTGAAGTCGAATCTAAATGTCACATGTTGTAGTATTAATTTCTAAAAGTTTTTTGACGTATGTCTTTAGTCGCGTTTGGAATTTAATTTCGGTAAATATTATGGTTACTTAATTTACATTTAGTTGAAATTGTATTAACTGAGAATTGTGATCACAAACTATTTCTATTCCTAATTT